>OY755038.1:178609951-178904951 GCA_963576565.1 Aspidapion aeneum | reverse complement strand
GCAAAACCCACACAATTTCAATTTTGATTGGCACAAGCAAAACGCCAGCGCCATCTACGAAAAATGAATCTGCGCAAAAAGGCGTAACCAAAAAGATTCGTCTGTCGTATTCTATCGAGATCACCACGCAGCATGGTGATAAATTCTATTAACCAAAAAATCCAATAACATTCTTAGAAAATCAAACTAAACCATTACACAAACAAGTGATTCTAGTGTAGATCGACTGCAACGACTGGGCCTGCGAGAGGAGCTCCTCTGGACGACGGAAACAACTGAAAAGGTGAGTGCCAATCCTCTATATTGTCTTTGTGTGGCTCGGAAAAATTAATATTTTTACATCGTCCTTTTAAGGATTTTTGCACCCAGATTTTATAAAACGACCAGCGCGCTTACAGTCCCGCAGCTCTACCAACCTCAAAACAGCAACATTTTCTGGTCCCACGACCCAGATAGTTTTTAAAATTTGTTTGCTAGAAATATTAGATTTTTTCGCCTCGCCATTTTGGTTCGCTTAGTTGCCGTGTCCAGTTTAGAAAGGAGGTTCCGTCCCCCCTTGCGTGGCTTAACGGTTGCTCCACCCACATTTCATTGCAGCCGAAATTGGCACTTGGTACGTCGTTTGTTTTGATTCAAAAATCGAAATTTGTTTAAATAATAGTTATTTGTTTAAATAATATGTTATAGTTATTCAAAACAACAAAAGTGCTTGTGAGTTAAATGCTTTATTCTTATTTAACAGGTAAACAAACACATCTAGTAGAATTAGTATTTACCTGTAAATAATAAGAGAAGCGGTAGTAGGTACAAGTTGTTTTGTGTGCATTTATTTTGGGAGAAAAATCGCGACCTAGGATAACAGCTGTTGTTAAGTTTTTGCGTTTATTCGAGAAATCGATAATAAAATATATGCTTGTTGAACTCTTTTGGACTGATTAAAGTCAATAGGGGTCAAGTATTAGTTTTATTCCTTTTAAATATTTTTTATTTTTTTAATTAACAATATGTCGTTAAAAAAGCTTGAAAATCAACGCAAAGTTTCAATATCTCGTATTACGGAAACGTATAACTTGGGAACAAAAGCTAAATCAGATAGTTCTTCCTTGCCAATTTTTAAGGCGTTTTACGAATCGTTAGATGATCACTATGAACAATTTAAAAACATTCATAATGACATCATAGGTCTCTTGAAAGACGACGACGATGATGAATTCGAAGTACAGGACAAAATTAGGAAAGATACGGATCTATTCTACCACCAAGCTAAAGTTCTTTTTTCGAGTTTATGTTCCGATTCAGTTCATTCAAATTTTACCCCCGCAACTTCACACTATTCACGTAGCGATGATCTGGGCCCTTTAAAGGTACCTTGCTTTAATGGAAACGTAAAAAAGTGGCCAACCTTTTACGATGTTTATTCTTGTTTGGTTCACGAAAACTCTAATTATTCCGATATAAGGAAATTTCAACATTTGCTAATCTTCCTTGAGGGCGAACCACTTAATATTTTAAATTCTATAAAATTAACGGCAAGTAATTACGCAATCGCCTGGAAGGTATTAACAGATCGCTATCAAAATAAAAGACTTTTAGCCAGTACCTACTGGAACTCAATCTACTATGCAAATTCTTTAAAGGGAAACCAGTCAGCAAAGGATCTTAGAGTCTTGGTAGATACCTTTTCCGAGAATATTGCGGCGCTCGAAAATCTTGAATTTCCAGTAACGTCGTGGTGTTTTTGTTTATTTTCAATTTTATTATCAAAAATCGATCAAACCACAAGAACCGCTTTCGAATTAAAGTATAGTACTACCGAGATTCCAACATATCAAAATCTAATTCAGTTTCTTATTAACCAATGCCGTGCTCTTGAAACAGTACAGCTATCTCCCCAAAATACGCAAATGCAACCTTCGACTTCAAAACAGCAAAAACCAAATTATTCGAATTCTAGTAACCAAAAATATAATTCTTATTCAAATAATCAGTACAAATCAAGCCCTCCATCAAATTTTTTAGCGCATACGCACTCACAAGTAGCAAATAAACAATCCAATATTCAATTTCGACAAAACCAACAACCCTATAAGTGCAAATTATGCAATAATTCTTTTCATCCACTCTCGCAGTGTGGTGTTTTTATCTCCAAATCTCCTTCAGATCGTTTTACTTATGTAAAACAACAATCGTTATGTATCAACTGTTTACGTTCAAATCATCAAGTAATGGACTGCAGTAGTACCTACAACTGCAGGGTATGTCGACATAGGCACCATAGTCTTATTCATCTATCGCAATTGACAGATTCAATCCGTCAGAATTCAAGTCAATCCTTTGTTAATTCAAACCAAAATTCAAATCAAAATTCGAACTTAAATCAAAGTTTTAATCCAAATCAAGTGGCCGTGCCTAGCACAGGCACAAACTTATCGTATCAGAATTCAAATTCAAGTCTTAGCCAACAGAACCCTAGTTTTGTTCAACCCAGTTCAAATTCAATTCAAATCAATTCGAATCCAAATACATCTACAAATCAATACTCTTCGTTATCCACCTTGACGCCCCGGACGACAGTGCTTCTAGCGACTATAAAATTAGAGGTACTGGATAGTCGGGGTAACTACCAACCTGTCCGAGCACTTCTGGACAGCGGTAGCCAAGCTAACCTGATAAACGAAGCTTGTCTTAACAGGTTAGGCTTGCCAAGAAACAAAATTTCGATCCCTGTTCTGGGACTAAATCAATCTTCATCGGCCACTAACGGCATTTCTACTTGCACTATTCGAGCCCTAGGCCAACAAGAGCCTACCTTTTCTATTCAAGTCTTCGTTTTACCGAAACTCTGTTCGAATATGCCCTCAGTACAGGTAGATTCATCCAATTGGAGTCATATTTCAAATCTAAAGCTTGCAGATAATCAATTTTACAGCCCTGGTCCAATTGACTTACTCTTAGGCGCACAACTTTACACAGAAATCGTCCAATCAGGACGAATTCCAGGACCTCACGGCCTACCCTCCGCTTTTGAGACAGTTTTTGGGTGGGTCTTGATGGGCCAAACTCAAAACATAAATATTTCACCTCAAGTCAATTCTTACTTTACTTCCTGTGAGCAGTCTCTCGACTTTAATATTCGCAGATTTTGGGAACTAGAATCAATTATGTCAAAAACGTTTCTCTCACCCGAAGAAAAAAGATGTGAAGAGATTTTCCAAAAAACTACCACTAGAGATGTTTCGGGCCGATTTACTGTAAATTTGCCTTTTCGTCACATTGACCCTCCTGACCTAGGAGACACATATTCAGTGGCCTATCGTCAATTTTTGTCTCTTGAATCTCGCTTAATAAAAAATTCAAATTTCTATAGTATGTACTCGGATTTTATGAGAGAATATCTCAAAAACGGGCACATGTCTTTAATTCCAAGATCCGAACCTAGACCTCAGTTATGTTCTTATTTACCACATCACGGAGTCCTTCGTCTTGACAAATCAACGACTAAACTCCGGGTGGTTTTTAACCCCTCGATTAAGGGTTCGAAAGGCCTAAGCATGAACGAAACTTTTTTAATAGGACCAAAATTACAAGCCGATATTTCCGAAATTCTATTAAAATTCAGATTTTATTCTATCGTATTTTTGACTGATATAAAACAGCACTTTTTACAAATTCAAATTAATCCAATTCATCGGGACTACCAAAGGCTACTTTGGCGATTTGATCCCAATGAACCCCTGCAGGAATACAGGCTTAATACAGTGACGTTTGGTGTTAGTTCAAGTCCCTATTTAGCTATTAGAACTCTTAGAGAACTAGCCATCCTGGAGGCTAAGAATTATCCTGAAGCATCCCAGGTCCTTTTGAATAACATTTTCATGGACGATATTTGCTGTGGAGCTAACTCTCTAGAAGGTGCTTTATCGCTTCAAAAGAATCTCATAGCGTTGCTTAAATTGGGAAAATTTGAATTAAGAAAATGGGCATCAAATAATCCGAAACTTCTTTCACATTTGTCGCCCGCTGATTGTCAGATCCCTGTTACCTTTGAAGACGATTCTTCAACATCGATTAAGGTGTTGGGCCTTCAATGGCACCCTTCTACAGATACTTTTACCTATTCTTGTACCCCTTCGGTTCGGTCGGAAAAAACCTTGCACCAAAAGGAATATTTTATCGGCTATCGCTAAAATTTGGGATCCTATAGGTTTCTTATCGCCTGTTTCATTTTTAGCCAAAGTGATTATGCAAAAACTTTGGTTATGCAAAACTGATTGGGATGAAATACCCCCCGATCCAATCAAAACTCTTTGGAATCAATTCAATAATCAATTAACCACTCTTTCGAATCTTTGTATACCTAGACATATTTTTTCGAATAATATTCAACGATGTCAATTGCTAGGTTTCTGCGATGCATCCGAGCCAGGATACGCTTCTTGCGTATACGTTCGCGTCGAATTACCAAATAAAATTATCAAAACTGCTCTAGTCATGGGCAAGTCAAGGGTTGCTCCCTTACACACTATTTCAATCCCACGTTTGGAACTACTTGGAGCTACTCTATTAGCTGATTTACTCGAACTAGTTATTCGCACCTATTCATCATTACTCGTAATTGATGAAATTCTTGCGTTCTCGGACTCACAGGTCACGCTTCATTGGGTCACATCTTCACCTCACAAGTGGAAGACCTTTGTGGCAAACCGCGTAAGTCGTATTCAAGAAACAATCCCCGAAGTCCCATGGTATCACATTACTTCACTCGAAAACCCTGCCGACTGCGCTAGCAGAGGGTTGTCGCCTAATAACTTAATAAATCACCCTCTTTGGTTTCACGGCCCTCCATGGATTACCTTGCCCACTACGGAGTGGCAAATTCAAAGGTTTCTAAATGAACGTTCTTTGGGAGTTCCAGACGAGGTGCTCAAAGAAGAAAAACCGGAAAATTCAGTGGTGCTGACGGCAGAAATTCAAAATCAAAACTTTTTTGATAGATTAATCGATAAAATATCCAATTTAAATACCATTCAAAAAATCATTTGTCATTTTCTAAGACTTATTCACAATCGAAAAACCTCAGTTGACCCTTTATCCGGCGTTTTTTCCGCTTTTGAACTACACAAGGCTCTACTTGTTTTAGTTAAAAGGGTCCAAGAAGAGTGTTTTTCGGATATCATTCAAAAAATTCAAAATACTTAGCTATTACCTAAGCCGTTTCGCAAACTCGCGCCCTTTTTGGACGAATTGGGTTTCCTTAGAGTGGGCGGACGCTTACGGCATTCTCAACTCTCCTTTGAGGCAAAACATCCCTTATTATTGCCGAAATCTCATAGATTAACCCAATTGATCATTATTCAAACTCATAACGAAAATTTACATCCCGGAATAAACACAGTCCAATACTTAATTCGTCAAAAGTTTTGGATTATGTCATCACGTCGAGCTATTCAGAGGGTTTTATTGCAATGTATTCCCTGCTTTCGCTTAAAACCAAAACCGTATACTCCGTACATGTCGGATTTACCTTCTTTTAGAACGTCACAATTAAAATGTTTTTCACACGTTTGCTTAGACTATGCAGGCCCAATCAAAACCTTTGTAGGTCAGAGACGTCGTGGAGCACAAGTTGGTAAATCATATATCGCAGTCTTTGTCGATACTTCTGTCAAAGCAATCCATATCGAGCTGGTTTCGGATTTAACCACAGAGGCGTGCATTGCTGCTTTACGACGCTTTGTCGCTAGTCGTGGCACTTGTGTCCAAATCACAAGTGATAGGGGCTCAAACTTTGTTGGGGCTATTAAGGAGCTCCATAATCTTTCGAAATTAGCTTCTGAGAGCTTAAAAATCAAATGGTGTCTTAATAGTCCGGGAGCCCCCCACCTAAATGGTCTAGCAGAAGCAGGAGTCAAATCTATAAAAACACATTTGTATCGGGTCATCGGTGACCAGATACTAACCTTCGAAGAGCTCTATACTCTCCTCGCCCAAATAGAGGCATTACTCAATTCTCGACCCCTTTGTGAGCAAAGCTCTGACCCAAACGATCTTACGTCTTTGACTCCGGGTCATTTCCTCACAATGGAACCCCTTAATTCGTGTCCTGATCCTGACCTTTCTACCCTTAAAGTTAATACCCTTAAGCGTTGGCAACTTATCCAACGAATTCATGCCGATTTCTGGAAGCGTTGGAAACTCGAGTACTTAAATACTTTACAACAGCGTTCTAAGTGGTCGGACCCTTCGGCTGAAATCAAGCTAGATAAGCTTGTATTAATTAAGGATGAAACTAGGCCGCCATTACACTGGTTGCTGGGTAGAATAGTATCTGTACATCCTGGTCGGGATAATCACATTCGAGTTGCTACTGTTAAAACACAACACGGACTTTTCACTCGTCCCGTGGTCAAGTTGTGCCCACTACCTTTAGATGCGCACTGAACTCCCAAGCAACTTCTTTTTATTTCGTGTGTCGTTATCTAGAATATATATATATATATATATATATATATATATATATATATATATATATATATATATTTTTTTTTTTTTTTGCATTTTTTTTTCCTTTTAATCTATAAACCTAAAACGGATTTTAATAACCTACCTTTTAAGGTTTTGAATTAACTTATATTTTTTTTATATAGCCATTTGTTTATTCAGTTAATCTCAATGTAAAACTTCGTTTTAAGTGGGCGGAAAATGTTCGTGCAACTTTAATTTTAAATTCAAATTTTGCGCCAAATTCCCGTATTCGGAAAACCCACACAATTTCAATTTTGATTGGCACAAGCAAAACGCCAGCGCCATCTACGAAAAATGAATCTGCGCAAAAAGGCGTAACCAAAAAGATTCGTCTGTCGTATTCTATCGAGATCACCACGCAGCATGGTGATAAATTCTATTAACCAAAAAATCCAATAACATTCTTAGAAAATCAAACTAAACCATTACACAAACAAGTGATTCTAGTGTAGATCGACTGCAACGACTGGGCCTGCGAGAGGAGCTCCTCTGGACGACGGAAACAACTGAAAAGGTGAGTGCCAATCCTCTATATTGTCTTTGTGTGGCTCGGAAAAATTAATATTTTTACATCGTCCTTTTAAGGATTTTTGCACCCAGATTTTATAAAACGATCAGCGCGCTTACAGTCCCGCAGCTCTACAACCTCAAAACAGCAACAACTATGGAAATACATAGGAAACGGGTGTACTGCTTATACTTCACGGTTAGTATCTCAGCAAAAGTACTACCCAGAGAACTTAGTGATCTCGTTTTAAGGCTATTAGTTGTACTTTATTTTATGTTATTACAGATTTTCTCAAAAATAAGCAGTTTTGAAGTTATAGGCCATTAAAAATCAAAATTGGTCAAAATCCAAAATTGCGGCGAAATATTTAGCCATAACTCAAAAACCATTCGTCTGACAAATAAACATGCAAAAGTGTTTTTGTAGGAAATTTTTTGTCTTCAACTTTTGTTTAAAACTTTTTTTCTAAAACGTACAGTAACCAAGTAATTTTAAAAATACCCTTTTTATGCACACTAAATCCAAGATGGCGGGGGAAGCCGGCCGCCCCCAAGGTCGAAAGCTCAAGTTTATTTTTGCAAGCTAAAATTCTATAATGACTGGACTATTTAGCCACCCCCAAAAATAGTGTTCTTGTGCGTCCAGAAGTCGGGGTAGTTACACATTTACAACAATTCAAATCTTAAAGTAAAGGCCGTCATCGTTTTCGAATCGCCCTTAGTGAAATAACCAATTTTTGCTTGCATTTATTTTTTTTAGTTTACACTTTAAAAACTTACCATTTTAAAAATAGCTAAAAATACAAACATGTTGCATTTGTGTTTCTCTATGTAAGTATGTAATATAAAACATAACAATAAATTAAAATCCTGAAAAATCACTATTATGTGTATTTTTTTAACCGAACATTCAAACGGACTACAGACCAAAGCTAATTTTTTCCGCAATTATGTGTATTTTTTTAACCGGTAAACGGAATACAGACCGAAGAGAAATTTTTCAAGATTGAATTTAACCCAGGAATGCGAATAAATTATATGTGTTAAACGACGCGCCACGAAATCCGGCCGGTATTGTGATTCTTATCCCAGCTCTTCTGAAAACGGCAGCGGCCATTTATTAAGTCCCCGACTGTACCTAAAGTGCTGACGTAAAAACATATTCTCCCCTGTTAACTTTTAAACAGAATAAGATATCAAAGTTAAATAACAAGCATATTTTAAGATAACACTACTTTTTAACCGTGTGCTACTTGCGTTATAAGCATTTTGCTCACCGTTTTTAAAAAACAACGATTAATTGGCATGGTTGCGGAAGTCACTTCTAAAGTTCTAAATTTAGATTTCCTAAATTGGCTAGAATAACTAACTAGTGCTACCTACATTCAACGTGATAATGGTGATGCTGTGAGCAGGGCTCTGCAGAAAAGAAGCAAGCAAATCGACTCGGTAGGTGCTCTAGAAATAAGCTGTTATAGATTTCCTTAAACGAACCTATGGCACAACTTTCACCCTTCCCTTCCGACAATGTTACGCAGTTAATTTTCTTCCATACTCTCCGCTCTTCCTACATGCTGCGTGAACAGCTTTTCCCAGAATAAATCGAAACCTATTGTAGTACACTTTCAAAGCTGGATGGAGCAAGAACTTTGCGCTTACGTTACTAGTATAATTTGGCTTTTAAGTATGAAAAAAATCCTGAAAATATAGATATAGTATACTTTAACTCGATTTTTAGAAGTTGTACATGGTTATCAGAACCACCAGAAAATACGGCACTTTTTTTATTTAGGTTAAGTAAGATTTAGTTATCGATACAGGGTGTTTCCTAATTGAATATCAATATTTATGGGGGTGATTTTTGGGCCTATTTTAAGAAAAAAACTTCATATGAACATATGTCCTAAACGTCTTACCTTTTGAGATACAGGGTGGTAAAGTTTTCAAAAATAAATCATTTATTATTAATATCTACAATACCACTTCAGATATTTTAATGAAATTTGTCATACATGTACTATGAATCAAGATGCATTTTTTAATGTATCACTTTTTTTTTAATTTCCATTAGTGGCGTTCGTACATAATTTGACCTGCCTATTTTGGCAGACATTGATGGCACGCCACTGATTTTTCCTAAAATAAAAATTATTTTTGAAATCCCCAGTCATTTCTAACCAAAGTTGATTACTTGATTTTTTTCAATCCGATGCACAGTTTCCGCTTAAAAAAATAAAAACCGTTTCTCTGCATGATGATAACAATATCATGCAGAGACACGTAGATTTTATTTTTTTAGATGGAACCCGTGCGTCGGACTAAAGAAATTCAAGAGATCAAATTTGCTCATAATTGAATACAGATTTAAAACGTACACTTCACTTGGTATTGTAGATATTAATAATAAATGATTTATTTTTGAAAACTTTACCACCCTATATCTCAAAAGGTAAGACGTTAAGGATATTTGTTCATATGAAATTTTTTTCTTAAAACCAAAAATCGCCCCCATAAATATTGACATTCAACTAGGAAACACCCTGTATAGCGATGTATTTTTAAATCTCTCTAAATGTATAATTAATTATATTATAATTATAATTATTGTGTATGGCACAGCAATCGGTTAATTTAGTTAAAAATAACAGTTAATTTTTTTTAAAACTTTTTACTACGAAACTGCTTATAATTATTGTTATACATATTCAGGTTTTTATCAGAAGTTAGAAACCAGATGATCTTAATAAGTTTAGAAATCATTATTACCTAAAAAGTGAACTTTTTTATTTGACAAAAAAATGGTGTACGCTCCTATATAAAATGTTTAAAAATTATTTGTTTTAGGATCTATAATAATCAAGACCCCATGGGAGAATGACTAAATATGTTTTCAAAGATACTTAACTATTTACAAGCATTTTTGATGCCAAAAAATTAAATAACAACGTACGCCAGTGCACAAAAATATTAAAGCAACGATAATGTCTAAAAAAGAAAATCTTTTTGGAAATTTTATTTCAAAATATGTAAACCAGAAGGGCCACCATATTTTAGTATCTTACATGATTCTATAACATAAAAATGGTATCGGTGCACACCTATAGTTGCGTGCGGATTACTTTAAGGGACAGATGAATTTTCCTTTAAGGGACAGATGAATTTGCCTTGCATTACAATACTTTCTATCCTTATTTTAGCAGATTGAAATTGGTGTTATTCTAACCTTTGTCCATTGAGCGTAAACGTATATATATATAATAATCTATCCTAATATCTGGACCGTTTGCGGTCAATTGACACAGGTTAGGAAAACACCAATTTCTGTTTGATTCGCTTCGGTTTGGTTTCACACTAGGATCCTGGGAAAAAGTCAAGAACGTTTTTTTTTAAATATGTTAAAAAGAGACCCTTTTTTTACCGCCTAAAATTTACAAAAAATAAAAGAAAATGACATTCTTACAAATGCAGATTAAATGTTCTTAAAAACTTTTTCTATAAAATTATTTAAAAAAATATATAAATTAGAATCTACATTTAGTGGATAAACCAATGAAAGGATTTTTTTGATAGAAAACCACTTGGTAAAGAAACGTCAATTCCTAAAAATTACATTTGGTAAAAAGCAGTAATAGTAGGAAATTATTAATACCACTGAATAAAATCTCGATACTAAATGTGTTGTTAAATAAATATTTTTCTTTTAAATCTATTTTTAAACATAGTTTTATATTAAATGTGTTTTCAACTTAGTACCTACGTTCCAATCTTAGAGTAATAATAATATAAAGGGAAGAAGTAAACCATGGCCCCGTGTAAATTTTCCCTATTCGTGGCGGTCATTCCTAAAAACTTAGAATTTGCAGAATCCCCGGCGATGGCAACATAGCTGCGTCACTGGAATCATCTCGAAAAAACCACACTGGGCTGAATTTTCACAGTATTTTCAGAAACATATCACTTCTTGTTTATTTTTACGTCCAACTAAGTTCTTTTTTACAAAAATAAAACTCAGCACACAGAAAAAAAACACCAAAAATTCAATATACCGAGTCCGACGGCCAAGACAACACTGCATTTAATACAAACACATGTTGCTGTCAGTGTCGACCTTAGAGCTTAGGAATATCTGGGCTAACCGTTCACGACTTGAGGACCCACCTAATTAAACTTGTTGCCATTATATAAGTGAAAAAATAATATTTTATTTAAAACTCGTAGACACTGATTGATTAGACATAAAACTTTCGACTTCCATTGTCTTTATCTGAGGGCACGGCAGTGTCTCGCAAAGTTCGCGCTGCCGTACCATCTTTTCTTGAAACATTTCAGCCCATAGTTGACCTATCTAAAGCTCTACTTCGGAAAGAGCTACGAATCTCATACTTTGCACAGTCGTAGAACTTCATAGAGTTAACAACCCCTCCAAGTTTCATGGACTTCTATACAGTAGTAAAGTAGTTACGAAATTTCAAAAAACGTCGAAATTGCCACTCACTCACTGACTCACTCACTCATGTATAGATCACCAAAATTCTACTGTACTTCCAGACCTACTATAAAGCTAAAATTTGGCGGACTGATAGAAATTTTGACCAAACCCCTGGAAAAAATCAAAAAGCCCCAAAAGTCTAATTTACTCCCCTCCCCTATATATGCAAAATTATTTAAAAGTAACATTACCCACTTCTAGCAATGCTAGAGAGCTGAGCTTTGGCAGCCTGATAGGAACTATGATAAAACTATAAGAAAAAATTATAACACCTCAAAATTCTAATTTACTTCCCTCCCATATAAATGTAAAGTTATGTAAAAGTAACACTGCCCACTTCCAGAAACGCTAGAGAGCTGAGCTTTGGAAGGCTGATAGAAACTATGATAAAACCATGGGAAAAAATTTAAAAACCCCAAAAATTTTCATTAACTCTCTGCTTTGGAAGACTGATAGGAACTATGATAAAACTATAGGAAAAAATTTAAAAACACGAAAATTTTAATTTACTTCCCTCCACTATACATGTAAAGTTATGCAAAAGTAACATTGTTCACTTTCAGAAACGCTAGAGAGCTGAGCTTTGGAAGGCTGATGGCAGCTATGATAAAACCATGGGAAAAAATTAAAAGACCTCAAAATTTTAAGTAAGGCATTGCAAAAGTTTTGAACAATATTCCGCATATTTTACTATTTTAAAAATTAAATATTATCCAATTCCTTTAAAAAAGAAGTGAAATCATAACAAAAACATTTCATGTAAAAATAACCAAGTACGCGGCATTCCGTAAAAAGAATTGAGATAAAAATAAAGTCAAGTTCTTTAATACAAATTTCAAAATGAAAGTAAGAAACTAGTTTGGAAATGTTTTTTTAAACTTAGCTATTACGGCTGTAAATGACTCAGACACAGTGTTTAATTGAACATAAAGAAGATTGGCTGTAATAGCATAGTTTAGAAAAACATTTCCAACTAGTACAAATCTTTCATTATGAAATTTGTATTGGAGAACTTGGCCTTACTTTTATCTCAAGTCTTTTTACGGAATGCCATTTTTGCGTACTTGGCTCTTTTTTACATGAAATGTTCTTGTGTTGGTTTATTTTAAACAGGACGTTTCAGTAAGTAAGTATATCTAACCGTTTTCAAGTGTAAACTAAACAGTCCAGTCTAAATGCTACTACTTATACTACTTGTTGTGCAGTCGGCACGCCCCTTTTTTACCTTCCTAGCCCGCACAGCAACGGCTAGAGAAGGTATTGTTTTCGACAATAATTTTTTTTTTCAGATAACACCGTAAATGTGTTATTTGGGTGTATTTTGACCTACCCTAGCAATATCGTCGTGACGTCTGTCTGTGTTGTGTGTGTATGTATATCTGTCAGTAACGCGATAGCTCCTAAACCGCTTAACCGATTTACATGAAATTTTCAGGTAAAATAGTACTCGATACTGCAACGAGCTAATTAGATTTTAGTCAAAATTCGTGAATGCTAATGACAGTTTTTTGACAGTTAAAAAGTTTAAAAAATGGTAACTTTTTAATGGAACGTCGCATCAATATGCGGTTTTCGGAAAATAGTAGCGCGGGGATATAGTCCAAGTAGCTCAAAACGAAACCCGGCCCTGCTAACACGAAATCCATAATATGATGTCATACACCTGTTGCCACGTCCTGAAAAAATTGTGGGAAAAGGGGCCGTTCATAAATTATGTTGTCTAAATGAGTTTTTATCGCAGATTGTAATAAGAAATACACAGCATAAAACGACGCGACGCGGGCTAATAAGCGCATGACAAATTATCGCACGGTTTGAATAGCCTAACCAACTCAAGGCACTATATATTTTGGTAAGGTAAGAAGTTGAACCTTACTTATTATTTATAAAATTTTACAGAGGCAGAGGAGCCGGCAACAGCGGAAAAGCTACATTGTTTACCAACAAATTAATGAATGACCGCCGAAACCGGGGTTAATACTTCTCTTTATATGTTATTACTCTGAGGTTCCAATAATAATTGGTGTACGGATAGATATAGGTAGTATGTAGGTATAAATACTTTTAGTGGTAGTAGTAGTAGCAGCAGGAAGGTGGCCCGAAGGTCCGGCAAGTTTGCCAGAAAAGCCCATTTTTGCTATGCCCGAAGTCTATTTCTCACCCCTCTATTTGTACTATACTGTCCAGAGTCCAGTATGCCAGTCCATTTTTTCTACCAACTGTATTTAATAAACCAGACATTCCTCCATGAATTAAAGGATTATTATCTATAAAAAAATCTTATCTTAGTAACCAAATTTGCCAAATTCACTTTAAACGTTTAACTAAAATTCGAAACCGTGCACCCAACTGCTTCGAGCAAAAACTCTAATTGCAAATTGGACTGTCGCCGGAATTGTCGCCGAAGACGCCAGAAATTATTTCCTCTAAGCTAATCACAATTTAGACAATAATACTGCTTTTATTTATTTTTTGGTCTGTAGTACCAGACTATGAAATAATAATTATATAATCCTAATTAGATTTTTGGTGAAAACAAAGCTAAATAATAGTGGCCACAAACCTCGTTGAAATGGAGATAGTGAAAACCAAACAGTTTTAACAAGTTTTTTTTTTTTTTTTTTTTTTTCGGGTATGCGCACTCGCAAGGAGATCCCTATCACGCTCGAGAAGCGGCAAGTGCGCGGAAATGTTGGTGTGTGTTGGTTTTGAAACGGTTCAGGTTGTAACCTGCAGGGAAAACTGTCGCAGGGAGTTTATTCCACAGCGATGCTGTTCTCCAGAGATATGAATTCTGATATAATGAGGTTCTTGGTGCCTCTATTTTGACAATAAATTGATGGTTACCGTCTGTTTGACGTGTTCGCCTAGTAGGTGCTACTCCCGGGGGGATCATACGTGCCAACTCTTCAGAGCATTTTCCGTGATAATACCTGTAGAAGAGAGATAGATCGCCCACAGTTCTTCGATGTTCGAGACTATCCAAGCTACGGGTAAGTGCGGGGTCATTGATCAGCTTGATAGCTCGTTTTTGCACGGTGTTCAAAAGCATTAAGGTATGTTTGGGTGCCGCACTCCATATATGTGAGCAGTACTCCATAGTTGGTCGAATCTGGGCTTTGTAGAGTGTCAGCAGTTGGCTTGGTGTATACAGATGTCTTGTACGAAATAGCACCCCAAGCTTTTGGGACGCCCTTTTAGCTATATCTGCCACGTGACTGTGCCAAGACATGTTGGTCTCTGCAGTGACTCCTAAGATGTTCAACTGGCTCTACAATGCGACAGCACTTCCAGATAGCATGATGTTTGGCTCACCGGTGCTGGTCTTTTTTGAAAACAGGGCTGCTTGGGTTTTCTGCGCGTTGAACTGTACAAGGTTTTTGTTGCCCCAGTCCTCTATTATCTCCAAGTCGTTATTTATCTGTGATATTTCAGTTAGTCTAAGGTAATGGAATTCACATGCGAAGAGACATGTGGGTGGTATGACTGAGGAGACTACATTGCCATCATCTGCAAAGCAATAAAGTGGATTTACTGTTTTATCTATGAGGTCATTTATGCAAATCAGAAAAAGTGTTGGCGAAAGGATTGCTCCCTGTGGCACACCAGCATTTATTTGGTAGGAGTTGGAGTTCCGGCCATCCAGTGCAACATAAATGGATCTATCCTTAAGGTAACTTTCAAACCAAGTGCAAAGTCTCGGCGACAATCCCGTTGCTTTGAGCTTGTTGAGCAGATTTTCATGCCAGACTTTATCGAATGCTTTAGATATATCTAAGGCAATTTGTCTTGTTTCACCTCGTAACTCAATCGCTTTTTGCCATAAGTGAGTGACGTATGTAAGTAAATCGCCAGTTGACCTATATTTTCGAAATCCGTATTGCTTGTCGTTGATAATTTTGTACTTTTCCAAGTACTTGGTTAGGTGATTGTTCACAACTCTTTCCATTACTTTTGATATCACCGGAAATAGAGCAATTGGTCTATAGTTTAACGGATCTGTCTTTTTTCCTTTCTTTGGAATGGGTTGTACTGCGGCAGACTTCCATGATGATGGATATACTCCTTGCCTATAAGATAAATTGAATAATTTTGCGAAAGTTGGGGTGAGTTCGCTAGCACAATTTTTGAGTACTATCGCGGGAATGCCATCTGGACCCATTGCTTTGTTTGTATCCAACTTTTTAAGGGATTTTCGTATTTCTCTGTGACAAAAGGGTACCTCTGGCATACTGTGGGAAACCCTTTCAATGAACGGTGGAGTTTTTCCATTTGGCACTGTTAGGTTTGAGTTGGAAGAAAAGATTTTAGCCAGCATATTGGCTTTTTCCTCTGATGTTGTGGCTAAGTGAGTATTTTTATCTGTAAGTGGTGGTATGGATGACTTGGTGAAGTTTGATCCAACGGATTTTGCAAGAGACCAAAAGGACCTAGAACTACTTGGATAATTCAGCAACCTGTTTTTTATTCTTTGATTGTATGTTTCTTTGGCGGCGTCAATAGTAATTTTGCAACTATTTCTGGCTTCTATAAATTCTGTGTGGTTTTGAGCGGTTTGTTGTCGTTTCCAAAGGTTATATGCTCTGTGTTTTTTCTGTACAGCCGTTTGACACTGGCTGTTGAACCAAGGTTTTGCATTAGCTCTGCGTTTTATTGTATGTGGGATATATGCATCCATTTCAGATAAGATTACTTTTGTTATTTCATTACAGCAAATAGTGGGATCAGCTGTTTTAAAGCAAACCTCTTGCCATGGAAAATCCAGGTAAAACTGTTTAAGGTCATTCCATTTTGCCGATTTATAGTGCCACATTTTACGAGGAAGTGATTGTTGGCTTGGCGGTATGAACATTTCGCATTTTGATCTTATAAGTTTATGATCGGATGAACCAAGTGGGGGATCTACTTGAATTGTATACAAGTCAGGATTTGTAGTTAGGAACAAGTCTAAAAGCGCTGCAAATTCACCCCTTTCTGAGATACGGGTAGGTTCATCGACAAGCTGCGTTAGACCACAACTTATGGCAAAAGCTTCTGCTTCCCTGCCTTCATTATCTGTTTTGTTGTGGTGTTTTAGCCAGGGTATATTGTGGACGTTGAAATCGCTTAAAAAAACAATTTCCGCATGTGGATAGTTAGACTGTATACTATCACAGTTTTCGGATAATGTCGCAATAAAGTTTTGATACTCGGTGTTACTTGGCGGTCGGTAGAGGCAGCAAATGAACTTGGTCGATGACTTTGAGGTGAATTTCAGCCATATGATATCAAGGTTCGCTGGTTCTAGCTTCTCCTCTCGATGACATGAAAGGTCATTTTTAATGTACACACAGATCCCAAAATTATGTCGAAATCGGTGGTGTAGGTCATAGCCGGGATAAAGATAGTTCACAGTAGGTGTTGCAGAACTGATTTTAGTTTCAGTGAGAACAAGGATGTCAGGTCTTTGTTCTTCAAGATCTTGGTGAACTGAATTCATGTTGGTACTCAATCCTCTTATATTGCTAAAATCAATTCTGAGTTGAGTTTTTGGTCTTCTTTTAATATCTTTGCATGAAGGACCCCCAGGATCACCCGACTCCCGGAGATCCGAGTGGTCGGGTATTTTACCTCCGGAATATTTTGATCCTGGAGGCGCCATCATGCTATCTGTTACTCATTGTTGGAACCGGACTGCCAGCGCAGTAGCGGAACGTGGTGATACCACTTAGCGCTACTCACTTCTGGCATGGTGGTATCTCACCGGTCGACGCCCAATGAGTAAAAAGCGTCTACCACCTACCCTCTGACGGCTCCTCCTGGTGAGAATCTAAATGGTATCAAGATTTGAAGATTAAATCGATGGCAATTGGTGCAACAGTTGCACCAAAGCTTTTGGCGAAGGTGGCATACGGAGTATTTAAATCAATTACAACAAAGAGAAAGGTGAAATACTCCAAATAACCCTCCCAAGTTAGACTCACTCGTAGTGATAAGAGATGAAAACGTCTCACCTTTACGTTGGTCGTTGGCGCGTATAACTAAAGTATATCCTAGTCCCGATGGGATCCCTAGGGTGTTGAAGGTTAGAACCACAAAAGGTGTGCTTGACAGGCCGATCACATACTTTAGACAAATACAAAAATATGTCGCGGATTTTAAAAAATTTTAATTATGACTTTTTTTGGCTTTATTTTAAATCATATTATAATTCTTTGCAATATTATTTGTAATCATACTCGTTGTTAAAAATGTTCAAGGTTTAAACAAGATGGTTTTCAACAAAAATGCCCTTCGTTTAAATAAAAATAGAAGATATGTAGTCGTTTAACTCAGAAACTCGTTTAGATTTTACGACCAAAAACTAGCGTGCTAGGACGACGACGACGTTGACGGTAAGATTTTTGTGGCTTCAAGCAGCCGTCAAAGAAACTTACAGCTAACACCACCTAGACGTAAGGCCAACACTAATGTGTAAGGCTAACAAATGATCGGTAGCATTTAAACATAATGGCACGGATCACTAACAAAAATGGTATAGGATTCGGCATAAATGTGGTTGGTTTATTTCCAATCTTAGAGTAATAGTGTTAAAGTAATCAACGTAAGGTCACAATGTTAAACAGTGTCTAGCCCTAGGTTGGAATGTTGTAATAAAAATAACCAGCGTTGAGTGCTAGGTCTAGGGTTAAAACATACCTAGCTCCAGCAAACCAACAATAAACTTTATTTCGCTAAGCTTCGTGACTCAATGCAGCAAAAGTATTTGGATCATTGGCGTCATTTGGATCTATTACTTCTTTATATTAAGTCATTATCCACTTTACTATATTTTCTTATGTAAATTGCTTATCTCTTTTTTCCTCTTGCGCCGCTAAAATGCGATAAGACATTTTTTTATAAGCTATGGTTAGGTTAACACCTAAAATTAGTCCATAGGTGCAATTTTATTATAATAACTAGCAAAATATTTCGTAAAAACTAATTTTTCGAGATTTAGTTTTTTTTGTATACTTCAAATAAAAAAGAAAAACGCAGTTTTAAGGTCAAAACAATTTAATTCATACTCGCCAATTATTAATAATTTCCATATAAAAATTGGCTACTCTATGTAGTACTATCATGAGGATCTTTACCAAACTATCATGGGTAAACTACCGGGTAATAAAGAACATATTTCTGTTTTTATTTATTATCTAGTGATTATAGATGATGAGTAGTAGACAGATGCTTATCTTGCCCCACCTGCCCATCTTGCCCCGCTCTCTCCTATATTTCAACATCCAAATTTGCACACCATACTTCTCCAGAGAATACGAACTTTAAAAATAACCCTCATAATCATTCAAATAATACAAGAAGTGGAACAGCTTTCCACGTGAAGGGTGATAAATCGAGCTGGCACAAGTACCTTATAACAGTACTTCAAGTACAAGTACCAAGTACCTTAAGATTTGTACTTGAAGAATTAAGTACATTTTCTTTTCAAATGTACTTTAAGTACCAAGTATATTATATTACTTGATTTTAGTACCTGAAGTACAATAGAAGTGCTTCAAGTACATAAAATATGTCAAAAAATTTTAAAAAACGTCAAAAAATATCTAAAATGTCAAAAAATGTAAAAAAAATTCAAAAAGCGTCAAAAATTTTAAAAATGTCAGAGATGTAAAATAATATAAAACATGTAAAAAATGTTTACGAAATTTTCAACCTGAAAGGTTTTATTCTTTGTAATATTAATGTATGTAAATATGTATTAATTATATACCTAAATTGCATTTATTTATTTTTTATGAACTCATCAATTTACATACAAATGCCATAGAAAGGTAATGAAAAGAGATAATTTTATTAAACAAAAAGCTGCAAAAAATTGACGCAGTTGCATCAAAATGTTTTTAACGTTTTATATTTATTTATTTATTTATTTATTTAATTATTGTACAAGACTTGTACAATAAGAAAAAGTATATACATTTTCAAGTAGTTTTAGCATTAACAAAAAATATAAATAACAAAAAGACAACCTAAAAACTACCCTAAGAACTAGTAAATCAAGTACACACAATTTTCACCTAGGTATGCCTGTAATGTTTTTTTAAACAATCTAGTAGAAGTGATGCTTTTGATGTCGACAGGGATTTTATTAAAAACATAACTGCAAAAACATTTTGGGCTTTCCTAATGTTATAATTTGAAATAATAATGTATATCATAGTTGATACACAGTTACCCCGAACTCCGGGGTAAATGGGACCTACCCCAAAAGACAAAAATAATAATAAAATAATTAATTAATTATTCTTTGGATAAGTGTGTACCTAATATTATGATTTTTTGAGCAATTAATTAAGACGTACCTATCAAGGTTGCTAAAATACCGGACTTCACTGCCAAGTTGATAAAAAAACCGGACAGGTGGCGACCCTGAGGTTACCACTTCGTCTTCGGCGCATTAAAGTTATATCTCATACATATCTTTGTACTTCAAGAATATTTTATTGTAGTTGAAGTACTTTTAATGTTCTTGAAGTGCTTTTAATGTACTTGAAGTACTTTTAATGTACTTGAAGTACTTTCCTTGACAAAATCAAGAACATTTCCAAGTACATTGTTACAAGCACTTCAAGTACCAAGTACACTTACCAGATTGTAGATGTAGTTCAAGTATAGTACTTGAAGTACTTGTAAGTACTTTAAGTACAATTTCAAGTACTGTACTTGAAGTTCCTGACAACTCTGGTGATAAACCCTCACAATATATTCAAAACCCCTGTTTTTTGTGTAATAACAATACACCCTGAACTGTTTGGCGACGTTACATTCTGTATCTCACGGCTCTTCAGAAAAATGGTATCGTTAGTGCCCACACCCTATGACCTACAATGGAAACTAGGCCTTCAAAAATTTAATATTGCGATACACGAGCTCGATAAAATGAGTATTTCCGCAAAGTGCATGTCACGATCGGGTCTCTTTAAGATACAATTCAGTTATTTGACATAGATGCCATTATTATGGGTAAAATTTGCGATAATTTACTCTTCATAGTACCATATCATTAAATCAGTTCCCTGAACTTGAAAACATTAAACTTTCAGATTCAAATTTCAATAAACCCGATGCAGTACATTTATTATTGTGTTCGGTTCTGCACTCTCGCCAAGGAAGTGGGGGTGGCGTTTTTTCAAATAATGAAATCCCGAGTTTCACTTTGGTTTTTTTTATTCCACTTTTTTGGGGCTTTTTAGAGGATCAGCAACCCCCAAATTAGTTCTCAAAATATGTTTGTTTTTTAAATTAATTTCTACAAAAAACATCATTGACAAATGGATGCTGATAAAATCTAGCAGGCGCATTCAAACGTTCAGGATTAGAGCTTTAATTTGTTATTTTTGGGACAATATAAATAAGCGATACCCCAAATTAAAGCCCTAATCCTGTACTTTAAAATGGAAATTTTATTAGCATCCATTTCTCAGGGATGTTTTTTACAAAAATTAAAAAAAAAATTGTGGAGTTGCAGACCACCCCCCCTACGAAGGGGTAAATGGATAAGTTATGTTCAAAAATCCTGAAAAATAGTGGATTAAAAAACTGTAAAACTGACACGAGTTTTTATTTTTTGGAAAAACGCCACCCCCCACCTTCTTGAAGGGGGTGCATAGCGATTCTGCACCATATGCCAGATAAAAAATCGTATTCTGATAATTTTGATGTATCACACATTATTGTGTCGTTACGTAACTATCTACTTTATTAAAAGGGTGTTTTATACTTCTACCACTATCCATTGCCGAACCCTGTTCCGGAGTTCGGAATTAGCTTCTCCTTTATGTGAGGAAACTTTGGATGTCTGACGGACCTACCCCGTTACGCATCCAATCCCTTATCAGCTTTCTGCTAATTAATGGCAGATTTTAGAGCTAAAATGATTCGTGTTGTTTATAGTCAAATTTAAAAAGCGTAGATAAGCTTTAAGTTAATATATTGTGGCGTTTAGGTTTTTTTCATCACAAAATCTTAAAAACTGCGTAAAAAAAAGTTAAAATCTGTAAAGCCAATCTCTCAAATTAGTTTTGAGTAGAATCATGTAAGTGATAATAATTGTATGCACTAATATTATATGTTAAGGATTTCGCTTAAATTTGTTCCATAGTCTAGCCTTAGACGACACGCTGTAAGTATCAAAAATCTAATACGACGAAAATTCTAAATTCTTCCCTTTTGACCGCTTTGCTTAAAAGTTTTAACGGTACCTTATAACTGACTTTATTTTTGCAATACTTGTACCGACTTTGGGGAAGCGACACGCTTTGGACGAATTTAAGCTTACTTGCTTTTAGTTTATTACCCGTCCTTCTGCCTTGGATGTTAAAAGTTTAAATAGAAACACTTCTATAGCAAGAAACTTTAAAGGGCTTACTATGTATCGATCAAAAACAAAAAAAAATATCTTGTCGCCCTGTCGCCGATTTCCTTTTCAGCGTTCAACAGTCGTCATTGAGTTAACGTGCGATGCACAGAAAAACATAAGTTGACCCTAAACATCGAGAATATACGCAGGTGTAGTCCAGAAGCCGATATGCAGCCAGCCGACATGCAGCCAGCCGAGGAACCAGGATTAATAACCAAGGAGCCTGCTATAAGTGCTATAGTCGGTACCAGAATGGCGCCAGCATAAATCTCCTAAAAAGTCAAATCACGATGGCCACAACTATTGTGCTGAAAAGGACCACCTTTCGAAAGGGGTAAAAGCGTGGGTCCACTGTGTATACTTGCTACGCAGTATAAAGATCCCTGCCCTTGATAAAGAAGTGCCGGGCAAAATTAAGTCCTCTTATAGAAAGAAAACTTGCATACTAAGGGGCACGTGCATCAGTTTGATATATAATGTACCGACAAATCGGGGTTTGCGAAAAGGGCGCGCCGCGCGCCGTGTGCCTAGTGGCTAGAACACAAATGGTCTCCCCACTACTATTACTACTTGATAAATAATAAAAGATACCAAGCACGTGCAGTGGGAAGCAGCATTGATTCAAGGCGGTCTCGCTTGACGGCCGATAGTAAATTCGAGTTATTTCTCCCTATATTCGCATAAAATCGGACCGCATAGTATGTACAGTAGGGGACTTAATAAATGACCGCTGCCGTTTTCAGAAGAGCTTGGATGAGAATTCCAATACCGGGCGAGGTTTATGAATAAATTAATTATTGAACATCGTATCGCGCGCTTTCATTCCCTCGACTCCACGTCGATCGCCTGTCGCTGTGCACTTTTATGCAATGCAATTTTTGCTATATTGAAATTAATAACTATTTGGAATATTGGCCGATAAACGGGCGAAGCCATACACGTTTTTTGGATACATACATTTCTTTTTTTAGCTGATTTCTTGTTTATAAGCATAGGATGTGTGTATTTTGGCGGGATTAATACAGACAGATATATTTTTATTTAATACCTGCTTTTTTAATTGTTTAACATAAAGGATGGCCCACCGAAAACGTAAGGTATTACTTTTCTAAAAAATCCAAAGTCAAAAGTTTGTTTGTCGGGGGACAATTCGCCGCGGCCAATTTCTTGCGGGTCAATTCGCCGCGGGGACAATTCGCCGCGAGATTTTTTGTTTGATGAAATTGCCATTGGCAATTTTTTTCAAACTTTTTCAATTAGGTATTTGGTGGTTAGTATACAATCCAAAATTTTTTTTTTATTAGAAAAATAAATAAAATGGGGGATTCAAAATGGCGGATTTTCCCATTTATGAAGCGATATGCAACAAACTCGTAACTGTGGGACCTTTTAGGTCGCTGGGTTGCCCGTTTCCGTTTGCCCGTTTCCCCGTTTGCCCGTTTCATCGTTTCCCCGTTTTCCGTTTTCCTTTTTCCATTTTTCATTTTTCATTTTTTATTTTTCATTTTTCATTTTTCATTTTTCATTTTTCATTTTTCATTTTTCATTTTTCATTTTTCATTTTTCATTTTTCATTTTTCATTTTTCATTTTTCATTTTTCATTTTTCATTTTTTATTTTTCATTTTTCATTTTTCATTTTTCATTTTTCATTTTTCATTTTTCATTTTTCATTTTTCATTTTTCATTTTTCATTTTTCATTTTTCATTTTTAATTTTTAATTTTTAATTTTTCATTTTTCATTTTTAATTTTTCATTTTTCATTTTTCATTTTTCATTTTTCATTTTTCATTTTTCATTTTTCATTTTTCATTTTTCATTTTTCATTTTTCATTTTTCATTTTTCATTTTTCATTTTTCATTTTTCATTTTTCATTTTTCATTTTTCATTTTTCATTTTTCATTTTTCATTTTTCATTTTTCATTTTTCATTTTTCATTTTTCATTTTTCATTTTTCATTTTTCATTTTTCATTTTTCATTTTTCATTTTTCATTTTTCATTTTTCATTTTTCATTTTTCATTTTTCATTTTTCATTTTTCATTTTTCATTTTTCATTTTTCATTTTTCATTTTTCATTTTTCATTTTTCATTTTTCATTTTTCATTTTTCATTTTTCATTTTTCATTTTTCATTTTTCATTTTTCATTTTTCATTTTTCATTTTTCATTTTTCATTTTTCATTTTTCATTTTTCATTTTTCATTTTTCATTTTTCATTTTTCATTTTTCATTTTTCATTTTTCCTTTTTCCTTTTTCATTTTTCATTTTTCATTTTTCATTTTTCATTTTTCATTTTTCATTTTTCATTTTTCATTTTTCATTTTTCATTTTTCATTTTTCATTTTTCATTTTTCATTTTTCATTTTTCATTTTTCATTTTTCATTTTTCATTTTTCATTTTTCATTTTTCATTTTTCATTTTTCATTTTTCATTTTTCATTTTTCATTTTTCATTTTTCATTTTTCATTTTTCATTTTTCATTTTTCATTTTTCATTTTTCATTTTTCATTTTTCATTTTCATTTCGGTGTGCGACACTGTTACTTTGTATTGTAATGTATTTATAAAAAACTGTTTTTAAGGCTGATATAGCGTGGGGTTGCCTTGGAGTGTGCCCATGGGCAAGATAACCGTGGACTTGGCCCACTTAGGTTATACATCGTTTAAGATAATTTAATTTTCTACATTAAAGTTAATTAAACAATTTCTGTAAAATGCTTAGCTTTTGCGAAAATTACTGTTAAACTGAATAATTTCGGTTTATTTTGCATATACTATGGAAATACATAGGAAACGGGTGTACTGCTTATACTTCACGGTTAGTATCTCAGCAAAAGTACTACCCAGAGAACTTAGTGATCTCGTTTTAAGGCTATTAGTTGTTCTTTATTTTATGTTATTACAGATTTTCTCAAAAATAAGTAGTTTTGAAGTTATAGGCCATTAAAAATCAAAATTGGTCAAAATCCAAAATTGCGGCGAAATATTTAGCCATAACTCAAAAACCATTCGTCTGACAAATAAACATGCAAAAGTGTTTTTGTAGGAAATTTTTTGTCTTCAACTTTTGTTTAAAACTTTTTTTCTAAAACGTACAGTAACCAAGTAATTTTAAAAATAGCCTTTTTATGCACACTAAATCCAAGATGGCGGGGGAAGCCGGCCGCCCCCAAGGTCGAAAGCTCAAGTTTATTTTTGCAAGCTAAAATTCTATAATGACTGGACTATTTAGCCACCCCCAAAAATAGTGTTCTTGTGCGTCCAGAAGTCGGGGTAGTTACACATTTACAACAATTCAAATCTTAAAGTAAAGGCCGTCATCGTTTTCGAATCGCCCTTAGTGAAATAACCAATTTTTGCTTGCATTTATTTTTTTTAGTTTACACTTTAAAAACTTACCATTTTAAAAATAGCTAAAAATACAAACATGTTGCATTTGTGTTTCTCTATGTAAGTATGTAATATAAAACATAACAATAAATTAAAATCCTGAAAAATCACTATTATGTGTATTTTTTTAACCGAACATTCAAACGGACTACAGACCAAAGCTAATTTTTTCCGCAATTATGTGTATTTTTTAACCGGTAAACGGAATACAGACCGAAGAGAAATTTTTCAAGATTGAATTTAACCCAGGAATGCGAATAAATTATATGTGTTAAACGACGCGCCACGAAATCCGGCCGGTATTGTGATTCTTATCCCAGCTCTTCTGAAAACGGCAGCGGCCATTTATTAAGTCCCCGACTGTACCTAAAGTGCTGACGTAAAAACATATTCTCCCCTGTTAACTTTTAAACAGAATAAGATATCAAAGTTAAATAACAAGCATATTTTAAGATAACACTACTTTTTAACCGTGTGCTACTTGCGTTATAAGCATTTTGCTCACCGTTTTTAAAAAACAACGATTAATTGGCATGGTTGCGGAAGTCACTTCTAAAGTTCTAAATTTAGATTTCCTAAATTGGCTAGAATAACTAACTAGTGCTACCTACATTCAACGTGATAATGGTGATGCTGTGAGCAGGGCTCTGCAGAAAAGAAGCAAGCAAATCGACTCGGTAGGTGCTCTAGAAATAAGCTGTTATAGATTTCCTTATACGAACCTATGGCACAACTTTCACCCTTCCCTTCCGACAATGTTACGCAGTTAATTTTCTTCCATACTCTCCGCTCTTCCTACATGCTGCGTGAACAGCTTTTCCCAGAATAAATCGAAACCTATTGTAGTACACTTTCAAAGCTGGATGGAGCAAGAACTTTGCGCTTACGTTACTAGTATAATTTGGCTTTTAAGTATGAAAAAAATCCTGAAAATATAGATATAGTATACTTTAACTCGATTTTTAGAAGTTGTACATGGTTATCAGAACCACCAGAAAATACGGCACTTTTTTTATTTAGGTTAAGTAAGATTTAGTTATCGATACAGGGTGTTTCCTAATTGAATATCAATATTTATGGGGGTGATTTTTGGGCCTATTTTAAGAAAAAAACTTCATATGAACATATGTCCTAAACGTCTTACCTTTTGAGATACAGGGTGGTAAAGTTTTCAAAAATAAATCATTTATTATTAATATCTACAATACCACTTCAGATATTTTAATGAAATTTGTCATACATGTACTATGAATCAAGATGCATTTTTTAATGTATCACTTTTTTTTTAATTTCCATTAGTGGCGTTCGTACATAATTTGACCTGCCTATTTTGGCAGACATTGATGGCACGCCACTGATTTTTCCTAAATAAAAAATTATTTTTGAAATCCCCAGTCATTTCTAACCAAAGTTGATTACTTGATTTTTTTCAATCCGATGCACAGTTTCTGCTTAAAAAAATAAAAACCGTTTCTCTGCATGATGATAACAATATCATGCAGAGACACGTAGATTTTATTTTTTTAGATGGAACCCGTGCGTCGGACTAAAGAAATTCAAGAGATCAAATTTGCTCATAATTGAATACAGATTTAAAACGTACACTTCACTTGGTATTGTAGATATTAATAATAAATGATTTATTTTTGAAAACTTTACCACCCTATATCTCAAAAGGTAAGACGTTAAGGATATTTGTTCATATGAAATTTTTTTCTTAAAAACAAAAATCGCCCCCATAAATATTGACATTCAACTAGGAAACACCCTGTAAAGCGATGTATTTTTAAATCTCTCTAAATGTATAATTAATTATATTATAATTATAATTATTGTGTATGGCACAGCAATCGGTTAATTTAGTTAAAAATAACAGTTAATTTTTTTTAAAACTTTTTACTACGAAACTGCTTATAATTATTGTTATACATATTCAGGTTTTTATCAGAAGTTAGAAACCAGATGATCTTAATAAGTTTAGAAATCATTATTACCTAAAAAGTGAACTTTTTTATTTGACAAAAAAATGGTGTACGCCCCTATATAAAATGTTTAAAAATTATTTGTTTTAGGATCTTAAAAATTATGGGAGAATGACTAAATATGTTTTCAAAGATACTTAACTATTTACAAGCATTTTTGATGCCAAAAAATTAAATAACAACGTACGCCAGTGCACAAAAATATTAAAGCAACGATAATGTCTAAAAAAGAAAATCTTTTTGGAAATTTTATTTCAAAATATGTAAACCAGAAGGGCCACCATATTTTAGTATCTTACATGATTCTATAACATAAAAATGGTATCGGTGCACACCTATAGTTGCGTGCGGATTACTTTAAGGGACAGATGAATTTTCCTTTAAGGGACAGATGAATTTGCCTTGCATTACAATACTTTCTATCCTTATTTTAGCAGATTGAAATTGGTGTTATTCTAACCTTTGTCCATTGAGCGCAAACGTATATATATATATATAATAATCTATCCTAATATCTGGACCGTTTGCGGTCAATTGACACAGGTTAGGAAAACACCAATTTCTGTTTGATTCGCTTCGGTTTGGTTTCACACTAGGATCCTGGGAAAAAGTCAAGAACGTTTTTTTTTTAAATATGTTAAAAAGAGACCCTTTTTTACCGCCTAAAATTTACAAAAAATAAAAGAAAATGACATTCTTACAAATGCAGATTAAATGTTCTTAAAAACTTTTTCTATAAAATTATTTAAAAAAATATATAAATTAGAATCTACATTTAGTGGATAAACCAATGAAAGGATTTTTTTTGATAGAAAACCACTTGGTAAAGAAACGTCAATTCCTAAAAATTACATTTGGTAAAAAGCAGTAATAGTAGGAAATTATTAATACCACTGAATAAAATCTCGATACTAAATGTGTTGTTAAATAAATATTTTTCTTTTAAATCTATTTTTAAACATAGTTTTATATTAAATGTGTTTTCAACTTAGTACCTACGTTCCAATCTTAGAGTAATAATAATATAAAGGGAAGAAGTAAACCATGGCCCCGTGTAAATTTTCCCTATTCGTGGCGGTCATTCCTGAAAACTTAGAATTTGCAGAATCCCCGGCGATGGCAACATAGCTGCGTCACTGGAATCATCTCGAAAAAACCACACTGGGCTGAATTTTTACAGTATTTTCAGAAACATAGCACTTCTTGTTTATTTTTACGTCCAACTAAGTTCTTTTTTACAAAAATAAAACTCAGCACACAGAAAAAAAACACCAAAAATTCAATATACCGAGTCCGACGGCCAAGACAACACTGCATTTAATACAAACACATGTTGCTGTCAGTGTCGACCTTAGAGCTTAGGAATATCTGGGCTAATCGTTCACGACTTGAGGACCCACCTAATTAAACTTGTTGCCATTATATAAGTGAAAAAATAATCTTTTATTTAAAACTCGTAGACACTGATTGATTAGACATAAAACTTTCGACTTCCATTGTCTTTATCTGAGGGCACGGCAGTGTCTCGCAAAGTTCGCGCTGCCGTACCATCTTTTCTTGAAACATTTCAGCCCATAGTTGACCTATCTAAAGCTCTACTTCGGAAAGAGCTACGAATCTCATACTTTGCACAGTCCTCCAAGTTTCATGGACTTCTATACAGTAGTAAAGTAGTTACGAAATTTCAAAAAACGTCGAAATTGCCACTCACTCACTGACTCACTCACTCATGTATAGATCACCAAAATTCTACTGTACTTCCAGACCTACTATAAAGCTAAAATTTGGCGGACTGATAGAAATTATGACCAAACCCCTGGAAAAAATCAAAAAGCCCCAAAAGTCTAATTTACTCCCCTCCCCTATATATGCAAAATTATTTAAAAGTAACATTACCCACTTCTAGCAATGCTAGAGAGCTGAGCTTTGGTAGCCTGTTAGGAACTATGATAAAACTATAAGAAAAAATTATAACACCTCAAAATTCTAATTTACTTCCCTCCCATATAAATGTAAAGTTATGTAAAAGTAACACTGCCCACTTCCAGAAACGCTAGAGAGCTGAGCTTTGGAAGGCTGATAGAAACTATGATAAAACCATGGGAAAAAATTTAAAAACCCCAAAAATTTTCATTAACTCTCTTCCCCTATAAATGTCAAGTTATGTAAAAGTAACATTACCCACTTCCAAAAACGCTAGAGAGCTGAGTATTGGAAGACTGATAGGAACTATGATAAAACTATAGGAAAAAATTTAAAAACACGAAAATTTTAATTTACTTCCCTCCACTATACATGTAAAGTTATGCAAAAGTAACATTGTTCACTTTCAGAAACGCTAGAGAGCTGAGCTTTGGAAGGCTGATGGCAGCTATGATAAAACCATGGGAAAAAATTAAAAGACCTCAAAATTTTAAGTAAGGCATTGCAAAAGTTTTGAACAATATTCCGCATATTTTACTATTTTAAAAATTAAATATTATCCAATTCCTTTAAAAAAGAAGTGAAATCATAACAAAAACATTTCATGTAAAAATAACCAAGTACGCGGCATTCCGTAAAAAGAATTGAGATAAAAATAAAGTCAAGTTCTTTAATACAAATTTCAAAATGAAAGTAAGAAACTAGTTTGGAAATGTTTTTTTAAACTTAGCTATTACGGCTGTAAATGACTCAGACACAGTGTTTAATTGAACATAAAGAAGATTGGCTGTAATAGCATAGTTTAGAAAAACATTTCCAACTAGTACAAATCTTTCATTATGAAATTTGTATTGGAGAACTTGGCCTTACTTTTATCTCAAGTCTTTTTACGGAATGCCATTTTTGCGTACTTGGCTCTTTTTTACATGAAATGTTCTTGTGTTGGTTTATTTTAAACAGGACGTTTCACTAAGTAAGTATATCTAACCGTTTTCAAGTGTAAACTAAACAGTCCAGTCTAAAGGCTACTACTTATACTACTTGTTGTGCAGTCGGCACGCCCCTTTTTTACCTTCCTAGCCCGCACAGCAACGGCTAGAGAAGGTATTGTTTTCGACAATATTTTTTTTTTTCAGATAACACCGTAAATGTGTTATTTGGGTGTATTTTGACCTACCCTAGCAATATCGTCGTGATGTCTGTCTGTGTTGTGTGTGTGTATGTATATCTGTCAGTAACGCGATAGCTCCTAAACCGCTTAACCGATTTACATGAAATTTTCAGGTAAAATAGTACTCGATACTGCAACGAGCTGATTAGATTTTAGTCAAAATTCGTGAATGCTAATGACAGTTTTTTGACAGTTAAAAAGTTTAAAAAATGGTAACTTTTTAATGGAACGTCGCATCAATATGCGGTTTTCGGAAAATAGTAGCGCGGGGATATAGTCCAAGTAGCTCAAAACGAAACCCGGCCCTGCTAACACGAAATCCATAATATGATGTCATACACCTGTTGCCACGTCCTGAAAAAATTATGGGAAAAGGGGCCGTTCATAAATTATGTTGTCTAAATGAGTTTTTATCGCAGATTGTAATAAGAAATACACAGCATAAAACGACGCGACGCGGGCTAATAAGCGCATGACAAATTATCGCACGGTTTGAATAGCCTAACCAACTCAAAGCACTATATATTTTGGTAAGGTAAGAAGTTGAACCTTACTTATTATTTATAAAATTTTACAGAGGCAGAGGAGCCGGCAACAGCGGAAAAGCTACATTGTTTACCAACAAATTAATGAATGACCGCCGAAACCGGGGTTACTACTTCTCTTTATATGTTATTACTCTGAGGTTCCAATAATAATTGGTGTACGGATAGATATAGGTAGTATGTAGGTATAAATACTTTTAGTGGTAGTAGTAGTAGCAGCAGGAAGGTGGCCCGAAGGTCCGGCAAGTTTGCCAGAAAAGCCTATTTTTGCTATGCCCGAAGTCTATTTCTCACCCCTCTATTTGTACTATACTGTCCAGAGTCCAGTATGCCAGTCCATTTTTTCTACCAACTGTATTTAATAAACCAGACATTCCTCCATGAATTAAAGGATTATTATCTATAAAAAAATCTTATCTTAGTAACCAAATTTGCCAAATTCACTTTAAACGTTTAACTAAAATTCGAAACCGTGCACCCAACTGCTTCGAGCAAAAACTCTAATTGCAAATTGGACTGTCGCCGGAATTGTCGCCGAAGACGCCAGAAATTATTTCCTCTAAGCTAATCACAATTTAGACAATAATACTGCTTTTATTTATTTTTTGGTCTGTAGTACCAGACTATGAAATAATAATTATATAATCCTAATTAGATTTTTGGTGAAAACAAAGCTAAATAATAGTGGCCACAAACCTCGTTGAAATGGAGATAGTGAAAACCAAACAGTTTTAACAAGTTTTTTTTTTTTTTTTTTTACGGGTATGCGCACTCGCAAGGAGATCCCTATCACGCTCGAGAAGCGGCAAGTGCGCGGAAATGTTGGTGTGTGTTGGTTTTGAAACGGTTCAGGTTGTAACCTGCAGGGAAAACTGTCGCTGGGAGTTTATTCCACAGCGATGCTGTTCTCCAGAGATATGAATTCTGATATAATGAGGTTCTTGGTGCCTCTATTTTGACAATAAATTGATGGTTACCGTCTGTTTGACGTGTTCGCCTAGTAGGTGCTACTCCCGGGGGGATCATACGTGCCAACTCTTCAGAGCATTTTCCGTGATAATACCTGTAGAAGAGAGATAGATCGCCCACAGTTCTTCGATGTTCGAGACTATCCAAGCTACGGGTAAGTGCGGGGTCATTGATCAGCTTGATAGCTCGTTTTTGCACGGTGTTCAAAAGCATTAAGGTATGTTTGGGTGCCGCACTCCATATATGTGAGCAGTACTCCATAGTTGGTCGAATCTGGGCTTTGTAGAGTGTCAGCAGTTGGCTTGGTGTATACAGATGTCTTATACGAAATAGCACCCCAAGCTTTTGGGACGCCCTTTTAGCTATATCTGCCACGTGACTGTGCCAAGACATGTTGGTCTCTGCAGTGACTCCTAAGATGTTCAACTGGCTCTACAATGCGACAGCACTTCCAGATAGCATGATGTTTGGCTCACCGGTGCTGGTCTTTTTTGAAAACAGGGCTGCTTGGGTTTTCTGCGCGTTGAACTGTACAAGGTTTTTGTTGCCCCAGTCCTCTATTATCTCCAAGTCGTTATTTATCTGTGATATTTCAGTTAGTCTAAGGTAATGGAATTCACATGCGGAGAGACATGTGGGTGGTATGACTGAGTAGACTACATTGCCATCATCTGCAAAGCAATAAAGTGGATTTACTGTTTTATCTATGAGGTCATTTATGTAAATCAGAAAAAGTGTTGGCGAAAGGATTGCTCCCTGTGGCACACCAGCATTTATTTGGTAAGAGTTGGAGTTCCGGCCATCCAGTGCAACATAAATGGATCTATCCTTAAGGTAACTTTCAAACCAAGTGCAAAGTCTCGGCGACAATCCCGTTGCTTTGAGCTTGTTGAGCAGATTTTCATGCCAGACTTTATCGAATGCTTTAGATATATCTAAGGCAATTGTTCTTGTTTCACCTCGCAACTCAATCGCTTTTTGCCACAAGTGAGTGACGTATGTAAGTAAATCGCCAGTTGACCTATATTTTCGAAATCCGTATTGCTTGTCGTTGATAATTTTGTACTTTTCCAAGTACTTGGTTAGGTGATTGTTCACAACGCTTTCCATTACTTTTGATATCAAAGTTCCCAATGAAAGCATCAAGCCATTAGTATAATTCAATGCCGGTAGGGGTATTTTCCCTCGAAGTAGTTGTTTCTGTTGGTTTCACAAAACTTATGCTCCGCACGGAGCTATCGCCTGCATTCACCTGAGGATGGCCCAAAAGGTCGAAACCGGTCATGGATTGGCATGGATCACTTGTTCCTGATCGTCAGGACGTGTTCCAGACGAGGATCATTAGTATCCTTGTGATCGACATTGGAGATAGTGAAAACCAAACAGTTTTAACAAGTTCCCAACAAAAGCATCAAGTCATCAGTATAATTCAATGCCGGTAGGGGTATTTTCCCTCGGAGTAGTTTCACCAAAATGTTTGACAAATTTTAATTTTTTTCTGAATTTTTTTACATTTTTGACGGTGTTTGACAATTTTTGAATTTTTTTGACCTTCTTGGACATTTTTTACTTTTTTCAAATTTTTAAATATTTTTGAAATTGTTGGCATTTTTCTCATTTTTTTACATATTTAAGGTACTTGAAGACTTGGGGAAAATCAAGAACTTTTATATTATACTCGGTAATTGGAGTACATTTGAAAAGAAAATGTACTTAGTACTTCAAGTACTTTTACAAATCTTAATGTATTTGGTACTTGTACTAATAATGTAGCCAGTATTCGAGCCGGAAACGACCGACGTAAAGGTCTCGAAGCTTATACCTGGTCAAGATTTGGTCGTGATGGGTAAATTTTTAAACTATTTCTACCAGTCCGGAATAAACAAGCAAATCGAATAAGTGGATCTACTCTGAAACTTTTCTTGCTAATTAGTTTATACTAAGAAAAGCTCTGTGTAAATGGTGGTCTCGCTCTTACGGTTAAAAAAATTTTACACCCTTTGCTGTAACATTCAGAATATTTTCAAATTTTTTTCTGATAATTTTCAGACTTTCTCAAATACTTTAAGTTTCTAATTTCCTGACTTTTGCTGCACATTTCCAAATCCAGGAACTTACATGAAAGAAAAATAACAAATGTTGGAAATGCAGCCAATATTTATGTGTTATTTTAAAAGATTACTTCGAAGTAAATCAGGGGCCCAAGATACAGTATATTTTATTATTTTTAAGATAAATTTTGACTCTGTCATTTATTATCAATAAAACAGCTGTCCAAGGTTGCAAAAATATACATAAGTAGTCGTTTAATCGAGTATTTTTAAGGCATGTGACGCTTCTTTGAGTGACTTAAAGAATAGGTCTTATTTAAAAACATGGTCATAATACATTCAGGGTTTTATTTTTAAGCGTGTCAAAGTAAAAAAAAACTATCTTTATACCTAATCATTTACTTGACTTCGTTGAAAGGAGGAGGCACTAAATACATTGTCTAGAATAGTTACAACGACTGACATGAAAGTAACTGAAGTTAATTTTGACTATGTATTATTAGTTATCTTTCTTTATATTTAATAAATCTCAGGTATTTTATCTGTACTTTTTTGTTTAATTATTTTGAGCCCCTCTGTAGGTATGTGATGCAAACTATATAACAAAAATTGATAAAATTTTTAAAAGGACTCTTTTGTCAATAAAATAAGACTAATACCAGTTTTTTATTTTTATTTGGCGATAAGTTATTACAAAAAACTACAAAATGTCATATTTTTCCATATTTCAGTGGCGCGCATTTAAATAAGTATAGCTCAAAAACGAATTCTATGACCACCCCAATTTTTTTTGGTAAAAATATCAGTAAGGTGTGGCTTTCAACATATCTCAAATTCAGCTCATCTGACGCATCCCGATAAACAATGTATTTAGTGCCTCCTCCTTTGGCAGTGCTGTTTGTAGTGACAAGAGGCGAATTTGGCACTAATTAGATTAAAAAAGTCCAGTGGCTTCCCGAAACACATCGTAACCAATATTACTAAATATTTTCCATTCTCGGTATTTTTTTCTTATTATTAAATAACGACAAACACAAATTACTTTTTTGGTTTTTTTTGTACCTTTTATTTATTCTAGAGACATTCATTCCATATTTAGGATATAAATAAAATAAATTGTTTATTTATCTCGAAAACAGATTGAGATGCGAAAAAAACTTAGGAAGTAAAGACGTTCTAATTTGTATTTGGTTAGCTTATTAAAAAATAAACAAATTAAAAAAATATGAGGCGCAAAACCAATTTTTTTATAAGTATGCGCCCTTATCTTAAAAACTTTACATTTTGAGTTCATATGAATATGATTTTTACCTTCCTAGCACGCGTAGCAATGGCTAGACAAAATATTATTTTTGACAAAAACATTTTTTTGGAGATAACGCCGAAAATGTTTTATTTGGATGTATTTTGACCTGTCTTAGCAATATCGTCAAAATGTCTATCTGTGTGTATGTATATTGTTTCTGTCCGTAACACGATAGCTCCTAAATCGCTAAATTGATTTTCATAAAATTTTTAGGTTAAGTAGTGTTCGTCAATCAAACGAGCTGATTAGATTTTGGTCAAAATTCATTAATGCCAATTACAGTTTTTTGACAATTAAATAATTTAAAAAATGCTAATTTTTTAACGGAGCATCATATCAATATGCGGTTTTTGGAATGTAGTAAATTACATTTTGCTCAATAATTTGTGTTAGTACACAAAGTAACACTTTACCGCACACAAAAGCAGTTAGACGAACGATGCAAATAGTTTACCAAAGACACTTTGTGCACGTTTTAGCAAGAATATTTTTTACGACGCGACGGTTAAAATTTATTTTGAAAAATATAAATAATAAATTTTAATTTAAATGCTTAAAAAAGCCAAACTTAAAGAAATTATAAAGAAATATGTCACATCTTTACATTCCAAAACTTTTTTTTTTAAATACACTATATCAAACCATAATATGCCTTTTATATAAATTAGATAATTCTGCTCGAAAAAGTAAAGTGAGTAATTTAGGCAGCAGAAAGAATAATCAACGTAAATATTAGTACCCGTGAATTTAAAAATCAAATAAGTTTTCGTGGCCAATGGGGTAAAAAGAAGTTTTTGTTTTTTTTATATTTTTCCGTGGGTAGCTCGGAAGATCAACCTCACGGGGGTCCAAGATCTAATGCACACCCAACAATTGTTTCGTCCTTATGGGACTCCTCAGAACACTGCTTGGTCAATCTGACATCCTTGCGAAATTAATCATTTGTCTCTAATCCTACGTTGATAGTGAGAAAACCATCGTAAGAAGCGCCATCTACCGAGGTACGAGAGCAGGCGAGTACAAACTGCTACGAGTATACAGGGTGTCCCAAATAAAAGCAACTACATGGGGATTTCGAAAACGGTAAGAGATACGAGTTTGTATAAATGAGAAAAAAGTTGCGCTATTCTAAGCCCAATCAGATGCCGTATCAGAATTAAAAATATCTAAAGGGGTTTTTAAAATATCGAGCACGCCATCTTGCAAACAAATTCAATGAAATTTGGTAGTTTTGTATAAGCAACTACAGCCAATTGAATGACGTTCGCAATTTTTTTGTAGGCCTTCTAGTTTTTTAAAACCATAGCCAACTTTTTTATTTCTTATGACCGCCACATTGGATTTATACTTCAATAGAGCATAAAAGGAGCTTGTCGACCATGTATAATAAGCCTATCTTTGGATGACGGAAAATTTGAATTTATTAAAAAAATAGTTTTTCACTTAGTTGGCTGTGAAACAAATGCCGTAGTTGTGTTTGTTGTTATACATACGTAACAACCTTTCAAAACTTTTTCATTTATTTGATTTATATGCAAATCTTTGTGTGTGTATATCTGTTCGTAACACGATAGCTCCTAAGCCGCTAAACCAATTTTCATAAAATGTTTAAGCAAAATATTGTTCGATACTCTAACGAGCTGATTAGATTTTGGTCAAAATCCGTTAATGCTAATGAGTTTTTTGACAATTATAAAGTTACAAAAATTTTAACTTTATAACGGAGCATCGCATCAATATGCAGTTTTCGGAATATAGTAGACTACATTTTGCTCTATATCTTGTGTTATAATTAAAAACTTCGTAGGGGCTTTAGTTTCCGAGATATTTACAAAAAACTGTTTTCAACGCTAATATATTATGGCTTCACTTGAAGTGTGCCAATAGGCTAGCTAGGAAGGTATCAGATCCGTCATGGATCCTTTTATATTTATTTAGATCGTCGTTCTCCCAGAGATGCGTATAATGGGGAAGAAATAAGGCAAACATATTCTATTCTATATTCGAACGGTTTCCTTATAAAAATTAATAACGTCCTGATTGCTTTATCTGCAGTTTGCTTAAGGTCAATTTTAAAAGGCCCTGTGGCAATATAGGAGTTGGACCATAACGTTTGGCTGCATGCACGAGAAATCTCAAAGTTAAATTCGCTTTTGAATGTCAACGAAAGCAGCTCCTCTGACATTTCATTGAACGATTACGATTGCGATTGCATTTCATATTTAGATGTAATACACTTGACACCATTATAACTTGAAAGTATGCTATATATGTATGTGTCACAGACTAATAAAAGCTATATCCGTCGTACTTAAATACGCCCAGTATTTAATAATGGGACTGGGCAAATATTATTACTACCTAAGCAAATAAAAATCTTACTATTTGACCGCGTCGCCGCACACTGATCGAATTTCTAGAAAAGTTTCAAACACAATCAATTATATTTTATTATTGTCCCGCTAGAGACTTGTTTTCATTAACAAAAAATATTAAAAAAAATATTGCGTTTAATATGGCATTCATAAAAGTTAATACCAAATAAATAGTTTAAAAAAAAAATAACCGACTAATTTTTTTTTAAATTATTTTTACTTCAATTTATTGCTCTTGTTCTAATACACGACTTTACCCAATTTAATATTTTTACTGCGTTTTTTAAAAAAGTTATTATCAAAAAAGTTTAAAAATCGCCAACTTTGATGTTCTGCATCTCGGCAAAGAAAGAGTTTTGACCCATGCAGTATGGAAACTTTTTTATCAGATATGACCTCATCTTAGCCCATGGCCCCTAAGTTATGGGACACCCTGTATAATTATAGTGGTTATATTTTAGAAAAAAACTAGTAATATACAGGAAACTCCCTTAAGAATGACTGCCGAATTTATATCAGAAACTAATACCGCTATATCTATGAAGGGATTTTTTGTTATTCAGACGGGCTTTGCTAATTTATCTAAAATATATTTTACCTACTCGCATGCGGTAATTAAGTTACATTACCGCACGCGCACCACTCAGAAACCTCAGCAACGCATCAAAGACAGCTTCAATATTTGTTTACAATTCAATTTTATCTAATTTGACATGTTTATTTATAAATTACATCCAATTTTTTGAAGAAAAAAAAGGTACTCACAGGTAAAATATTGTACCTAACGCATGCGGAAAGTCTCTTTGCCACCCTTGACGGCTTGACCGAACTCCGCTCCGCGTCGTTCGGCCAACTGCCGGCGCGTGCGGTAAAGTATCACTTTCTGCATTGGTTAGGTAAATAACTATTACCTACTCGCGTCCGGTAAAGTGGTTACTTTACCGCACATGGTGCACACGCATGACTTACACTGATTTTATTGGACATCTCCTAGTGACGTTTGGAGGTTTAAATATAGCTGCCATTTTTAAACCAAAATGTTATATATTTTCTTTAATTTTTAAGATTTTTGAGGACATCATGTCTTTGTTACAATGAAAAAAGATGACCCATATCGCAAGGTATTTATTAACAATTTATGATTTAAACAAGTTAAACCTCCAACCAAATTCTAGACTTGTAGACCTAGGATTGTAAGACTTAGATCCTTTAGTAAACACTGTAGATTCTTCAGTAAATACTGGTGTAACTATTTTTTGTGATCATTTATTTAAATTAGGATTTCAATTGCTTGTGGGTACAAATAATGTTTAAAATTTAACTTAAGTTTGGCAGAAGAAAGTCTTGTGCTTTATAGTCAGTATACTTCAAGATTTATGTATCCAAAATTTTTCAACGATCATTTCTAAAATGTAATCCTTGTTTTCATAGGTCTTTGCTATATCGTTATGCTGATATGTAAATACACTAAATAAGATTTGTGACTTTATGCAAGTAAAATAATACGCAGTATAAAGTTAGCGGAGCACTTATGCCCGAATTTTCCCTGATTTATTAGAAAGCGTTCTAATATAATAAAAGTTTAGTGAAATGGAACTTCTTAGACGGCGGCGCAAGGTATTATTTATTTTACAAAACTAGAAAGGAAACGGAAGTAACATGCAGAAAATCATGGCAAACAGAGATTTTTACTATAGAGAATAATGAATACTTCTCCCTTCAGCGGAAATATACAGAACTCTTTGGGAATATCGGTAGTTCCAGCGCAAAAGCTCAATGGACTGCTCATATCGAGAGTACTCCAGGTTCAATCCATATTGCTAGCAGATGAAGAACTCGAAATTAAATTTTTAGTTTATTACGTACTGAGGGTTTAGTTTTGCCAAACAATTCCAAACAAGAAATCGTCCACAGTACAACGGTCTATTTGTTAAGTGATGAGTAAGAGGCTGAATTTTAGTAAATAGATTATTTATCAGAATAGTAGCCCTGACATTTTCGTGATATGTAATTGTAAGTGAATAATCCTACCCGGTGTTTTGTATACTAAAAATGCTACTATTTATTTATTTCTGGGGCTTATAGGTATCCTAACAAATGGAGAAGGATATCTATCAATTTTCCCAATTAGTTTTGGCCTGTGTAATAGAGTCACACTATTGTAATTAAGCATTGATGATAAAAACAGACTAAACTGAAGAATTTCTTTATAAGCTAAAATTATTCATTGTCTTAACTAGCCATAACTGTACTATCATTTTACCGAATTTATTGAAGCAAACTGCACTTTGTATGAAATTGATTAGACTTTTAAGCAAAAATTCGAAAACACAATTAAATATGACCTTTTTCGTTTATTCTTATGTTTTGGTTAAATATGGTATATATTTTTAAATACGTAATAAGGCCATATTTCCGCCACACACTGTACATCCTTTAAGTTGCTACATGATTACGTGGTTTTAAAATCACATTCAATGGACGAAACTTATCATAGAAGGCGCAGCTGCGTCTTAGACAAGACGATGCCATTGTGCTTCAACTTTCGAGTGCTCGAGCCAGTTCGCTAGATAGCGCCACACCTTTGAGTTTACTCGCATTGCACGGACGCGAGTATTTCATATGTAGGAGTTGGTTTTGGTTAAAATTGGCTTACCTAGGTATACTGTTCTCCACCGATGACGTGAAACACAGAAACGTACGTCTGTAGATGCTACCTTGTATAAGTAGGAAAACAACCAAAACCAACTCTTCCTTCTCTTTCTGACACTCGCGAGTTAGGCACACACACCTTTGTGTGAAGTATAAAATTCATTTTGATCGATCCACACACAGCACGCTTTCCATCTTTTTTTTTGTATTTCTTAAAATATTAGTTTTTGTGATTTTAATAAAATTTAAAACATCGTGGTGATGAGCTATTAAACGAGGTCAATTAAAATAAATTTATGAAACAATATAAAACAATGGCTTACACAAAAGTTATTATTTCTACCCACTAAACCGATGTTAATGATTTATAACTCGTTGCCCGAGGTGCTTTTCTGTAAATTTAAAAAAGTCAAAACGCTTCTCGAAACAAACGAGTGTAACCATATGGGATGGACATGAAATGGATGGTGATATCTGAAAAGGAGTTATGAAATGCCAAAATTTACTAAAAAAAGATCAAATGTCAAGTTGAAGCTTTAGTCACAATCACCCACTAAGCTCAGACATGAATTGACGTCACTACGGAGACAGATATAATCAGTTTCACTAAATATCCTTAAGGTCACTGTATAACGAAGTTCCTTCTAAAGGTACCGACATAGATTTTTACGTTTTAAAAAACCTCGTATACAATTCGTTACCCATTGGCTTTGGGGCAAAATTAAAATTAATTTGTAACAAAATTGTATTGTCAACAACATGAGTTGTCACTGACTTTTGTTTGTTTACTATGTCACAAGAGATTATATATATTTTTAGTATCCAAATTTATTTTACCTAATCGTCTATTAAAAAGGTAGCAGTCAAGGATGATTAAAATTAGGTAAAATGTTCTACAAGGACCTGGAAAGTTCCTGTTTATCCTCCCACCAATTTCTTACTAATGGGTTTTTATTTTCTGCGTGCAACTACTGATACTATAAAGTTAAAAAAAATGCAGAGTTTTTTGTAAACTGGGTAAATGAGAAATTAGGATTTATATTATTATTATGATTATTAAATTATGTTTTTGTAATAATTTTGTTTTATTTTAATAGTTATATCTATTGTTCATTTTCTTAGCAATAAAACAAAATCTGGAGCTCCGTACAGACCTAAACATTTCGACGAACAACGAACAGAGCAACATCCAAACGACGAACAGCAAATGGCCTCTTTTTATTTCGACGAGGCAAAAACAAATATAATGTTTGTAATGTTCCCATGTTCTCAATTTTGTTCCTTCGAGATTTATTATCACTGATGTTGGGAAAAAACCGACAAATTTATGGGGATGCCACGAACCGTTCACCGAGTGGCTGGGATTTGCGGAATGGTTTGCAAACGCGTTTGTAATCCCCCAATTTAGTGTTTGCTTCGTCGTTCAGTTCGTTGCTCTGATCGTTGTTCGTCGGTATGTTCAGGACTGTATGAAGCTAAATTAAAAAATGACAATGATAATTTAAGATTTTTATTTTTTTTATTCTTTAACAATTTAGACCTATCGACTAGTACACAGCAAAATTAATATTTTATTCCTTAACTTAACTTGGCAAACGCTTCAATTTTTTTAAAAATTCCATTTTTGGGCTATAAAGACTAAAACTTGATGTGGACGGATTCGCTCAACCAGGGGAGCTGAAAACGGAGAACTTGAGTTTTCAGCAGTCTTGGAGGTGTCTAAATAGGAAAAATTAATAAATAAGCATTAAAAGATTTTTGACTTAATTTAAACAATTTTAATTTTTAAATTATTTTTGGTGAAAGTACTGACTAAATTTAAAGTACAAGTAATAAAATTTAATCTTATACTTTGGTACATACGTGAAACTGATGTGGAGGGATTCACAGTGCCAGGGGGTTATAAAACGGAGGCTCGAATAGTCAGCATACTTGCAGGTGTCTAAATAGAAAAAAACAATATTTATATATTAAAACACACACACAAAATTATATATTAAAACAATTTTAATTGTCAAATTATTTTGAACTGGGGATCGTAGGACCACCTTAGGGTCCAGTCCCTCTGTGTGTGCCTAGGGGATAAACAATCGGCGATAAGGCTTACAAAATTATATATTGCTTACCTTTTGGTATCCGAAAAAGGTACTGTTTGGTACGAGTTTCGGCACCCAGCCACGCAACAAATAATGGGCATTTTATGTTTTTTGGCTTTTTTTTTAATGAATAGCAAAGGTTCATTTTTGCTCCTTTGGTAGGTGTATGGCAGTGACATAATCCCAGAATGTTGACAAATAATGACATCATTTAATAAAAAAAATCTACGCCAATGGGTAACCAATTGTATACGAGGTTTTTTAAAACGTAAAAATCTATGTCGGTACCTTTAGAAGGAACTTCGTTATATAGTGACCTTAAATATCCTAGCCCAGAAATATACAATAAAGTAATAGGGATATTGCGAGGAAATAGTCAAGACACTTAACAGTAACAGGTTTGCGGGCAGTTTCTTAAAAGGGGGACAGGAAAGCTCAAAGACACCGGTGTTTCCTCCTCATTAGCACACATCAGTCGGAGCGTAACCATATAGGATGGAAATGAAATGAATGGTGATATCTGAAAAGGAGTCATAAAATGCGATAATTTATTAAAAAAGATCAAATGTCAAGTTAAAGCTTTAGCCACAATCGCCCACTAAGCGCAGACTTGATTTGAATTCATTACGGAGACAGATATAATCAGTCTTAGTAAATGTTCCAGGCCAGAAATATACAATAAAATATTTAGGATATTGCGAGGAAATAGTCAAAAGACTTAACATAAACAGGTTTGCGGGCAGTAGCTCAAAAGGAGGACATTTCATCTCCATCCCATACCTATGGTTACGCTCGGACTGATGTGTCCCAATGAGGATGAAACACCGGTGTTTTTGAGCTACCCTGTCCCCCTTTTGAGTAAAAATATATTTTTTTTTTGGCATACCTAGCATAATACTTCCAAATATTTTTCCAAGCTTCATTATTTAACTAGTGTTGAGTGAAAATTCGGCGTAGGAATCACACATTTTTCGTCTCCTTTGGGTTAGTTGAGAATTGTGGATTCGCAGTAAAAAATAACTAAAAGGTGGACGTTTATTCTTAACTGCCCATGAGTTAAGGTGAGCGAAGTGTTCACTTTTACGGATGGACTTAAGATCACCGGTGAACCTAAGTCCACCGTTGATCTTGGGTTCATCATCTTTCTCTACGGGGAAATAAATTTACGTTGGGCGCCATTTAAAGCATTTCAACAGCGGCGTTGTACGTAAATTTCTATATAAAAACAAATAAGAAAACAACACCTGCAATTGTGACTATTTCGTAATTTGAATTAATAGTTTGAAGACTTAGGTATTTGTGTGATTTTTTAATTTTTACCTTGCTTTGATTGAGCTATATTTTATTTTAAGAACATTATTTGGTGGCAGTGGCATTAATAATTAAGTGAAGCTCTATTTTGACTTCTCTGAACCCCCCTTCTTCACTGTATAAAAGTTATCTGGCATGCCATTCTCTCACTAGCCAGGAAAATACAGTTTTGTCTTTAAATTTTCATTTAAATACTCATAGTCACAACTGCATGTGCAACGCCGCAGTTTTGTTTTGGTTTCGATAGTTTCAATTTTTTACTAATAATGGGTAAAAAATTAATGGTAATGACCTCCACTTTAGAAAAAGCTCACCAAACAAAATTGATAGGCAAAAGTAAGGTTATAAACACCACAAAAATTCCCGTGGAGAGAGGTGGCGAACTTCACCTGTGAAAGTGACATCTCACTTCACGGCGTTCAAAAATAGCGCCTTGAGATTTGGTGACCGCTCACCTTACCTCACCTTACCTTGCGAAAACTCAAGAACAAGCGTCCTGGTGATAAATTGAGAGAGCCCCGAGTAAAATCTTCTGTGTTCTTAAGTGTTCTCAGTATCTTGCTTATATGAATAATAGCCGTTTCTTTATACAAATATAATATCAAGCCTCTGCGCTGGTTTCTGTAACCATTATATAAAAAAAGTAGTAAAAATGTAAAAAAAATTACCTACAAATATTTTAAAATGGTATCTTTTTTTTACTAAAAAAACAATATAAGATCCTAAGGTTTCCCATCGCTGTTCACCTGGATAAAGAAGGAAGCGATGGCAGCACACCTTAGGATAAGGGACGCGGGCATGTGTAGAAGGAGCAGTAGACAAAAGGACATGCGGAGATCGCAACTGTGACGGAAAAGGAGATTCCTTTATTGACATACAGGCTAGCGATGCCAGAGAAGCGGTTAAGGGAGAAAAGGAGATACCGTGTAACCATACCGCCAAGGGATGCATGGAAGGGGGACGGAGTTGAATTCCTTAGCGATGCCACGGCCTGGTATATAGGTGTATGTGGAAAGCAAGGGTATTGGAAAAAGCTACTCGCTGAGATCCAATGCAACAGTCTTCCAGGTGGAGGTTTACGCTATACTGGCGGTAACATGGGAGCAAGAAATTAGGAACGAAACAGGAAAACGCCTCTGCATCTGTTCAGACAGTCAAGCTGCGCTGAAAGCACTGTGCAAACCGACCATGTCCGCGAGTTTGGTGCGGGAGTGTGCGGATGCACTTTAGGAGTTGGCCGGCGTAAAAGAGGTGGAGCTCGTATGGGTCCCAGGCTCCATTAGAATCCCAGGAAACGAGAAAGCGGACGAACTCGCCAGGGAGGATCCCGGCAGAAATGCCTTTCCTGGGGCTACAAAAAGAATGGACCAACACAGGAAATGCCAGACAGACGAAGGAATATGTGACAGGATACAGCAATTCCAATAGGGGCTGGCTGCTCCGTAGAACACGAAGAGAGGTGGGAGACCTAGTGGGAGTCCTAAACGGACACTGCGTCCTACAAGGACACCTGGCAAAGATGAGAGTGGAGGAAAACGCGACGTGCGAGCGATGTTGGAACGAGGACGAGACCTCGGCACATTTCCTCTCATCAGGTGAAGCATACAAGGAAGCAAGAAGAGAGGTATTCGAAGAGGAAGCCTTTGAGACGGAGGACCTTCTGAATCTGAGGTGGCCTGATATTCTAACCTTTGTACAGCAGACGGGCAGATTCCTTAGCGAAGGGGGTTGGCGAAAAGGGCGTTTCATGTGCCTAGTCGCCGGGCCTAAAGCCTACCCCACACTACTACTACTACGTTGTTTCACCTTTAAAACAGTTTTTATTGGTCTATCGACTATGTTTTTTCAGTACTTCATGGTTAGTCTTAGGGTTTTTTTTAGGTAAGAAAGGTCCCCTCTTTTTTTAATAGTTTTACTAATTTTTTAATATTTTGATTTACTTCTTTGATTTTTTATTTTGATATTTGTTTTGATAAATAGTTTTTTTTTATTTTGCTGTTTAATTAACGGTTATGTATCTGACAAAATGCTATCTGACGCTTGTTTATTTTAGAACCCTGTTAATGATTTTATATAAAACGAAACCCCCGCAAATGTAGAAAAAAATCCCAAAAACCTAACCCCTACTCAACAAATTTTTCCGCTATTAAACAACAACGGTCACTAGCCAAATCATATATTATGTATGGTGTTTTATTCTGTGGTAAAAATATCTTCTCTAGCCAGGAGACAAGTGTATTGCAATTCGCATTTTATGACTAACATATAAATGAGTTTTATTTACTTTAAGAATGTTATCTAGTTTCTGCATTTGCCATTTACTGTAAACTCTAAATAGAAAGCCAATCCCCTATTTTACTGTTTCCTCTATTTTAAACAACTCTCCATTTTCCTTGCAGTAATATATTTAATCAAGGCAAAAAAAGAAATTGAAAGGCGCCAGCTACGCTATTAAATTGACCACCGGCTAATTTACCGTTTTCAAATAGTTTGACTGTTTCTTACTGGTCCAAATATCTTGAAGGTAAGTTGATGTTGTTTTTCGGTTAGGTACCAAATTCAAGCCAAGAACGGTAAGCACAGAAAACATACTTCCCATGGGCGCCACGCTCGCCAAGCCTTTCCGGGTCAATGACCGTGAGTGACGTATTCCGGCCCACTCATTCCGAAAACCTCGATTGTGGTAGATACAAAAAACATTACAGACATTTCGGGTTGCGTTATTGATATGACGCATTAGCAGCTTTTCACTCCTGTTCTGGTATGTACGGAAACGCCGTTCTGGTATGTACGGTAACGCCGCTTGGTATCTACTATGGCCGTCCTAATGTTACCGTTATATTTTAAGGTTAGTTATGTATTCCTTTCACTAAAATTCGGTAATTTGGTTTGTAAAAAGCTTTTTTGCCTTGAATATTGCCGTTATTCTAAGTAAAAATAACGGTAACAGCTCTCAAATTTTCTGTTATTTATATTGACCCAAAATGTCCCTATTTTTTGGAAATATTTGTGCACTTTTTTACTTGCCATCAGGTTCAAACTTTTAAAGGTTTCTGAAATCAATTCTTATGAGGAAAAAGTGCAAACATGGCATTCTTCAAGTATATTTTCAACGCGATTTACATACCACATTAACGATACAGCGAAATTTTTATGTCTGCTTCAAGTGGATTTTCCACGCGATTTAAGAAATTAATTACTTACTAAAGTACACAGGTATGCAAAAATGGCATGCCTCATGTACTAAACAAGTAGGCGTTGAAAATGCGGGTGATTATTTCCACTTCTTTTTTGAAATATTAAAAATTTTGAAGTACAAAAACTTCTTTTCTTACGTAAAAATTATTTTTGTTTCTCATAACACAGTTATGCTGGGCTTTACCCATACAGGATTTTATCGATTATATTAGAGAAATCATATACATAGTATAGAATTTATCGCATTTGACCATCTTTAGTAGTTAACCCAAAGGATAACTTAGTTAGTAAGCTATCGCTATGTACATATTATATATAAATCTGGAATCACTGGTTTATCGAGAACAACAAGATAGTTTTGACGAAAAAAGCTTAACCGCGTCAATTTGGTTTGAAAAGTTGAGTTCTAAACAAAGCTAAGCAAAGGATCTTTAAAACGAAAAATAACACAAAGTAATTATTTTTTAAAATATGCAAGTTTGTATCAGTTTTGACTTCGAGGGACATTGTATTATTTATCATTTTGAAGACACCCTGTGTATATGTTTCAGTTTCCTCGACAAACCAGTGATTCCAGATTTTCGGGACTCCTTCCATATAACATGTGTATAGCAGTAGCTTACTAACTAAGCTAACCTTTAAGTTAACTATGAAAAATAGCCCAATCCTAAAAATTCTCGATTTAATGGCATTTTAAGTATTTGATTCCCCTAGTAAGTAAAATCATGGTTATAAACCTACATAACTGTGTTTTTGAATGAATGAATTGAAGAATTGAATGAACAAAGTTTCAAAAACATATTTTTTTGTGACAAATAAGGAAGTATATCACATCGATTTGATAAAACTGCAAAACTTGCTGTGTTTGAGTGACCCGGTACACAATTTAAAAGCAATTGAAGATATTTTTCGAAATATGTGCGATGGCAGATATACCGAGCAACGGATTATTGTAGAAAAAAAGTATTAATTATCTCAAAATTAAAAACAGATTTTATTGAAAATTTGGTATTATTAAAATATATAATATGTCATATCAAAGAAAAACTTGGAAACTTGGACACTTAAAAATATTTTACAAGTCGTTAGTTCTAACTTTTCGAAACTTAACAAAAAAGAATAAAACTTGTATTGTAATAATTAAATAACTATAAAAAAGCTGAAATCCATATTTCCTTAAAAATATTTAAAATACATACATTGGTCAAGTACTAAAATACTCTGCCAATATATGGGCTCCTAAGCTCACGCTAGGTACTATAGTTGTAGTGTACGTGTGAGCTAATATAATCAAAAACTGAAATATATTTTATTCAGCTCCAGACTAAATTACCTTTCGTTTGATATCACACCAGCCATATTTTAAATTAAACTCAAATTTTTGAAATCCACCCACACCCTTAAAAAAAAACAAAAACTAAAATGTATTTTGTTTAACTCCGGACTCAATTACCTTTCGTTTGATATCACACATGGCATATTTTCACGTAAACTCTAATTTTTGAAATCTACCCCCACCCTTTTTTTTAAACTAAAATGTGTTTTGTTTAACTACTACTATGTCGGGTGAGAACGTTTTTCTACGTTGTCCGACGCCTATTCTCCACCTCCTTCGATCCTGACAGTCATCTTCCGTCAGGTTTTTTTGACTATACACCTATGAAGTTGCCTTCTATACTTGATTAACTCATTGTTTTCGGTTACAAACCGATACCGTCGAGACGGTGCCAGCATGGTCTGGTTGAACTGTGACGAAAAGTCTTTCTTACTTATAGACCGGTGGACGTTTTCGTCCCGCCATGGACTAAGTTTCCTTGGTTCGCTGTCGTTCACTCGTAGAATGAAAAATAGGTTTCACCTATTTTTTCATTCTTTTTGATTTACCTTGTATCTTGTAGTCAGTTTGTTCTACTTTGTGTCAGGCAAGCCACGCTGAGGATGGAAATGCCTTTTTCCGAAACACCGGTGTCCGTGGTTGACTATACCCCTATGAAGTTGCCTTTTATACTTGATTAACTCATTGTTTTCGGTTACAAACCGATACCGTGGAGACGGTGCCAGCATGGTCTGGTTGAACTGTGACGAAAAGTCTATCTTCCTTATAGACCGGTGGACGTTTTCGTCCCGCCATGGACTAAGTTTCCTTGGTTCGCTGTCTTTCACTCGTAGAATGAAAAATAGGTTTCACCTATTTCTTCATTCTTTTTGATTTATCCCTGTCTTAAGCCTTTCATTACCAGGAATTCTTTTGAAAGTCGATTTCCAATTTTAATTTTAGATTTTGACCCTTTGTATAGTTCTTTTATCGCTTTTATGTATGTATGATTGATATTGGTCTGTTCTAGCACTGTCCATAATTTTTCTACTGGAACGGTATCATATGCTTTTTGTAGGTCCACAAAGGTAACATCTATATTTCTGACGCTCCTTTTCTCAATTACTTGTTTAAGACAAAAACATTATCACTACAAGATCTGCCTGCACGAAACCCACTTTGCTCTTCGTCTTCTTGTTCATGAAAGTCATTCTCTATTAGATCTCTAAGAATCCTACCGTACAATGTACTTAGAGTGCTGGTTACTGAAATTCGTCTGTAATTGTTGCAATCCAGCTTGTTTCCTTTTTTATGTATTGAGGATATGAATGCAATTTTCCAATCATCAGGTACTGGATGTCCGTTTATGCATTGATTGTTTTGTTTAACTCCAGACTCAATTACCTTTCGTTTGATATCACACGCGCCATATTTTCACGTAAACTCTAATTTTTAATTTACCCCCACCCTTTTACTTGGCTTGTTTTCGGTGGATTTTATTCATTTTTAAATGACCCCATTTTGACCCAAGAGCAAGCCTAGGTACCAAATGTTATTGAAATCGGTCAAGCGGTTTTTGAGTTATGCGCGTTGGTCGTTACAGACAGACAGACATACAGACATACAGACATACAGACATACAGACATACAGACATACAGACATACAGACATACAGACATACAGACATACAGACATACAGACATACAGACATACAGACATACAGACATACAGACATACAGACATACAGACATACAGACATACAGACATACAGACATACAGACATACAGACATACAGACATACAGACATACAGACATACAGACATACAGACATACAGACATACAGACATACAGACATACAGACATACAGACATACAGACATACAGACATACAGACATACAGACATACAGACATACAGACATACAGACATACAGACATACAGACATACAGACATACAGACATACAGACATACAGACATACAGACATACAGACATACAGACATACAGACATACAGACATACAGACATACAGACATACAGACATACAGACATACAGACATACAGACATACAGACATACAGACATACAGACATACAGACATACAGACATACAGACATACAGACATACAGACATACAGACATACAGACATACAGACATACAGACATACAGACATACAGACATACAGACATACAGACATACAGACATACAGACATACAGACATACAGACATACAGACATACAGACATACAGACATACAGACATACAGACATACAGACATACAGACATACAGACATACAGACATACAGACATACAGACATACAGACATACAGACATACAGACATACAGACATACAGACATACAGACATACAGACATACAGACATACAGACATACAGACATACAGACATACAGACATACAGACATACAGACATACAGACATACAGACATACAGACATACAGACATACAGACATACAGACATACAGACATACAGACATACAGACATACAGACATACAGACATACAGACATACAGACATACAGACATACAGACATACAGACATACAGACATACAGACATACAGACATACAGACATACAGACATACAGACATACAGACATACAGACATACAGACATACAGACATACAGACATACAGACATACAGACATACAGACATACAGACATACAGACATACAGACATACAGACATACAGACATACAGACATACAGACATACAGACATACAGACATACAGACATACAGACATACAGACATACAGACATACAGACATACAGACATACAGACATACAGACATACAGACATACAGACATACAGACATACAGACATACAGACATACAGACATACAGACATACAGACATACAGACATACAGACATACAGACATACAGACATACAGACATACAGACATACAGACATACAGACATACAGACATACAGACATACAGACATACAGACATACAGACATACAGACATACAGACATACAGACATACAGACATACAGACATACAGACATACAGACATACAGACATACAGACATACAGACATACAGACATACAGACATACAGACATACAGACATACAGACATACAGACATACAGACATACAGACATACAGACATACAGACATACAGACATACAGACATACAGACATACAGACATACAGACATACAGACATACAGACATACAGACATACAGACATACAGACATACAGACATACAGACATACAGATATACAGACATACAGACATACAGACATACAGACATACAGACATACAGACATACAGACATACAGACATACAGACATACAGACATACAGACATACAGACATACAGACATACAGACATACAGACATACAGACATACAGACATACAGACATACAGACATACAGTCATAGAGACATACAGACATACAGACATACAGACATACAGACATACAGACATACAGACATACAGACATACAGACATACAGACATACAGACATACAGACATACAGACATACAGACATACAGGCATACAGGCATACAGACATACAGACATACAGACATACAGACATACAGACATACAGACATACAGACATACAGACATACAGACATACAGACATACAGACATACAGACATACAGACATACAGACATACAGACATACAGACATACAGACATACAGACATACAGACATACAGACATACAGACATACAGACATACAGACATACAGACATACAGACATACAGACATACAGACATACAGACATACAGACATACAGACATACAGACATACAGACATACAGACATACAGACATACAGACATACAGACATACAGACATACAGACATACAGACATACAGACATACAGACATACAGACATACAGACATACAGACATACAGACATACAGACATAGAGACATACAGACATACAGACATACAGACATACAGACATACAGACATACAGACATACAGACATACAGACATACAGACATACAGACATACAGACATACAGACATACAGACATACAGACATACAGACATACAGACATACAGACATACAGACATACAGACATACAGACATACAGACATACAGACATACAGACATACAGACATACAGACATACAGACATACAGACATACAGACATACAGACATACAGACATACAGACATACAGACATACAGACATACAGACATACAGACATACAGACATACAGACATACAGACAGACAGACAGACAGACAGACAGACAGACAGACAGACAGACAGACGGACAGACAGACAGACATACAGACATACAGACAGACAGACAGACAGACAGACAGACAGACGGACAGACAGACAGACATACAGACAGACGGCGCGACAAAAAAGTTTCAAAATCATCTGAAACGCAAAGATATATAAAATTTTTTAAAATCGGAACAACTTTTTTTTGATCACCATAGCTCACACTACTATAGTATAGTATATGTGTGAGCTAAAAATACCAAAATTAATAAAAATCCTTGATATACGAGCAACAACTCTGTATGGTTTGCAAAAGAATGATCACTATATGTTTCGCCTATTGAGTCATCTTCAGGGTGTACCAATCAACTTATGACCCTTGTAGCCTATTTTTAACTTCCTAGCCCGCATAACAATGGCTAGAGTAGGTATTATTTTGGACGATTTTTTTTTTAGATAACGCCGAAAATGTGTTATTTGGTTGTATTTTGACCTACCTTAGTAATAACTGTGTGTGTGTGTATTATTTGTGTCCGTAACACGATAGCTCCTAAACCGTAAACCGATTTTTATAACATTTTCGCGTGTTCGACACTCTTACGAGCTGATTAGATTTTGGTCAAACTCCATTTATGCTAATGACATTTTTTTGACAATTAAACATTTTTCAAAATGCAAACTTTTTAATAGAGCGTCGTATAAATATGCGGATTTTGGAATATAGTAGACTACATTTTGCTCGATAATTTGTGTTATAACCAAAATTTTCGTAATAGCTTCAGTTTCTGAGATATTTACAAAAAACTGTTTTCAAGGCTTATATATCATGGCTTCCCTTGTGCTAATAGGTCAACTAGGAAGGTATCAGATCCGTCATGGCTCCGATTATTTTATACTGATTTTAAATAACTAAAATATTTGTTTAGGCCCCAGCGAACGAACACTCAGTTTTTCTTTGGACAGCTGGGTCGTAGGTTGATTCATCACTGAGTTAAAATATCTGTACTGTATATTTAAAAAATTTTTGGACGCCACTCATTTCTAATCATGTGTAAAATAAGAAACACAAATTAAAATACCTTAATATATGAATTATTTTTAAAGGCACATTATTACTAATTAATAAAGAAGACCTCACTGCCAGATTAAAGTTAGAAAACAACAATAGATTTATTCAAATTCTTCATGGAATTTTATAACAAAAATGTAAAAAGAAATAAGACCTCTTGAATACGTTATTCATACCTTTCTAAAAACTGATACCTAATTAATCAAAAAAAAAGGAAAAGGTTACAAAAATACCGAATTATTTATGTAAAGGATTATTACCCTTTGGCAATCACAGTACATATTTACCTGGGTCCAATTTACCAAGTATCTTGGTGAGATTTAAATCTTAGAATAAAGGTTTTATTTTATCTTTAAGAAATTATGTTTGGGTTTTATTATTTAGTAGGTTTAGAGTACCCATTAATTTATTTCAAAATAAATTAATATTCTTATAGCGACACTATACGATGATTTTTTCTTAAAAATAAAAGGAAAGATCTTGTCTGATAATTTTCGTTATGAAACAATGGAAATTATGGACTACCTGAGACTGTGGAAACCATGGACTGCCTCAGACAATGGAAACTATGGAATGCCCGAGACCATGGAAACTGTGGAGTGTCTGAGACAGGTTTTCTGGTCAGGAAATAATTTACAAATTCTGGATGGATTTTTTTGCAGTTGCAGCGGGATAATTAAGTAGTCTTTCCCAGGACCCGCTTTTAACAAAAAAAGCTAGCATGAACATTTTGTCCACATCGTGGAAATAGCGAAAAAAATTACTTACCTCAAAAAGGGAAACTCTTCAAACATTCACAGACCCTGCACAACAAATCAGTAGTTGGTGGTTTACTAAGAACGTGGTTTTTAATGGAGGATTTTCTCAAAACGTCCAAAGGGGAAAAAATTGAGGGTCACTCAACGCCATTCAACGTGTCTCTTGACTGGAAATGCTCTAAGGCAAACCGCAATCCAAACCCAAATCTCACCAGAGAACAGGATTTTTTCAAGCAAAAATTTAAGCGTTCTTTTGCGAGCTAACCATGCTTATATTTAAGTAGCATTTTATTGTTCCAAAAAATAAAAATGCTACACCCTCTAAAAATGCCTTAATAGGCAAAACATGTTGGGGACATAAATTTGTAATATATTAAGAAATATTGTGAGGTTATTACTCTGCCTTGGTTATTACTCTGCCTTAAGCCTACATAAACCAAATATGCGTTACTATAAAGAATTCAAAACATATGTGCTCATCCACCGGCCGGAGGAAAGAGGGGGGGGGTTGTGTAACGCACCTTAATATTTCTGGATGTGCTCAAAAATATTACGTAACTGGCATTGTTTTAAAAAAAGAATTGGAAAACTTCAGGAAATTTCGCGAAACTGTCAAGAAAATTATTATAGAGTCGAAACTTTTGTATGCGATGTACAATTCAGTACAAAATTTTTCCGGCCGTTGGAAACATTTTATATTTTTTATTTTATCAGAAATTAACAAATAATTGAAATACTTAATGAAACAAAAGAGTTTGACGCATTTGAATGGTATTTTTGCAATGATTTTTGCGCCCTGCGCAGTTACCTTGATTGCCCTGCTCTGTGACCGGCCTTGACATTGGTTGTTGACTTCAATACGGTTTATGTGCAGTATTTTTTGTATACAAATCCAAAAACCACATCTCTGTGTTTGCCAAAACTAAATATCTGACAGTTTATTCCTATATATACTAAATAAGATTTTCAATATAATTTTATTTTTTATCCTAATTCGAAAACTGCAGTTCAACAGCATGTTTCCAATAAATATTTTTCTAACAAGAAACCCCCTCCGTTACCCCTTTTGGGTTAACCCTTTTGGGTTAAACCACCACCACCACCAAATACTAATCAGCTCTTCATCGTCTGGTCCCATACTATAATTTTGCCTAAAATATAGTTTCAGAAATCGCATTACTTTTATAGATGTTTCCAAGCGAAATATAAAGTTTTAAAACATCTTATGAGAGACATGAGATTGGGCTGCTCCTATATCGACATAGATTTTGTATAGATTCCTTTATGTACCGGGTGTGATGTCGAGCTATAATTACAGATCTTATTAAATAAATGTCGCTGTGCACTGTAAAATACCTCTTATTTTCAAACTGTTTTGTTGTTTGATCGCCGGTGATACACTTGGTACACAAGTAAAAACCTTCGTACTGTTTTGCATGGGCTTATAGAGCGTTTCTTCCGTAAATACAGAATTATTTTGTGCAAGTGTTAAGTTTGGTGGTTAGTTTTATAAATTATGGACCCAAAAGAAGAGGAAAAATTACTGAGAAGGTATAGTAAGCTGGAGTCGGATGGTAAGACATTTTAATTAACCGAGACAACAATAAAGAAGAAAGCTAGGTTAGGTTTGAAAAAATGCCAATAAAAAGAAAACTGTGTACTGCATAATTACATAAGCATTCTTTATTTCCAGAATCAAACCTATAAAGTAGTCAGGAAAGCAATGTCATTGAAGAGGATGGGGATTATGAGTTTGCTGTAGAGAGTAGTGGGCAATCATCTAGAGGTAACGAATTTTGAGATTATTAAAGCATATTTATTACTTCTAGGCTTAGACCATCAGAGCATTCAGAATGAGGTGACAGTACAGGAAGATAAAGACCATAGGCATGGAGCAAATAGTAGAGAGGCAGACTTGCAAAGTGACGACTCCGAGCCATTCTCTGCTTCTGAATCTGAGTACCAACCTTCCTCTGAATCAGAAACAGAGTCTGAAGAAGAATCCGAATTAGACCATAATAGTGAAGCAGAAGATATCAATCAACCGGTTATAAATGTATGGAATAAAGTAGACGGAACTTCCTTGAAGCAGATTGATTTTATTGGTTTTGCCAAAATAAATTCTTCTTCTGGATTAAGACCTGTGGATATTTCCAGACTTATGGTGGATGCAGATATTGTAGATTTAATGGTTTTGGAAACAAATAGGAATGCTAGGACATACCAACCAAACTGGAAAGGTGTTTCTGCTAAAGAAATGGAAACATTTTTTGCGATTTTATTGTATATGGGTCCGTCAAAATTGCCAAAAATATCGGAATATTGGTCGCGTAAATTTCTGTATCGTCATTGTTTCGTTCGACATATTATGGCGAGAAATAGATTCCAAGACTTATTGCGGTTTCTCCATTTTGCTGATAATGAGACAGTGAACAAAGAAGACTGCTTGTATAAAATAAAACCTTTAACAGACGCACTGACAAAAAAGCTTAAACAATGAAAAGTTCCTGGAGAGGTGGTATCAATTGATGAATCAGTGGTACCATTCAGGGGTCGGTTACTGTTTAGGAAAGCATCGAAACAAGGAGTGAAAATCTTTAAGTTATGTGACGAAAGCGGATACACCTACGAAATAGAAATTTATAAAGGGAAAAATAATACGGCCAATACAGGAAGTAGTAGCAACACAGTGGTTTTAAATTTGATACAGGATTATCTTGATAGTGGACGGACTCTAGTGGCAGACCACTACTATAACAATCTCGAACTAGCAAATAAGTTATTGGAAAGAAACACACATAGCGTTGGAACGTTGCGAAAATTTATAAAAGGAGTACCAAGGAAAATCTTGGATGAAAAGAAAATGAAAAAAGGCGATATCAAAGGAAAATAAAGAAACGTCATTGGCAACTGGAAAGACAAAAGATCGGTTAGGTTTATTAGTACGAGGCATACACTAAACATGGTCAGTACAAATAAAAATAATCGCAAAGGAGAAATTGTCTATAACACTGACGCTATTATGTTCCATAATAAGTACAAGATGGGTATTGACTTGTCGGATCAAATGGCTTCCTACTTTACTACGCTTCGCCGATCCCTGAGATCGTACCATAAAGTAGCGTTTGAATCTTTATTTGGTACGCCCGTTGTTAACGCTCTTGTCTTATACCAAATATCGAACAAAAAAAAATTCAAATAGCTGATTTTAGAGAAGCAATTTTGACCGGGTTGCTTGCGGATATTTTAGATAATGAAAACAAGAATAAGACACAAAAGAAACACGTACTGAAACAGGTAGTTGAAAAAACCAAAGATAATCGAAAAAAGAGAAACCGATGTGTAGAGTGTTATGAGCTACAATAGGGAGTTCATAAGAAATCTAAAATAACAGCGAAAAAGGCTTAACTAGTCTCCACGATTTGTAACGAGTGTCCAAATTCACCCGCGTTATCTTTGGAAGTTTTCAAAAAAACACTAATTTGATACCTGTACATAACATAAACCTATTTTTTGTGGTACACCTTTATCGTTGTCGTTATATACCTAAATAGTTTCTAGAGAAAAAACTAAGTTCTAACTTACGTGAATCACCGGTGACGCCAATTTAAACCACAAATTATTTGGTGCATTCGTGTACCAATGCCATATTCTGTTTGCCTGCTTTTGTCTACCATCAATTTTAAAAGCTCGTAAATCACCATCATGCACAATATCACATGTGATACATTTTGTACAGGAGTGAACCATTCGTTTTTATCACCGGTGAAATTCATTATAGCCTTGGTAGCCAACGTGTTAAAAAAGTCACTTCAACATCAGAAATAACGTCACCTAACCTCAGAAAATTTGAGCCAATTGGGAATTAAAAAACATTGGAATAGTAAAATGTAAATGATAAAGTTTAATAAAAATAAATACGTAAATGATAAATTAGTTTAACATTTAATCAAAATTTAGAATTAAATACTCAAATTTGAACCTTTTCAGCAAATACTGCAGATAGGTATATTTATTTTTCATTTGCTCTTCGAGTCGCGTCAATTTATTAACTTCGTGAAAATGCACATTTCGCCGTTTCAATTTTCGCATTACCATTTTTGGCCTGATTGAAACATTGTACGCGTTATTTAACCTTTCAGGCATGTAATTTTGTTCATTCTGCAATTGCTTATATCACGTATTCTTGTAACACTGTCTGTATAGGAGTCCTTCTTTACGATTAGCTTTAACATAAAATTTTAGGAACCAAAATTCCTAATTTTTCTGTTGTAAATAGATAGTGTACTGTAGTTTCGTTTGATATTTACCGCCTAAAAACAAATGCACTTGAACCATCGGTGCTTCTCCTGGGTTATTTTTTTCCTATTTGATTTTTATATAGTACTAGCAAGACGTTTTTCAATTTAATAGTTTTAACTTTTTATGCTTTTCAACCCTCGCGTATCACTCCAATTCCAAGGCAACGGACGCTAGATGATGAATAAAACAAACACTTAAGCGAAGAATCACTCCGGGGTAGAACTATCTTGTCGGGTACAACTCGAACTCGAATCAACGCCCATACGGAAAAATCGTTAGTTAGCGGAACAATATTGGCTATTGCTACTAATTTTTAAACATATATTTTTGACGAATTATCTTCTTAGGAAACCAGCGAATGTAAACCCACACTCGTTTCCATTTTTGAAGTTGTAGATTTAATGTAGTAGGCCTTCAAAATCAAAACTTGAAAAATACACTCCTGGCAATGACAAAACCTCAGTTTTCCTGTCGAATATTTTAGTCAAAATTGTCGAGTGAAATATTTTAAAGTTTAAATTCTGGCCATGAATTTTAAAGAGTAAGTTAACTACTCGTAAATTCGTATTTTTCTAATAAAAAATATATACCTAAGAAAAAAAAATTAAATACAAATTTCTCGTAACTTAATAACTATGCTTTATAGAGAGTCAAATTCGATTTAGTAAGTCATATCATATTTAGAGATGGCGGAAAATCTTTGCCATGATGCTTTTTATTTTATTGTCGGGTTAGTAGTAATGAATTTATGAGGAAATGAATGCACATAGAAATGGCAAGGCAATCGTATAATCTGTAAAACTTTTCTATTCTCTCAAAAAAATTCAAAAAATTTTCGGAATATAAGAATAAACGAGCTTTTCTAAAAAGTAAAGTTTTTATGTCCGCTATAATGGATTTTACAATGACGGCAAATTTTAATTGTGATATTTTAAAAGCAATCAATCTGTTTCATGTCACTTTATATTTTATTAAAATCGATTCTGCAAAATTTTATTTATGAGAAATTAATACAGACAGGATTTAGAATAAAATAGTTAACCTGTAAAACAATATAGTTGAAGCAAAAATTAATTTTTAGGAACCGAAACCGTTTTTAACGATTCATATCTCATTGTGCGTAACAAAGTTTGATTCTGTCTGCCATCTTGGATTATAAGATGGTGGACAAAACTATACTTTTACACAAATGTCCGATCAATCAATCCTTGCCAACTACTCTTTGCTTTGGTAAAATTGGTGTTATAGTTGGAAAGTTATAACGAAAAACATTTTGTCGGGTTTTTTTGCCCACCAGGTATATTTAAAAAGCACTCACATTTATAAATTATTTTTTTTAGACCAATTTGATACTTTCAAGTATTTAGAACTTCTCACATAAAATACAAACATTTAACATAATGTTACTTATTTTATATAATTATTATTTATTGACACAATAAATATCTATATTGTAAATTTGTTTGTTTTTTTCTTTTGCCGTAATATCAGGGTGTAATAATAGTTAACTTTAATAGGTGGTAGAAAATATCAAAGGACTTTTTTCTTATTATATTTTGCATCAAACTTCTTTGTTTTTTAGATAAACGGTGCCAAACTTAACAGCTTTTATTTTATTTTTTGTTATAACTTCCTTAAAAATTACAACAGAAAATCGACATTTTCTGAAATTATGCATGACAATAAGGGTATTAATTAAATGGTAAGATTATTTGAAAATAAATAGAAATACTCAAAATTATTACCAAAAGCTGTTTTTTCTTCAACAAATTATAAAAAATCGTTAAAATGTACTGCTTATATTACTATTTTATGTTTTTATCAATGGGCCTTTAGGCATGTACAAAAATCTATTTCAATTTCTTTTGTGTAAATTTAATAGCTCATAAAAATATTAATTCTTAAAAGAATTGACAAATTTATACCTATATCAAAGATTATTTGGCCACACTGTATCCTAACCTATCTATATTTTCTTGGAAAAAAGCAATAACTGTTCAATTTGATATTTTAATAATTTATCGTTTTTCTCCAGTCTCCAAAAAACACAAATGCTTGGCGAAAAGTTATTTGAACTTTTTGTCTACTTTGGACCTTTCGCACCATTTCTTAAAGATTTTATTTTAGGTATCATATTTTAATTATATTTTATAAAAGGCTGAAAAGTAGGTATCCATTTCCAGTTTTCTGGGTATCAAATCTGAAGGCCTACGTATCCAAATGGATACACAATATAGTCTAAAAAGATGCCTTGGCGTTTAAGGCTAGACAAAATTTCTATGCATACATTATGTTTTCTTTAAAAGCTAAACAACGTGATCGTGAAGGATCAGGGATCAGTTCATTTACTGGTTTTAGGAGATAAGAGGCCAAAGCACTCCTGAATATATCTCGTCGAAATAAAAAAATGTCACCAATAGGTGGCGCTGCTTCTGGTAAAATCTCAAAAATATTTGGTAGAAGAGCCATGCAAGTCGCGTTTTAAAATTCGTGTAGAAAATTTTTTTCTGCGCACTGGTTCGATATTTATAGTCAAAATATCCAGATAAATAAACCTGAAATATTTTAAGCCCAACCAAAGGTTTTATTTTAAGATAATTGGAAAAAAAATTATTATATCATAATTTCAAAACCCCGTATTGATACATAGCTCTATTTGCAATAAAAATGATTTTTGGTAATTTTGAACCTTACAAAACTGCAGAAAGGAATTTAAGTCAAACATTTATTCTGATTCATAAGACAAAAAGGCACTATTCTTCCGGAAAATTTAATAAATACCGGCCGCTTAATTAGGTAGAAATTGAATTTTTAACTTTATCCTTATTATTGTTTTCTAACAAACGTAAAAATTTTACCCTCACTAGTTGAAAATTATCTAGGTACCTATTACCTTTATGCCTGGATAATAAGTTTGATGTATACATTGAAACATGGTCTGTCATCTAGATCAGGTAGCCAGGTACGAGGTTTCCTGGAAGTTTGGCATTCCAATTTAAGTTTGGAGTACGTGAGTTATGCATTGTATCATTATGTAAATCAAATATATTTTCCACGGAATCCAAGAGAAAACCCAATTAATAGTAAAGGATTTCGCATTTGATAGACTGCAACTCTTCTCCGGTAATGACTGTAATACCATAAAGTAAAACATGCGAAATATAGGTACCTAATTAAAATTAAACACTACAGTTACCGATTTAAAATGTTTTTAAAATGTTAAAAACCAAAAACCAAATGCACGGATATCTATTAAAAAACGGATATTTAGCGCTTGGGCCAAGAAATCTTTCCCAAAATGAGCCATCACGTGACAATTTCTCTTAATATTACTAAAATTCTTTCAATAGATTGTAGTTGGGTAACACTTATTACTAGAAATCTCAAAAACCTAATTTTTCCAGGGATGGCTTCAATATCCTTAAAAAGAGTAGCCAGTCATTTCGCCTATAAATTATACGAAATAACGTCGGAAAGGAGTAGGTACGTTATTACTTGACAATATTTAGCTGGTAATACTGGAATTCTTTTGTAGTATGTGGTAACACTGATTACTAAGAAAATTAACCTTATATCTACCATTGTGAATATTTATTTTACGAGGGCTTTTATGTTTTGCATATAGGAACATAGAGGACGACATTGATCGAATGTCTTTACTAAAACCTAACCTCAATCTTTACATAACCTAAATTCAAAACGTCAGTGCCATACATATAGTTTTGTAGCTACAGTGAATTTTTTTAATTAACAAATCAGTCAAAAAATTGAATTAAACCAAGAACATTGTCGGGCTATAAGTTTTTACATTATGTATAGTAGCTCTTGAACATGGCGTATTTTCTTATAATTTTTTCTTGATTCGAATTTTTGATTTTTTCTTGGCGACTCTTTGTCTCTTCTACATCTGAGTTACTTTGTTCTACATCGCACCTTTCTATCCTATAGAAGGTCTTGTTTAATGCTGCCAGTTATTTTTTCTTTATTGTTTTATTTTGAATTTTTTGGAAAACCTAACCTTAAAGTTTGTTTTGATATTTTTGGGCTTTCTGCAAAAACCTTCAAAAAAAGAAAATCCTGTTTGGGAAAAATTCCGATCAGGTGATAATTTCTCTCTTTGTTGAAAGTTATTTCCTTTTTGATCACCTGATCATTTTGTTAAAATCATGCGCGTTTTTTGCTCACGCTGGGAGTTGGAAGCGCCATCCTGTGTGTGACAGGGGAATGAAGAAATCACTTCCGCCAAAAAACTAAAAGAAGTCACACGTGTTTTCGGGTTGAAGACCGAAATTCCAGTGGCAAGAAAGGGCCGCGACCGCCAGTGAAATTTTGGGACTGCTACAGAATTACAGAAGGCAAGCTTCTAGCGTGTTGCCGATTTTTTCCTTTGTTTTTTAGTAATAGACTCTGTTTTCCCAGGCGGGGCGAATTTAATTTTGGGGTTATTTTTTTTGGGATATCTCTAGTTTTTCTCCCCTTCAGGGCTCAGATCTCTATTTGGTCCTTCGAGCCGGATGTTTTGAAAAAGCCCTTTGGATTTTACAGTTTTTTTTTTGTTAAAAAATTGGTAATTTTATAGTTTTTTTGCAACAACCACATTTTATCGTTTTTTTGCCAGATTCGGACATTGTTGTTTTTGTACCGGTTTTTTTTTTAGAGTCCGCATGGTTTTGAAGGTTGGTTGCCCTGAGTTTGGTTTATGACCTCGTGCGGCGATAAAAAAAACCCCCGTTCGACATTTGGCAGCGGCCCGGGCCCCCGTTCTTTTTCTTGCTGGCTGACGTTTCATTGACGTTTGTGTGTTCTAACCTCACAACTTCACGTGTTGTTTCGTTTCCCTCCGAGGTTAGAAAATTGTTGATTATTCGTCGGGTTTCAAATTTGTTTGTGTGAAATCTGTCGAAATTTTCCTTCATTTTTTGCTTTCGTTAAGCGCGAGATTGTTGCTGCGTTCTTAGCGAACCGTACCCGGGTGTTGATAGCGGATTTGTCGCGAAAAATCCTACTTTTTTGTATCTGATAAAAACCGCTTTATAATGTCTGATCCAAGAAGTTTAAAACAAAAACAAAGAAGTGTTTTTAATAAATTAAAAACAACTTATAATAGAGCCGTCGAAGCCCAGGGCAATGCAGAGAAAGCAAAAAAGTTAAAACCCAGATGGGAAGATGTGCCTTCTCTGGTAAGTCAATTCGATGCATTGCATTTTGAAATTATAAGCTTGGATAGTAGTGATCAGATACAAGAAAGTCAGGAAACTTTAATGCAGGAATTTGATGAAATGAAATACACAATTAGATCGATTTGTCGTGAGCTCTATCCGGAGGAATACCAAGATGCCTCACAGACAGTTTTGAACCATTCCCTGGTAAATGTGGACAGGGGTCTTGAAATTAAAATCTTAAAAAATGGCCCACCTTTTTTGATATGTTTAAGTCACTTGTTTACGATAAAGCTGACATGAGTCAAATAGCTAAATTTTAAGCCTTAAATACCGCTCTGGTGGGAGAGGCTCCATCTGTAATTAGGAACATACCGCTAACCTCAGATAATTATCGAGTAGCCTTCGATGCAATGATTAGACACTTTAATAATAAAAGACTTTTGGTAACAAATTATTGGACGTCTATTTGTCAAGCCCCTTCTGCAAAATCGAGCAACCCACATGATTTGAAGTTATTGTTGTCCACTTTCCGGGAAAATTTGGAAGCATTGTCAAACTATGAGGATGTAGACCTTTTAGATTTTGCTAAAATGATTCTTCTTTTGCAAAAAGTTGATACCCCATTGAAAACTCAGTTTGAGATTAAGTATAGTGAAAAGGAAATCCCGTCCTATAAAGATTTGTTTAAATTCTTAGAGAAAAATTGTCGGGCTTTAGAAAATAGTTCTCTTTTGAATAAGCCGAAGGAGGTCTCACCTCCTCTACCCCCTGGGAAGGGTGGCAAACCACCCTATCCTGTGTTATTGACTGGAACAGGCCAGTCTGGTAATAAAGGTTGTGTTTATTGCCAGCAACAGCCCTATCATCCCCTTGTGAAGTGTACCAGATTTCTGGAATTAGAAGTAGGCCAGCGCCATCAATTTGTTAAGCGTGAACGATTGTGTTTTAACTGCTTTGGCAAACATGGTGTATCTCAATGCCCTACAAATGCCACGTGTCGTCAGTGCCAGGGTCTTCACCATTCCCTGTTGCACTTTGTGAAAAGCTCTCCGAGCCCCCAAGTTGATCATCCAGGGGAGACCCCCGTATACTTAATAGTGAAGGTGCCCAACAGGCATTGTGTACTGCTACACCCAGTAGCAACCATTTTAAACCTCGTAAGAGGAGACCTGTGCTTTTTGCAACTGCCGAAGTTTTAGTTGTAGATGCCAACAAAAAGTTTGTGTCTTGTCGGGCAATTTTAGATTCCGCTAGTGAAGCGTCCTTTGTAACCGTCTCTTTGGCTGAGAGGTTAGGACTTAAAGTAGCTCCGAATAGAACTCCTATTGAGGGAATAAATGGCATGATTTCTAGTACTTCATATGGCAATGTTACATTGAAAATAGGCTCCGCCAAGTTTCCTGATAGTTTGTTTTCCTGTGATGCCATTCTTATTCCTAAAATTTGTGGAACCATACCTGTGACTGTTGTAGAATATGATTCTATTCAGTGGCCATACCTAAAAGATTTAGATGTTGCAGATCCTAATTTTGGACAACCTAGTAGTGTAGACCTTTTGATTGGTGTTGATTTGTTTGGTCAGATGCTTGTGCCTGGCTTTAAAAAAGGAGAAAATGAAGGACCTTGTGCCATTAATTCAATATTTGGTTGGATACTCCTTGGTGGTATTGATGGTCCTCGTAAAACTCAAAAACCCATTAGTTTGTTGACCTTAGTGTCTTCCCCAATAGAATCTGGATTGGATAGTACCTTACAAAAGTTTTGGGAACTAGAATCGACCCCTCCAAGAATCCCTCTTCCCTCTGATGAGGACTTGTGTGGAAAATTGTTTGCTGCCGCTCAATCTGGAAATGAGTTTGGCAGATATGTTGTTCGTTTACCTTTCAGAGAGCCTCGACAAGAACTTGGTGACTCTAAAGGTCAAGCATTGCGTAGATTCAATATGATGGAAAACCGATTATTGAGGAATCCTGCTTTGTATAGTGTGTACAAAGAATTTGTTCAGGATTACCTAGACCAGGGGCTTCTGAAATTGGACAATTCTAACCCTGACTTCCATTCATATTTTGTTCCACACCACCCAGTTGTGAAGGTGGTAAAATGGTGTCCAAAATCTGATTCGTTTTGTTATGATGTGATGCCCATGGAAAGACCTTGTACCAAGAGAAACATTCTCTCTGAGATTGCAAGGATATATGATCCACTCGGGTTCCTAGCCCCAGTTGTTTTGGTTGCTAAGTGTTTAATGCAACGTTTGGGGGTCCAGGGTTTTTCATGGGATGATATCCCCTCCAGTGATATTGTTCCACAGTGGCAACTCTATGTGTCGCATCTACCATTATTATCTTCGATATCAATACCTCGTTATGTTAAGAAGCAAAATGCTGTCACCACTAAATTGCATGGATTTTGTGACGCCTCAATGTGTGCATATGTTGGTGCAGTATATATTCGACAAATTGAGTTGGATGGAAATATTTCTATCTCCCTTTTGTGTGGGAAAAGTAGGGTGTGCCCTTTGAAAAGTATTTCTATTCCACGCTTAGAATTGTGTGCTGCTGTATTGTTGGCAGAGCTATTGGAGTTTGTTGGCAATCATCTTGATTGCATCCCGATTGATAAGATTTTTGCTTGGTCTGACTCCAGCGTTACCCTTGCTTGGATAAAATCGTGTCCATCAAAACGAAAGGTTTTTGTAGCCAATCGTGTAACGACTATTCAAGAGAAAGTTCCCCCCAGCTGTTGGTACCATGTAAATGGTAAGGAGCACCCAGCTGATTGCTTATCCCGGAGCTTACTTCCTGGTCAATTGATAGACCATCCTCTTTGGTGTACTGGACCATCCTGGTTGCCCCAGTCTAGTGTAACATGGCCTATGAACCATAAAATTGATGCGTTTGATGCTGATCTACCCCCTGAGGAAAATTGTTTTGTTTTTGTGACAGAAATACCCCTTGATGAAGTACAGCTGTTACTCACTAAGTACTCATCTTTACGTAAAATCTTGGGCATTGCTGCCTTTTGTTTGAGACCTTTTCGAGTGAAAAAACCTTCTTTATCTTTTCCTACTAAAGCCCTCAATGAGGCAGATCTTTATTATGCTACTTTAGTTGTTGTGCGAGTTGTACAACAAGAAGATTTTTTTGAAGATTTGAAAACGATATGTAAGGGTGAGAGTTGTGCTAAGCCTCTTCGAAAGTTGGCTCCTTTTCTTGATTCCCATGGTGATCTCAGGGTGGGCGGTAGATTACGTCACACTGATTTAGCATATGAGGTAAAACACCCCATGTTGTTGCCTCGTAGTCATAGGCTTACCACTTTGATTATTGAAAAATTCCATCATGAGCATGGACATCCAGGTCCTCGCTTATCGGAGTACCTCCTAAATCAACAGTTTTGGATTTTGTCGGTGAAAAGTGCCATTCACAGTGTTATTTTCAAGTGTTTTTGCTGTGCCAGGGTAAATCCCAAACCATTGCACCCATTCATGGGTGACCTTCCTAAATTTAGAGTGTCCCAGGTGAAGACCTTTTCCCATGTTAGTGTAGATTTTATGGGTCCATTCTCCATCACGTTAACCAAGCGTCGTGGTGTAAAAAGTCAAAAGGCTTATGGGTGTATTTTTGTTTGTTTCCCAACAAAGGCCATTCACCTGTAGGCTGTTTCTGATTTGTCCACTGATGCATTTTTGGCTGCCCTCCGCCGATTTGTTGGTAGACGTGGCAGATGTGCTGCCCTCTACAGTGACCAGGGCACTAATTGTGTTGGGGCAAATAACCTCCTTGTGTCCTATTGTCAGCAAGCTGCTGAGACTTTAGCGATTAAGTGGTGTTTTAATCCACCCGCCAGTTCGCATTTTGGTGGACTCCATGAGTCTGGGGTAAAGTCCACAAAAACTCATCTGAAGAGAATTGTGGGGGATCAAATCCTAATCTTTGAAGAGTTGATGACTGTATTGGTTCAGATTGAGGCTATTTTAAATAGTCGACCATTGTGTAGTATGAGCCCTGATCCTCATGACTTTCAAAGTCTTACTCCTGGACATTTCCTCACTTTGGAACCCTTGACAGCCCCTCCCGATGAAAACCTACCCCCATTGAAGTGGTCACTCGGTAGAATTGAAAAAATGTACTCGAGTCCAGATAGAATCCCCCGTGTCGTGCAAGTAAAAACCGCGAAAGGATTACTTGACCGTAGTTTGGTGAAGGTATGTCCGTTAACCAGCCAGTAACCAACCTTCGAACCCTTGTGTAGCGTGAATCATGCTTATTTGAATTAACTTAAGTATGACGTCCATAGTTATTGCGATAAAATTATTGTTGCAAAAATGCTAATTTATTGTTTAGACCCTTTGGGCAATTGAATAACCTTTTTTTTGATTTTTTGTTTTTGGGTTTTTTTATAAAAATTGGGAATTTTTATGGTGGGCGGAATGTTTAATGCTGCCAGTTATTTTTTCTTTATTGTTTTATTTTGAATTTTTTGGAAAACCTAACCTTAAAGTTTGTTTTGATATTTTTGGGCTTTCTGCAAAAACCTTCAAAAAAAGAAAGTCCTGTTTGGGAAAAATCAGGTGATAATTTCTCTCTTTATTGAAAGTTATTTCCTTTTTGATCACCTGATCATTTTGTTAAAATCATGCGCGTTTTTTGCTCACGCTGGGAGTTTGAAGCGCCACCATGTGTGTGACAGGGGAATGAAGAAATCACTTCCGCCAAAAAACTAAAAGAAGTCACAAGTGTTTTCGGGTTGAAGACCGAAATTCCAGTCACAAGAAAGGGCCGCGACCGCCAGTGAAATTTTGGGACTGCTACAGAATTACAGAAGGTAAGCTTCTAGCGTGTTGCCGATTTTTTCCTTTGTTTTTTAGTTTAATAAACATTGTTTTCCCAGGCGGGGCGAATTTAATTTTGGGGTTATTTTTTTTGGGATATCTCTAGTTTTTCTCCCCTTCAGGGCTCAGATCTCTAGGTCTTAAGGTACTGTTTAAGTAGTTCGTAAACTTCCTTTGATTTTTCATAATATTTTTAGGTAAGCAGCGGCCTTTTTTGAATCGGAATCTTTTTTGGTGTCTCTGCACAGCTGACATAACTCTGCATAGAGCTTCTCTTATTATTTTGCTGTTCTCTTTGCTTCCTCCTTTTTGCAAACGTTTAGGGCCTTATAATGATATGTTGCTGTCTTTATGTGCTATGCCCGGTCTACTGTGTGGACAGTGCGCTGGTCTTGGCTGTCACGCTTTTTTGAGGTACTTTGGTTTGATGGATACTTACTGGGTTATTTCTGGCTTCTGCACAATGATTGATAGCAGATTCCTTGATTTCTGTGGAGGCGACTTGGGCCTAGTTGGTGGACACTGACTGGGTCCTGTTTTGCGGCGTTTAGGACCTGCTACTGGTTGTGCGGTATGGACACTGTTTGAGTCCTGGTTAATATGGCGTCTTTAGCCAGTGAAAGGACACTGGATGGGTCCTGGTTGTGGCTAAAAAATCGCTGTCAAATTAAATTTTACCTTTCACTTTATTTTTTTATAAAATTACCCTTTTCCTTATATTTTAAAAAACTTAACTTAAGAAATATATAAAAAAATAAGTAAGTAATTAAAAAATAAAAACAGAAGAAACAATAAAAAAATTAAAATAATGAATGTAACACACCATTTTAAATATTTCACGCTGATTCCAGGAATTGAATAAAAAAAATTTATTCGATAAGCAAAATACAAATTTTTGTAACTTCTCAAAAACTAAAAGTGGGAGGTCAAATTAACAGTTGGATTCTGTTTAAAGAAAAACTACCAAATAGGAATAAAAATTAATATAAAATTTTCATAAATATATTATTGACCTCCCCTCATAGCTGAAAACCTACAATGTCTATCAAAAAGCGGTTTTGATATTTGAAGACGTCTCAAACATCGAGTTCAGGGCCTGTCTACTAGTTTTATCTATGTCTGCTAGAAATACATAAAACGACCAAAAAACTTCGAATTTGGCACTAGTTTTTACTAAAAATATCGAAAAAAATATCCCAATTGGGCATTTTGTAAAAAATTATGAAAAAAATGGGTGGTTTTGTAAACACTTGATGTGACGTTCGGAAGGCGAGGCTTCTACCTAATTGGTTATGCCCACCACTTGAAAATAACAGTAAACCAAACAGTAGAAAAAGAGGACGATATCAACAAAATATTATCCCTTAAAAAATAATACCTATAGGTAAACACCCTTTTAGTCATCGCGTGCCAAGTACTGGCGTGTTAATTTAAAAGGACCTATAATAGTTTTATAATTTTTCATGTAAAAGATTTTTAATACTTGTTTCTGAACTTAATTTTATTTTGGTTTTTTTGGCAAAATATGTATTTTTAAAATCAGATCATAACAAAAACATTTCATGTAAAAAAAGTACGCGAAAATAGTATTCCGTAAAAAGAATTGAGATTAAAGTATAGCCAAGATTTTTAATACGCATTTTAAAGTAAAAGATTCTCACTCAGTTGGAAATAGTTATTTATTTAAACTTTGCTTTTACCACAAAACTTGTGTATGTTCTTGTAGCACTGTGCCTAAAAGTCAGAAATTATGCAACCATAATACACGGTAAAAAAAAATTTCTTAAATCAAAGCAAATTGCTATGAAGTAAAATAATTGGTGCGTTCCTATTCACCAAGAGAATATTTTCTTGATATAGCACAAAAAATGTCCTGCCCTTTATTTTAATGTGAAGCAGCAATTGTTTTATTATAAATTAGAACTGAATTCTTCTAAGGCGCCGTTTTCTCTGGAAGCAAAATATTACTTATATGAAGACAATTTGCTTTGTTACAAAATGGAGTATACGAAACAAATCAATTAAAGAAGAAAAATAAAGTCTCATTTTAAGATTAAACGTTGCCATGAACTAAAAAGAAATATTTAAATTCAAAACAAATTGTTTTCAGCAAAACAATTTATTCAAGAAAAGTACGTGTTTTGATTGTAGACAATTTTTTTTACCGGGTAGTCAAGTTTTAATAAATATTTATAAATGGGTGAGAACCTTTATTTTAAAATATGTATTAAAAATTTGACTATGTTTTAATATCAATTTTTTTACGGCATACCATTTCGACTACACGAAATGTTTTTGTTGTAATTTCACAAATTTTTTAAAGTTTTGTATATAATATTGAGTTTTAACGTAGTAAAATCTGTGCAATAATGTTTAAAACTGACGTTCTCAATGCCTTTGCCCAACCGCTTTTAAGCTTTTACCTTTTTAATTTTCCTATTGAAATGAATAAGTTTCCATTTCCATTAATTTGTGTATTAGCAAATCGGTTTTTATTATTACATATTTCCATCCAATTTTATATTAACGAATTAGATAAAATTTCGCGTATCTAATTAGTTTTTTTCTTATGTCCGTTTTTTACAAATGAAAACTTATAATAAAAAGTGGAAGAACGAGGGTTATTAGTTTTTTTTGCTTTTAGGATAAAATCAAAGGGGCTCTTACTTGTTGTGAGAGGATAGGATAGATTTTGATACCATTATTTATTTCTTTGTTACACATATATATCTATGTATATATTGTATATGATTGCGCTAATGCCTAACTGGATAATAAATATATGCTTTTACAAGAAAAAGAGTAAGAAGGGGGGGATATTATTATTTTTTTATTAACTTTGCATTTATAGGAAAAATAATTGAAATTAAAATTTGAGTTTATTTTTCATTTGTTTAACAGAGTTGTTAAAATTTTTATCAGGCTGCCAAATCTAAGCTCTCTAGCACTTCTAGAAATGGGCAATGTTAGTTTTACGTAATTTTACATGTATAGGGGAGGAAAGTAAATTCAAAATTTCGATTTTGTTTATTTTTTGCAAGGGTTTTGTCATAACTCCAATTATTCTGGTAAATTCCCACTAAACACAAAAACATTTTAATAACGTCAAAATAATGTATATTTTAAAAACATAACGTTAGGTTGGATATTAGTTCACTGCGAGGCTTGAGAATTCTGTCTCAAATAAATACGCGGCTTAAGGTCCGGCGGCTAATCGTTCGCGGTGAATTGTCGCATTCCCTGTCTGATTACCTATAACGTTAGGTATGCGACATTTCATACAAAACCATTTTTTTTCTTTTGTTTACTTTCTTACCTTATGTGGTGGTGCTTCATTTAGATCACTGCAAACACATTTGTTGGTATTTAACTATACCAGCTTTCCCACACAACTGGAGTAATATTCCGATCCAAATATGTATTTACTCTCAAGATTAATAATTGTGCTTTTAATTTGCCATGTTTGTTTCTAGAAAAGGCAAATATTTTAACCAAAATTACACAAAGCGTATATGCTGCCGACTCGTATCAACTCGCAGCGAAACGCAAAAATGGCGATGGCCTGTTCTGGTAATGACTATGGCAGCGCCCTCTATAGTATTATTTTTTTTAATGTTTAAAAACGAAACATTTATTAGCTTCATATATCTTAAATTCACCTCTATAAACTTAGCATTACCACTTAAGAATTGGATATTCGCAATATATGCATTAATTGTCGTGAATTTGTCGTAAATTTGTCGTGAAAGAAAAAAATTTGTCGCGCCACCCGTTTTCCTGAAAAGGGTATGTAATGCTAAGTTGAGTCTCAACTTAGCACTACCACCCCAGAAAAAATTAAAATTTTCAAAAACTAATAAATTTATTAATTGTCGTGAATTTGTCGTAAATTTGTCGTAAAAGAAAAACAATTGTCGCGTCATCCGTTTTCCCGGAAACGGGCAGTGAGCAACTTTGAGATCTAAATCTAAATCTCAGTGATCTTTAAGCTTTTTCACAATACGAAGATGTAGTATATTTAACCTTGTCGCGCGATTGTAAATTTTTAGCTGGCCGGAAAACGGGTGGCGCGAGAAAATTTTTCTTTTCACGACAAATTTACGACAAATTTACAACAATTATTCCATAGATTAGTTTTTGAAAATTTTAATTTTTTCTGGGGTGGTAGTGCTAAGTTGAGACTCAACTTAGCACTACATACCCTTTTCAGGAAAACGGGTGGCGCGACAAATTTTTTTCTTTCACGACAAATTTAAGACAATTAATGCATATAGATGTTTCGTGAAAAGTTCACTTTTTTTCATAATTTCTAATACAACGCAAAATCCTGGCGATCAATGAATATTTACACAAACACCACAAAAGGTTATATTGAAAAGTAAAAGCGGAACGTAATATAATGATTGTTTCACCAAAAATTTACAATTGCGCGACAAGGTTAAATATACTACATCGTCGTGTTGTGAAAAAGCTTAAAGATCACTAAGATTTAGCTGGGAAATCTCAAAATTGCTCACTGCTCGTTTTCGGGAAAACGGATGACGCGTCAATTGTTTTTCTTTTACGACAAATTTACGACAAATTCACAACAATTAATGCATTTATTAGTTTTTGAAAATTTTAATTTTTTCTGGGGTGGTAGTGCTAAGTTTAGACTCAACTTAGCATTACATACCCTTTCCAGGAAAACGGGTGGCGCGACAAATTTTTTTCTTTCACGACAAATTTACGACAAATTTACGACAATTATTCCATAGATTAGTTTTTAAAAATTTTAATTTTTTCTGGGGTGGTAATGCTAAGTTGAGACTCAACTTAGCATTACATACCCTTTTCAGGAAAACGGGTGGCGCGACAAATTTTTTTCTTTCACGACAAATTTACGACAAATTCACGACAATTAATGCATATATTGCGAATATCCAATTCTTAAGTGGTAATGCTAAGTTTATAGAGGTCTTAAATTCAGCGTTAGAAGTGAGATCTAGGAAAAACATTATAAAAATAACCATATATTGATGGTCTATTATTTTGAATGTTATTGAAATTATGGTTTTTTTAATGCTGGTTATTAGGAAATATATTTTTGGTAATGCTTTTACATGAAATTTTTGTTAGGATTTTTAACGCTGGTTATTAAGAAATATATTTTTGGTAATGCTTTTACATGAAATTTTCGTTAGGATTTTCTAGTTTTTTAATGTCAAAAGTTGACTTAATTTTAACACAAATTTCTGTTAGAAAAAAAAAAACATTTTTTTGTCAACATTTATTTAACGTGTTTTACGATTTTATGCTTAGTGGGTTTCAGATATATATTTTTTTATTTTCGTGATAGTTTAGTTATAATTCCTTTCAGTCTGCCGAATCTCAGGTCTCTGGAGTTTCTGGAAGTAGGCAATGTTAATTTTACATACCTTTACATGTTAGTAATTTAAACATTTGGGTTTTTTTTGTCATAACTCCTATTATTCTGCTAAATTTTAGCCATCTAGCATTTCTGGAAGTATAGTAGAATTTTGATGATCTATACATGAGTGAGTGATAAGTTCGTAGCTCATTCCAAATTAATGTTTCAAGAAAAGATGGTACAGCAGTTTGCGCGAACTTGGCAGGATACTGACGTACCCTCAGATAAGCAGTTTAAGTTAGATATTGACATTTCATTATTGTAAAGTAGGTTTCAATTATAATCCATAAAAATTTTAGATGCGACATACTTTGTGAAACAGTCTATACATACATATTATGTATGCGGGTATAAATTTTAATTTCACTATCCGAACCTCGTCAGCAAAAATTAATACATACAAACCAACAAGTTAGGCTAAATCCTATTCGTATAGCGTGCAAAATAAAGAACGAAAGTAATAATCGCTGACCGCAAGTGGATCTAAAAAGCTATATAAAAATAAAAGAAAAACGCACAAAATCATAATAAAAATTTATTGCTATATTCGTGTTAACATATCCAAGCACTTTTTCCAGGCGGTGCGGAAAAATGCTGACACCTTTTGTGAATAACTTCGCATAGTCCAGTTCAAAGAAAATTTTTACTTTGCTGAAATTTTTCTTTTGATTCTTAACTTGGTAAAATTTGCTAAATAATATATATTTTTTTATATTTTTATAAAGATATACATACATACACAGTACTTATGTATTGGAAACGAATCAAGTGATTTAGAACTAGACAATGGAAAAACAATATATCAATGCAATGAGTATGTATACTTGGGTGTCCCATTTGATAAGAATTAGACTCTAAAGAACTGGAAAAAAGAATATGAAAGGAAAAAAGGTTATTCAGTATTTTACAAAGCAGAGAGATAAAAAAGAATGTAAAATTAACCATATATGTATGGAATAGAGACTTGTTGCGTAACAGAAAAATACAAAATAAAATTGGAAAGTGTCGAAATGGATGCAATAAGAAGATCAATAAGAATATCTAGAACAGATCATATAACAAATGAGATCATAAAAGAAAAAATGGGAATCGAGAGAAGCGTAACGGATGAAATCACTAAAAGGCAACTGATAGGGTACGGCTATGTACAACCATAAACTAATAATATAAAGACGCTCAGCTTTCATTAGGCCAATAGCATACTCTTTAATTCACGCACTGAGGACCTTTGAAATCAGCCGGTGACGACCGGTGAGGGCGCTGATGTCGCTATTCGTTTGGTAATAGCAGGTAACCACATGAACTCGAATGCTCGCTCTGTCTTTTTTTTCTTATGCAATAATTTACATAGGAAAAAAGAGAGAGGAAGCATTTTTGCCCCTGTGATTACTCCATAGTGCAGTGTTGCCGATATTTTATTTAATTCAAAATCATTTGGAAAAATCTTTCAGTCACTCCTTTCAGTATACATGCAACGTTCTGTAGGGGTGGACGCGTCTTGCCCAGTGTAGGGCATAGATATGTAGGTAAGAAAAAATAGATATATTTTCTGACTTCCAATAGTTAAGGCCAGAGGCAAATGTACAGCCTTACACTTTAAAATTTTTCGGACAACTCAGAATTTTTTTGGGAAAACTCAAAAAATTTTCGGAAATGTCAGGAAAAACTCGGAAAATGTTTGGAAAATTGTCAAAACTCGAGAAATGTTAGAAAAAACTCGGGAAATTTTCGGAAAATGTTTAGAAAACCTCGGACAATTTTCAAAAAACTTTAGAAATGTTTGAAAAACCTCGCGAAATGCTCGGAAAAACTGGGAAAATTTTCGGAAATCCTGGAAAACTGGGGAAATGGTCAGAAAAACACGGAAAATGTTAAAAAAAACTCGAGAAATGTACAGAAAAACATACATTGGAAAAGAACTCTTTAACCTGCTACCATCTGAACTGAACAAAGGTCAAAAAAAATCTTTTAAAAAACAAATAAGCACTTGGTTAATTCAAAATTATCCAAAATTAAATGAAATAAATAAATAGATACCTAACTAACTAGAAACTGATCTTCAAGAATATTTCATAACTTTTTTTAGTTTTATATATTATTTGTTTTTTTTTCATTGTAGTAGTATAACTACTTAAAAATTTTGCATTTAGTTATTTTTACATTTATTTGTCTGAATTTTTTAAACTTTTTATTTAGCCAAATATTAAATTCAAAAATACGTAAAACACTTTTAAGTTAAACGGTTCAACTGAAATCATCAGCTGTATAAAAAACTAAAAAATTTTAAGTACACTAACGTGACTTTTAACAGACTAAGGTAAAAGCGTGGGGTGTATAAAAATAGTGTTAATAAACGATTGTTTAATCAAATAAGAATGACTTGTCTAAAATATCAAATGCGCTAAAAACCAGGTTTGTAATTCCTCACCTGTCACTTTTCATCCCTGATTTTAATTTTTTATCCCTGATCTATCCCTGTTTATCCCAGGGATAAACAGTGACACTTTTATCTTTTATGTTTTTATCCCTAAACAACGAAAAAGGATTGGGACTGACCCTTGAAAGGAGGCGCAGTTTCATTCTTTTTTTGTAATAAGTGGACCCTTTTTGTGGTTTCTAGTTAGTAAGGTCTGGAACGAGTAACCTTATTATTCATATGGTAAGGTTAAAAACGAAATAGTCTATTACATATGAACAAGAGAAGAGAGTGACAAATTTCACACGAGCGTGAATGTTGAGAATGAGGCGCCAGCCCAGTGAAACAACAGGCGAGTGTAAGAAAGTTACTTTCTATCGAGTTGTGTACGCTATCTTTCCTACGAACACTGATGAGCTATACTCATTTTTGTAAAAACGGTTCTTCAATTTTGCACAAATCAAATGAAACTGCTTTTCCGCACATGTGTGGAAAGATACTTTGCAACACATGTGCAAAAAGTATTTTTTTAAAAATTTCTGCCCATGGGTGAAACCTAACGTTTTCTGAGGATGAAAATGGTGTGAAACCAATGATTTTCATGTGTGGTCGTAGGAAAAATATATTGCATATGAAATACCTCTTATAAAAATAATTAACAAACAAAAGTTTAATTTGATACCTTTGCGCTTTTTTTTCTCTTACATTCTATTTAGTTCTCTTTGCTCAAATAACCGTTCGCCCGCCTTTCTTTTTTGTGTGTTCTTTCTGTCTAGAAATTAACAGTGTCGGAGTAGTAAAGGGACTACCGGGTGTGCCAAATTCGATGTAGTCGAAATTTATAAAAACTTATGTAAATATGAAGACATACGAGGGGATTATGAAAAGTCTGACTTTATGAAGGTGGCCTACAACTTTTTTATTTACAATTTTTTTTATTTTGGTGTAATTTACCTTATTAAATGCAAACTTTTTAAAATCCCGTCGGTCCTAAAAAACCACGAGGTGAATCAAATAATAGAATCTTTAATAAATATCCAAGGTGTTTTTAGTATAAATTTATTTTATTTATTATGTAATAATAAATGGATCCATGACGGATAAGATACCTTCCTAGACTAGCCAATTAGCACACAATAAGTAAACTCCACCCTATTATATCAGCCCTAAAAAGTATTTTCTAAATTTATCGGAAATGAAAGTTACGAAGTTGTTGGTTCTACCGTTGTTTGATGGATCTCCATTAAACAACGGTTCTACTTAATATCTTTTAGTGATTTTTTACTGCGTATCCGAATTTTTCAAAAGGCCCGCGCGCCGCTGTTTTGTGTACCCTGCCCGATTTAACCCAAAACTAGTTAAAAATTAGTCTTGAAAAAGTTGTTGGGGTGTGTCTGTATAACTAATCAAAAAAAAAACTGTAATTTAACCCGGTACTCATATCTGCCGGGTGGACCAAAAAAACCCGTTCAAAATGTTTTTGTTATAACTATACTAACCAATTGATTAGGCTTTCAAGCAGAAAGATTTGATATTATAAATTCTAAGATGGCTGAGAGAATCAATCTTGCCCGTTTCAAAGAGGCTTTTTAATTCTTGTATTCCGGATTTTTGGAACTCTTAAAAACGCTCTGTTTTCGCCACCCTCATGCAACTAGTTACGAATCATTAAAATCCGTTTAGTGGATCTCGAAACATTAATTTTAAAACGGTTTAGTGGTTCCCGAAATATTATTCCTTAATTCTGTATCCATTCTTCCATTAATACTGAATGGATTCTATAAAATCTCTAGAATCGGTTCAGTGGTTCTTTAAATTAGAATTGTTATAGCAACTGTTATTTCAATTTCTGTCTGCAATAATTTCCTTATAAACTCACTGAATTGATTTCAATGAAAAAAAAAAGAATTATGGTGCTACCCGATTGCTCTTTGATCAAAACTATTAAAATTGAACAAAAGTCAAATTTGTCCTTCTATGAAGGATCGCTTCTTTGTATGTTGCGAAGATTTATTTTTTTATGATTAACTTGTGCGTGGTGGACCTAGGATCTTTTAAATAAATTCAAAAAAAGGTCGAAAAATTTCTCTCAACATAAGAAAAAACTACCCTTTATGGAGGGTCAAATTCGAATTGGTAAGCCATATTATATTTAGAGATGGCTGAAAATTTAAATACGGATCTTTAATGAACTTGATCTTTGGCATGATGCTTTTTATTTAATTGTCGGTTTACTAGTAATGAATTTATGAGGAAATAAATGCACATAGAAATGGCAAGGCAATCGTATATTCTGTAAAATTTTTCTATACTTCTAAAAAAATTCAAAACATTTACGGAATATAAAAATAAACGAACCTTTTTAAAAAGTAAAGTTTTTATGTCCGCCATTTTGGATTTTACAATGACGGCAAATTTTGTTTGTGATCTTTTAAAAGCAATCAATCGTTAACCTGTATGTAAAAGAATATAGTTAAAGCAAAAATTAATTTTTAGGGGCCTAAACCGATTTAAACGATTCATATCTCGTTGTGCGTAGCAAAGATAGAGCTTTTCGACAAACAAAAATATATATCTAAAATTTCCGTAACAGAAGAATAAACGAGCCTCTTTCAAGGTCAAGTTTGATTCTGTCTGCCATCTGGGATTTTAAGATGGTGGACAAAAATATACTTTTACACAATTGTCCGATCAATTCCCTGCAAACTACTGCTTGCTTTGGTAAAATCTATAGTTGGAAAGCTATAACGATAAACATTTTGTCCGGTTTTTTGCCCACCCGGTATGACACAATAAATATAAAATATACATAGATGGCATATTTTTTTTCTTTTGCCCTTATTATCGAAGAAATAACAGTTATTTCTTCGATGCCCTTATATCAGGGTGTAATAATAGCAAACTAATAGGCGCTAGAAAAGATCAAACTAAGGATTTTTTTCTTATTATATTTTGCATCAAACCTCTTTGTTTTTTAGAAAAAGGGTGCCAAACTTAACAGCTTTTATTTTATATTTTTTACTCCCTTGTAATAAACAATGAGAAATGCTGGCCAGTTGGCTCGATCAAGGCCATATTATACACACACACATACACACACACATTTTATATTTAATTATAACTTCCTGAAAAATTAATTTATTATAACTTCCTGAAAAATTACAACAAAATCGATATTTTTTGAAATTATGCATGACAATAGGGGTAATAATTAAATGGCAAGATTATTTAAAAATAAATAGAAATACTCAAAATTATTACCAAAAATCTCTTTTTTTCTTTAACAAATTTTAAAAACTCTTTAATATGTAGTGCTACTACAGTAAATATCGGTTATAACGACATTGAACGGACCGCTTAATTTCGGTCGTTAAAACCAAGCTTTGTAATAGAAAAAAAATGTTAAAAGTACTAAATATTGATTGTTAAAAACTAAAATTATACTTATTTTTAAAACTTATAAAATGTAAAGAAGAAAATCTTCGATTTTGAATCTGCCAATCCAACTTATAAATTGAATTTCATCTGCCCATTCGCGTATGCAAGGAAAGGGGATAATGGGGGTAATTATCCCCTCCCAAGATTCGTAAAAAGTGAGAATTTTTCCACAAAAATGCCCCCAGTTTTTTTGCCCCCAGCGCAAAAAACTTTCTTTATTATTACTGAAATTATACCTATTTTAGTAGTATTCGTTTAAAATGAGGTCCTTAGCCTGAATTCATGTATCAAAAATGCAAATTGTTTTGCCTGCGGCGCGCAAGTAATCTCTAGTTATGTAAAAAATTTACATAAACTGCATAAAATTTTGTTTGTGGGACCTTAACACATATTAATAATTGCTATTATTTATTAAGTATGTGTGGCTGGACTGAATTGCCTCTCGCAAGATCAGGCCTCTATCAGCATCGTAGCTAGCCTCAGTTTTCAGGGGGGCCGTGGCGTAGATCTATTTTTTCATAGATATTTTTATAGTAGAGGGGGGAAAGCCCCCCGTGCCTCCTAGCTACAGCAATGTCCTACTCTCTACTAATAAAAAATACAGAAACAATATACCTAATATGTGTATCACATAAAACATGGGCCACAGCCTCGCTTAAACACTAGGCTAGCTTAAGGGCCTAAATAAGGGGAAAGTAGTTAGTAGGGTTAAATATCCCCACCTTGCCCCAAAAAATTAGTTCATTGTGGATATATTATATTACAATGATTTTTTTTTTATATTCTGAATTCTTGGGCTAGCTACGTCGATGGAGATTAGATAAAATGTATTTCTTTATGGACTGACCCCTTGATTTATTTGTAGTTTTTTACATTTTTGTATTTATTTGTTTTTGGGTTTAAATATTTTTTATTAATAAAATTAATCATGCAAATTCCATGGAAAAAATTCTTACTATATGGATACAATCTCAAAAACTAAAAGCCAAAAGTGACAGATAAAATTTAATTTGACAGTTGGATTATTTATATTTTTTTAAATAAAAAAGCAATTTACAATCAATTGTTTTTTTTATAAAAAAGTTATAGACCCCCCTCTTAAAATGTAGACTACTTAGCTTATAAAGGGCTATTAAAATGAGGTTTTTACTTTTTTCTATATCCCCTAGAAATACCTAAACCCCCCAAAAAGATCGATATTGATATACATACAGGGTGTATTAAAACGCAAAGGAAGCGAAATAAATACAGTATGTCCCCCTAAGTTGGAATCATATGAAAAACTTTTTTATTATTAATTTTAGGAAAAAAAGTTATTCTTCAAAAAAAATCCTGCATTATCTAAAACCTAGAATACAGTCATCAAATATCAAATTTTTTTAGTGGTATACGAGGTTTGTCAAAAAATATGAGTTTTACTCAAGAGTAAAGTACCTTTAAATTTGCAAAATAAATGAATATGCACTTATTACGCGTTTTAATTTCAAAATTATTAGAAAACATCGAAAAACTAAAACTAATCACAAGAGATACATGTTCATTCAAAATAGAAAGAGTAGTAAAAAATAAAATAATCTGAAGTTTTAAACGTAATTTTTAATTCTGATCAACTTTTTTTAGTAACATTTTTCGATATTGTCAAATTTAAAGGTACTTTAATCTTGAGCAAAACTCATATTTTTTGACAAACCTCGTATACCACTAAAAAAATTTGATATTTGATGACTGTATTATAGGGTTTAGATAATGCAGAACTTTTTATGAAAAATAACTTTTTTTCTAAAATTATTAATAAAAAAGTTTTCCATATGATTCCAACTTAGGAGGACATACTGTATATATACATTTATATATGTATAAGTCGAAAACGTAAACGCCTAAGCATATTAAATAGGCAGTAGCTAGAAAAGGAATAATATTTGATTAAATTACGCGGTATACCAACCAAATTCTAAATACCTTATTCATAATGATCGAGTTCGACCAAACACACCGGGGCTCCCGCGAGGCTCTCTCTCTTTAATGCACCACATTCAAAAGAGCGGAAGAATTGCCAAGCGCCCCGGGTTGTCTACGCGAACTCACTAACTGTCCACCTATTGAAAAATCAATCTGGGGAAAGTAGGAGAATTGTAAAGTAGATAGGTATAATTGTCTTTGGTATGGCAACACCGCCGACTCATTCAGGCGACTCAATTAGCAATTAATATTTACACCGTCGCGTATAGCCATCTGGTATGAGATTTCGGTAACAGGGGCCATTTTTGGATCAGGCGTCTTTTATATTAGTTTATGGTACAACGAATGAACGACAAAACATTACCAAAGCAGGGACCCAATTCTTGAAATAAATCCGTATACGGATTCGGCGAAACGTATACGGATAATCACCATTCGAATTCTTGAAAGCTCGTATACGAGTTTTTCGTTCGGAAATAGAGTCGAGTGGTAAAGTCCACTCGAATCTCAATTTCCGTATACGAATCTGAGTGATCTAACCTACAATAACATTTTTGTTTACTTTAATATATTTTTTGGTGTTTGCTTAATTTTTCTTTATTTAAAAAAATTGGGAGGTCTTTTGAAAAAAGACGCGATTTAGCAAGCATCATGGGTATAAAAGGGCTTGAGGACGCAAAGAGGTGGAAGGGGGATTTAGCCTCTTGTGACAGTCAGTTTTTTTAAATTTATTTTTTCTTGGAAATGCCTTACGACTGGGGGGGCGTGAAAAATCCTGAATTTTTGCGTTAATAATTTATGAATTTTTTGGTGATTTTACTGCTTTTTAACAGCTCTAAAAAAGAAAAATAATTTAAAAAAGTACCAACTTTGTAACACATTTTCAAGAAAAAATATATAAAAGGAGCGTTTTCGGTAGGGGCGGGGGGATTAAAAAGTTTCAATAAAAATTTGAGTATTGTGCAATTTTTTTGTCTTGTTTGTGTCTCTTTTAACACACTTTATCAACTATTTTGTGGGGCATTGATACCTCTTGATTCCCCCCTGGGTACAACGCCTTATCTTATTTTGCTTAATTTTTGGATAATATAAGGGCCCAACTGCTTCAAGTAGGGAAATCCCCTGCATGCAAATAATAAACCTAATCTTATACTTTAACCAGTTTCACTATTTTTTCTGACATTTTCTATGTTGGCCAAAAATACATATAAAAACATTATTTTTCTTTATTTACATTTCAAAGTACATAATAAGTACTTACTGTCAAGTGCATTAAAAAACGCTTTGTAATATGGCTACAGTGTGAGAACAAGCCAGTTGGAATAAACTTGCTAGTCCGTTAAATTTAAGTTTTTTGAAAAAATCCAAACACATGTTAACTGAGATTTTTAACCGGCAATATTTTTACAGATTATTTTTTGGACAGACCCCCAGAAAGGGGTCCACTAGCATACAACTTATTTTTTAAGATGGAATGACCCCACCTAAGGCACCTTGTTAGAAAGGGTATCAAATAATTTTTAAAAATTAACAAAAAGAAAGTTATTTCTATTTTTTTGTAATTTTTAGAAAATATAAGTGTCATTTAAAGTAAAACCTATAATTTTATTAAAATATAGGTGGTGGACCCCTGACAAGAGGTCCAGTAATACCAACATTTTTTTTGCAACTGGTAGACTCAACTTGTAACACTTTGTTCAAAAACTAAAAAAATGTTTTTTTTTTATTTGACAGATTTCCAAAAAAAAGTGAACCATAATTTTTCTTTTTCAATAGGCTTTCCAACGAGGTGCCACAAGTTTTATCTTGTTGGACCCCTTTCTGGGGTTCTGTTCAGAAAAAATTCATCAAAAATATTGCTCATTAAAAATCTTAGTAGGCATGTTTTTGGTTTATTCTAAAAAATTTTAATTTAACCTGGTAGAAAATGTATTCCAACTTGCTCGTTCTCACTGTATAAGCTTTTACGTAAGAAGTTGTATAATCTTTTTTACAATAAAAACTACAACAAACTTATTTTTATTTTACTTATAATTTATTTAAAAAATTGCATCTGAGTATTTCTAGTAGGATCATCATTGCAACAGGACTGCTAGGCAAAAACTGCTTCACACCTCAAAAATGATCTTCATGTCTTCTCTGAGAAACCTGTAACAAAGTTTTTTCATTGAGTGTTCCACAGCAGACCTCACTGGATTCGTATTACTGGCAGGATTTTTATATATGTCCTTGTTTATAACTTTTGAAAAACAAAGACATCTACAAAAATAATGTACATATTCAAATCAAATCATACTGATCATATGAGGGCTGCTTTAGTCTACAACAGTTTTTAATTTTTTTGGAGTTAATTGACAGGTAAAGACATTCAAATTTAAACAAAAAAATGGGTCTTTTGAACAAAGGTTACTGATTTTGTCAATTTTTACTTGAAATGTTTATTATGCTTATCGGCCTAAAAGGCAAAACTGTTCTATACTCAAAAAGAAACTGAGAAAAAAACACTGGGAGCAAAAAATTAAATTGTTTCTATACTACAGACAAAATGCAAACTCCAGTAAAAACCCCTATGTTACTTAACACTTGTCCAATTTTTGTCAAAGCATGATGTATGAAAGTTCGTCAAACACAGGCCACTCATTACAAACAAAGCCTCAAGTTCAAGACCCCTTTAGAATACTTATGAAGTTTGTTTTCTTTTAAGCAGTCTCAAAATTCAACTGCGAATTTTACCCCCAAATTTCCACACTTCAAAGAGGTTAGATGCCCCTAGGCCCCAAATTTCCATTACTATAATTTGGTACTTACCGTTACCAATGATTACACAATCATTGCTGTTACCAAAATAAAACACAGCTTCTTGTTCTATTAAAAAAAAAACATATCGTGAAAAAAAATTACAAAAACAAAAGATGTAATGTCAATCTACTGTCAACCTTACTTCATCGCGGCAAGTTTAGGCGCACATACCGGCGTTAGTTTGGCCAAAATTATACGAAAGCAGCGTTGCCAAGTAGTGTAGTCGAATAAAAAGTCGTTCACGGAATTGGCGTTCAAGTGGCATTCAAGAATAGCTATTTTTCCAAGCACTCGAAACTACCATTCGAATTTTACACGTATACGACAAAAAATCCGAGTGGTTCAAGAATTGGGTCCCAGGTCCCAAAACGGCAACCAATAAGGCGCAGAAAAAGAGGGCGGCCTAAACTAGAATGGCATAGGGTCACTGCATCCTAGAATAGCATCAAAAGATCAATGAGTCAAAAAAACCTGACAAAAGATAATTGTCAGGATCGAAGGAGGTGGAGAACAGGCGTCGGACAACGTAGAAAAACGTTCTAAACCGACATAGTAGTAGTAAAGATATACGAAAGTAGAATTTTTATTATTGAGCCAATTCCTGAAATGTATTTGACAATGCCATAAAAATATGTCCAATAAATTGTTTAGAAGTTAAGTTAGCATGAAACTACACGTCTAAACCGTGCGCGTCAAAACCGCGCCATTAAAAACTTAGCCGGAACAAAATCGCCTGAAACCAAAACAGCATCGAGCCAAAAACGCACCAAACCAAAACCACGCGAAGCAAAACTGCGCTTAGAGAAAATAAAAGGTAGAACCACGCGAAGCATTTTTTTCAAAAATCAACTTATCTGGACCAATATGATTTGACTATGGTGTCCTCATGTAACTTATTTATACTCAAATCAGCTTTCCTCTCCCCCCTTTTGGCAGGTCAATTAATAATAATTGAGGTAATTAAAACCTAATCGAGGTCAATTTATCCCAAATCTAACCTAACCGGTGACACGCCTCTTGCGACGGTTTTTTTCTCAGGCGAGCTTTGGTCCTTAGTCGCGTTTTTTGGCGCGCTTTTGGACCTACGCCGTTTTTTCCTCAAAACGTGGTTTCAAGGCGCACACAATCGATAATAATAATAAAAAAAGCGTTAAAATACTACATTTTTGGTGTCATTTTATTATTTTTTTTTCAAAAACACTGCTTTAAGAGCTTGCAAGCTAAAATGAAAACTAGCGGGCCGACCTTGACAATAATAGCGACTAATACATAAACATCCATTCACGCGGTTTATCCTGGCAGATGATATGCCGCTAAGTGCATTTGCCAACTTTGTAAATCAGCCGGAGTTATTTTTTAGTTGCAGTTAGTGTATTATAACATCAGTTTATACGTTCAGCTTCCAGACTAAGAAAATCAGGGGACAAATCATCTTAATTTTGGAATCTGAAAATTTTCAGCCAGATATATTGTCCACCTCTTAAAATGAGCCAGAGTACTTTTCATATAATATACATAATCTCTTCTTCTTAGTGTAAACGATTTAGAACTACAAAAGTAAGTCCACCCATATCATTTACTAACCTGTTGAACCCATCGAAAGATCATCACCATAATGAAAAATTGTCAATTATTATCATTAACAGCACATACTTATTCATATACAGAGACTAAGAAAATAGGTTCCAAAAAATATTCACGGCGTCCTCTACTACTATAAAAAGGCTTAAATTCTAAGAAACAAAATAATAATTTTGTGACTTTTGTTTTAATAGCTTTATTGGACTAGTGAAGTGCTGACCATAAAGATCCAAACCGCGAGAAAATTTTTTTAAATTGAGACGAAAATAAATTATAATATGATTTGGAATTTGCGTGTTTAGGCTCCGCAATCCCAAATTGACATAAAACGCTAAAAGACTACAAGGCCGGGCTATAAATAGCAAAAGCTTTCTAACTAGACTGCAACATAAACATATGTTTTGAAATTGTGTGAAAATTTAGGACATGATTAGCACTAACTATGATATAGAAAGACGATCGATGGAACAAATGTATTGTAAACTTGAGACCTTGGCAAAATAAAAGAAGTAGGGGAAGACCCTAAATGAGATGGGCGGATGATTGGAAGAAACTTGCAGGAGCTAGATAGATAAAAGCGGTGACAGACAGAGAAGAGTGGAAGATATGAAGATATTGGGATTGGGGATATAGGCTAAATAGATAGATAGATGATTACAAAAATGAAAACTTTTTCTTTTCTACTAGTGCTTCACCCAGTCTTTCTGCATCGGACCTTTAAAGCTCAATCAGGAGAGAGGGGACGGGCTCGCATGCGCGACAAGAAGCAAACACTAACTAGTCACAAACACGTATTTGTAAGTTGTTAGAATCTTCTTAGTATGGCATAAGTTAAAAGCGGACCAAAACGCCTGACTAGCATATCCAAAAATAAGCACCATAATCAATTTCTTCAAGTGGGGCTTTGTAAAACAACAAAACAGAAAACTTAAGTCTGCTCCACCTCCTCTTAATGTGATCAGATCAGATCTATAAAGTTCCTTCAATAGGGGAAGGAAGATGAGGAAAACTAGCAGCAAAAAACCAAGCACGTGTTTCGAAATTTTTGTGCCCTTCTTAGTATAAAATAAGGAAAATTGGTTTTATATAAAAGGGATACCAAATCAAGCAGCAAAAAGCTAACTTAATTAAAACTCGCAAATCTGTTAAACAAGCTCAGAGCTGTTCCTAAAACGAACATTTGCTTTTGCAAAGACAGAAACGAAAATATAAAATAATTTCAAAATATTTGCTTTTTGCTGCTATACCTGCAATGAACGAAAAGGAAATATAAAATTATTTCCAAAAATGGCGTTGTATTAAATTTATAATAATTGTAGTTGTGGTAAAGAAATAATATTATTTTTATTACTCCTGCCATATTGGAGAATGTGTGCTGATTGACAGAGAAAACCATGAATTATGCCCAAATTTTGAATAAGTTTTTAAGAAATTAAGAGCATTCAGCATGCTGTTAAAATGAATTATACTACTTTTTATCCATTTGTCTAAAATTCTAATAATTTATTGGGCAATAAATGATAAACGTATAAGCGTGAAATTATTTAAATGATTTAATGTATAGCTGGTGTTACCTATAAGTGAACATTGCCCGAAAAGCCACCGACAGTATGTTTGTTTAATTCAATTGACGAAAGCGATGAAGCGAGCTATATAAATGGGTGCTATTATTATTACTAATATTCCAATCAAATTATTTAAGGCAATTTCTTTAAATATTTGTTTACATAGCCAGATATTGCAGTTTTCTAGTTTTATTTTGATATTGAAATGCCAAGGAACTTTCAAAATAGGTATTTACAGGACCAATGAGACCAAAAGTACCAGTATCTCCAAAATGGCGAGCCTCTTGATTGAAGTTTTAAATCTTGTCTTTTAGGAAAGATCTTTATTGCATAAAACACTCTGTATGTTGTTTAAATATAATCTTGTTTTTCCTATTGTCATTTCTGTGAACGTTGCCACTTGTTCAAAAATCTCGTCTTGAACTCCTGCTAATTGCTGTATCGATCAACCACAGAAACTACTGTAGTTTTGTATAAAATTTTTTAAATTTTATTTAGAGTATGTGTAGGTTTCAAGTTTTAAAAACAAAGCTAAATAATAAATTAATAACTTAAAGCTCTGTCTCTAGATTTAAATATTGTAAAAAGCAAAAGATATATTAAAATCTGTTTTCAATTACACATCCACCAAAACAATTGAACATAGGTTTAATCATTACTAACTTGTCTAAAAAATTAACAATTAAAATATAGCGGACAGCTGCCACTGACTTACATCGTTTTTATTGGACATCTCCTAGTAACTTTTAAAGGTTTAAATAAAACAATTTGTTTTGAATTAAAATATTTCTTTTTAGTTTAACGCAGCGTTTAATTTTGAAATGAGACTTTATTTTTCTTCTCTAATTGTTTTGTATCAGTATACTCCATTTTGTAACAAGCAATATTATCTTCATATAAGTCATTCCGAATTCTTGCTTAATTTTATTTAAAATAAAACAGAAATTAGTGTTTATCGAAGCTACGATCTGTCTACCTTTAAGAAAAATAGAAACTTAAAAATTGGATTTTTATCCAAGACAACCCAATATTAGTTGTTTCTAATTACAACAAAAACTATACCGCGCGTTGAACCAAAACAACTTAGGCATTTGTCTTGGAGTAGGAAAAAAACTCCTGTTGTCTTGAATCGATACATCTTCCTAATATTTGTCTTGGACAAGTTTTAACACGCGTTTACGCGCTTAGGTATTGACGTAATGTGAAGCAAATAAGTCTATCCAAAACGGAAATAGTAGATAGTTTTTGGTCGTGCCAAATTTAGGCCCGATAACTTCACCGACAACGACAACTTTAACAATATTTGACAGTTTGAAATAGCATTTTTGGTACCGGTCTTAGTCGACGCCGACCGGTGCGGTTATCTGTCGTTTGGGGTGCAAGACTATTAAAATCGTGATATTCATTATGGGAAGATGGGGGAGTTTTTGTCTCAAGGAAAACTTTATTTGCAGTTTTAATAGTTTGTTTGTGTTTTTTCTTGTTATAAACAAGTTTAGAATGGAAATGTTTCGTATTACTCTATTGTTTTGACTAACGTGGGGTAACAGGAAACATCGTAACGAGGTAATAAGAAATATAATCTTTTTTGTTGCACTTTGATTTGAGTAGTGTTACCTTAAAATTTTACTAAAGTGTCTTATGTAAAGCCGTAAAAATGGCAAGTTGCAGAAATATTAAATGGCATCTAACGCAAATAGTCCACAGTACATCGGTGTATTTTTTAATTGATTACTAACAGTCTGAATTCCCGTACATAGCTTTATTAGGCCAAGACGCCTATTCTAACAGAATGCGCAGGTGCAGAAATTTTGGAGCTTCGGTCTAACTAAACCAAGCATATGATTTTGGGGCACAATGTTGCCATTTACTTTAAAACACATACATTTTATAGACAAGAGAAAAAACAAACAGCTATTAACTCAAATTATCTCAAAATTATAAATTACTGAGGATATTTTTTAATTTTTTAATAGGTAGCTTAATTTACTGTGCTGCCTAGGCCAATCTTACTCGTCTCTTCATTTCAGTTATTTTGGTTTTCTTTTTTTTAGTTTATTAATTTGTCCCAGCCTAGGTATATATTCCTGTGCTTGTTCTATTTTCTCTTGGTTTATTCTGATCGTGATATCTACATCTGTGTTTGTTATGATTTTAGTTTTAGTGTAGTTTATACTCAGACCTATATTTTTGGCTGCTGTATCCCGTTATTCCAGCATTTTTATCAGTTCTTCTTTTTTATCTGTCGGAAACTGACGTTCTGCATTTTTTTCTTATTTATAATTTTTAGTTTTAATTAATCGTTTTCGGCTGCTTTCAAAGTACCGTAAAATATTCTTAGTTTTTAAGATTCAAATAAGCGCGCGAAATCATGACGCACAGGTCTGCCCCGGCACCTGCGCGCCCCATACCTGTGACGACGAAAAATGACACTTGGGTCAAATCTGCGATATGCCGCCAACAATTTTCTTGTACTTATAATTAAAATTTAATTACTGTCTTTCGACATATTTTCACTAGTGTGTGTAAGCTGGAGAAAGGGCTACAAGAACATCGAAGGGTTGGCCAACCAAGAACAGCTCCAACGAGATTAAGGGGTAAGTGCCAGCAATCTTGTGCGTCCGACATAGTTTTTTCTAAACTTTTATATCATTCCAGCAAACCAATAGGTAAATCCTATTGGAAATAATTTACGGTCTTTTGAATTACGCCTAGAGCGAACATTTTGGCCTATCGAACCAGATGTAATAGGTAACCAGCACATAAAAATTAATTAAAAATTAAATTCATATTTAGGTGTGATCGTTTACAAGGTCACCCAACTCATCCTTAACACGTGCAAATTTAATTAGATTCCGTTAAAGTCATTCGAAAAGATCGGATCATATTCTATCCTTGTCTCACGCAGGTTCAGAGTTCTACTCAAACAAATCTCCCGTGAATTTGCACTCAACATTGAACACATCTACGTATGACGTCGTGTGTTTCTAACCACACAAAAACAACTGGTTAATCTCAATTTTTTTTAAAAATAAAGAAAATTTCATGTTTCGCGTACGGTTGTTTAAATAAACAATAGTAAAGGTTCATTTGCAGCGCGGTCCAACACCTGTTTGTTGTAAATATTTTTGCGGTAAGTACATTTTTATTTAAAAAACCTATTTTCTTTAGTAAATAAAAATGTCAGATAAAGATAAAATCGCGAAACTAGTGCTTCGACGAAAAATACCTCTTGCACAGATGCAAGAAATCAGTGATTATGCTAACAATAAAACAGCTGATACATTTTATAAACAAAACCTCTTGGCGCGTATGGAATTTGTAGACTCCATATATCCTTCCTAGCTATCATATTTTACTAGAACCTCAGGTAGATGTGATTTTGCAAAAATTCTGGGAAATCGAACAACCACCCAAGTTATGCAATGTTTTGTCTCCTGATGAAATTAAATGTGAAAATATATATAAGAAAACTGTTTCTAGGGAATCATCAGGAAGATTTGTAGTATCACTTCCATTCAAACATCCCCAACCGAACTTTGGTGACACATATTCACAAGCCCTTCGGCGTTTCACCTATCTGGAGTCTCGGCTTTATAAAAATCCAGATTTGCACCTTGCATATTCTAAGTTTATTAACGAATATCTCGAGCAGAACTTCATTTCTGAAGTGCCTCGCTCAGATTATTGTTCTCAATCAGCTTTTTATTTGCCACACCACTGTTTTCGAAAATCTGATACCAGTTCTACCTTATCAGTTCGGGTAGTCTGGGACGCCAGTGCAAAAGGGGCTAAGGGCGTCAGTCTTAACGAAACACTCTTTCCTGGTCCCAAACTGCATCAAGATTTATCTGCAATTTTATTAAAATTTAGAACATATCCAGTTTGTTTTATTTCAGACATTCGTCTAATGTATAATCAAATTATTATAACTCCTGAACATAGGAACTATCAGAGATTCGTTTGGCGTTTTTATAAGGCTGAGGAAATTAAAGAGTACACTCTAAATCGAGTCACTTTTGGTGTTTCTTCTGCACTACGAACTATTAAAGAGTTAGCTACCCTTGAAAGGGAGAACCACCCCCTTGCTTCCCAAGTACTTCAAGAGTCCGTATATGTGGATGATTGTTTGAGCGGCGCCAGTTCTGTCGCCTCAGCACTTCATTTACAAGCAGAACTTATTTCCTTATTAAAAAAGGGAAACTTTGAACTTCGGAAATGGGCTAGTAACCACCCAGCTCTTCTTGCTTCCGTACCAAGCTCTCACAGGAAAATAAGTTTTGATACCGAGGGTCCGGACTACATAAAAGTCCTGGGTCTTCAGTGGAATCCTACACTTGATTGTTTTACTTACTGTTGTACTCCTATTGAAGCTATTTGTACTAAAAGAAATGTGCTATTTCAAATTGCTAGAATCTTTGATGTTCAGAGTTACCTTTCTCCTGATGTTCTTCTTGCAAAACACATTTTGCAACAAATCTTCATCTCCAAGCGAGATTGGGATGAAATAGCTCCTGAAGTTATTGTATATATTTGGGAACGCTTTAAACAAGAGCTACCCTCACATTCTAAAATACAGCTACCACGCTTAATCATTTCTGATAAATATTCACGATTAGAAATTCATGCTTTTTGCGACGCCAGTACCATAGGGTATGGTTGTTGTATATATTTTCGTTTCACTACTCATATAGGAAAAATAGAAACTTGTCTCATCATGGCAAACTCAAAGGTGGGTCTCCCCACCGCTGGAAGACATTTGTGGCCAACAGGGTCGCACACATCCAAGAGGTTGTTCCTATCCAATCCTGAAAATATGTACCTACAGCCTTAAATGCGGCTGATTGTGCCTCTAGAGGAGTATCTCCTTTAGAGCTACTCGAACATCCACTGTGGTGGCATGGTCCCGAATTTCTAGTTCAAGACTACAGCAGCTGGCCAGACCAACCAGCTATCATGTTGGATAAGCTTCCCGAAGCTGCGGCTGAAGAAAAGCCTTCATGCTTTCATATTGCTGTTAAAGCTCCAAGCTTAGTCTTAAAACTTCTAACAAGATTTTCATCTTTGAGAAAAATTCAACGCTTTTTGGCATACTATTCTAGATTTTTAGATTTCTACTTTAAACGAAAAGCATTTGAGTCGCAAGTTATCTCTCCTTCTGAAATGCATCATACACTTATGATCATTGTGAAAACGGTCCAGAAGGATAGTTTTTCTGAGATACTTCGAATATGTCAACAGAATGACACACTCCCTAGACCTTTCAGAAAACTAGCTCCCTTCATAGATGAATCAGGAATCCTGAGAGTGCGAAGGCGTTTAAGAAAATCTACCAATATCTGCTTTGATGCTAAGCATCCTATCCTGCTGCCTCAAAAGCACAGACTCACTGAACTTATTATAGAGTATCACATTGATCATTTTCATCCAGGTCTTAAGACCTTGCATAACCTTATTGTCCAAACCTTTTGGATACTATCTCCCAGAAGCGCAATCTATCGATGCGTGTCTTCTTGCATAAAATGTTTCCGTTCAAAACCTCATTCGTATCTACCAGTCATGGCCGACTTACCAAAATACCGCGTTTCTCAATTGAAAGCATTTTCTCAAGTTGCTCTTGACTATGCGGGCCCTTTTAAAATTTTAGCGGCAAAGAGACAGCGAGGTGCTCAAGTCTGTACAAAGGCTTATATCTCCCTCTTTGTTTGTGTATCTACAAAGGCCATACACTTAGAGCTCGCCTTTGATATTTCCACAGAAGCTTTTTTGGCAAGCTTTCGCCGCTTTATCGCGCATAGAGGCCGAGTCTCTCAAGTTTTTTCTGATCAGGGAACCAACTACAAAGGAGCTTTCACTGAGCTTTTATCTCTTGCGGAAGCTGCTGCAACGAAATTGTCTATAAAAACCCTCCAGGCGCTTCTCATTTTAATGGATTGAGTGAGGTCGGAGTCAAGGCAGTCAAAATACATCTTTATAGAGTCATTGGCGATCAGCTTTTGACTTACGAAGAGTTCTACACCGTACTTACAGGTATTGCAAGCTTGTTAAACTCAAGACCTCTGTGTAGTATTAGCGAGGATCCAAATGATCTCACTCCTTTGACCCCCAGGTCATTTCTTGACAACAGAACCTCTTACGTCATTCCCTGAACCTGACCTTACCGAGATCCCGCAAAATCGGCTCAATCGTTGGCCACTTCTGCAGCAGATGCGGTCTCATTTCTGGACACGTTGGAGTCAGGAATATTTGCATACTCTTCAATCGCTGTGCAAATGGACTAAATCGACACCAAACATTACAAAAAATAAACTCGTCGTTATTAAAAATGAACAAAAACCACCCCGAGAGTGGGTTCTCGGTCGTGTAATGCGCGTCCATCCGGGTGAAGATGGAATCGTTCGCGTTGTAACTGTCAAAACTCAATTTGGCACCTTACAGCGTCCCGTAGTAAAAGTATGTCCTTTGCCTGAGCAATAGGTCGAACCTCTTGCTCTTAGTTTAGAATTAGTTATTATTTTTTTTTCTTTTAATTAGACCCGGGATTTTAGCGGTCTAATCGTTTTCGGTATTTTTAATTACGTTAGAAAAACCTATTATGTTTTTGGCGAGTGGAATGTCGGTAACTGACGTTCTGCATTTTTTTCTTATTTATAATTTTTAGTTTTAATTAATCGTTTTCGGCTGCTTTCAAAGTACCGTAAAATATTCTTAGTTTTTAAAATTCAAATAAGCGCGCGAAATCATGACGCACAGGTCTGCCCCGGCACCTGCGCGCCCCATACTTGTGACGACGAAAAATGACACTTGGGTCAAATCTGCGATACCATGCTGCCAACAATTTTCTTGTACTTATAATTAAAATTTAATTACTGTCTTTCGACATATTTTCACTAGTGTGTGTAAGCTGGAAAAAGGGCTACAAGAACATCGAAGGGTTGGCCAACCAAGAACAGCTCCAACGAGATTAAGGAGTAATTGCCAGCAATCTTGTACGTCAGACATTTTTTCTAAACTTTTATATCATTCCAGCAAACCAATAGGTAAATCCTATTGGAAATAATTTACGGTCCTTTGAATTACGCTTAGAGCGAACATTATCTGTTATTAAGGCTTTATATTAGATGGTTCAAATATTGTCCGTTTACTTTGATGCCTATTTCTTCTCAATCTAATTTTGTAAAAATATCTGTAGGGCCTGGTTAAATAGTTTAGAGGATATTGTGTCACTCTGGCTGACACCCCTTCTTATGCGGATTGGCTTGATTCCTTCGTGGATTTTAATTGATGTTGTTGCTTCGCTATATTGACTATTAAATCTGTGTATTCGGCTAGTAATTAAAGATGCTTTTACTGCCCAGCGCCCAATGCTATCGAAAGCTTTTTCAAAGTCTATAAACGCAATATAAAGTGAAATGTATTCGTTGGCTCGTTCTATTGAAGAATTAGTATCCAATTTTTTTTGAATGTGTAAAAGTTAATGGCAATATTGTTCTACAAATCATATGCTTGGTTTAGTCAGTCCGATGCACGAAGCATGTCTACGCCTGCACACTCTGCTAGGAATCACTTTCAATTATTTTTGCGGAGAAAAAGTAAGGCGTCTCGGCCAAATAATATATGTACGAAAATTTAGTCTGTTAATAATCACTTAAAAAATAGACCGGTGTGCTGTGGACTATTTGAGTTAGATGCCATTTAATATTTTTGCAACTTGCCATTTCTAAAGCTTAACATAGGTCACTTTTGCCAAATTTAAAGGCAACTTCACTAAGTACTCAAATCAATATAGAATAAAAAATTATATACTTTTTATTGCCCCATTGCGATGTTTTTCATTATCTCACGATAATCAAAACGAAGGGGTAACAAGAAACATTTCCATTCTGAACTACTTGCTTATGACAGGCAAAATTTAAAACAATAGATAGAAAGTCTTACATTTGACAGCAAACTTAAGCATTAAAACTGATAATAAAGTGTTTCCTTTAGACAAAAAAAAATATTATTTAAAATGGTTTGCTTGTAAAAAACAAACTTTATTAATATTGTAGTAGAAAATTTGAAAGGTTTTTTCAGATATTCAAATGACAAAAGACAAACTGCAAGAGTATCAAAAAAAAATTTCCTGTTACTTATTACCCCATTATCCCCTATGTGAAAGAAATGGGTTCCGCCTGAGATTGCTTAATGTTCTTCCATCTGTTCGTGGTGCCGCTCAACACACAGTATATCGGGCCGTGCGCTCAACACTGATGTGACCTGTGCAGCCTGCGCCACCAAATGGCACGGAATTTAATAGAAGCTCGCTGAAACACAATTGCGGACGTTCTACGTATGTCAAAAATCCTATGTTAACCGTCCGTGAGTTTGCGGCGTTCCACGGAAGCCGCTAACTACATGCGATGTTCAAATGTCAACAGTGTCAAGTTGCGTTAGTCGTCGGCGGTTTTTGGCATGACCAAAAACTATCTAGTGTTTCGATTCGAACGCCTATAGAAATATGGATATTATGGGTGAAATTTTTGAAGAATGGAAAATGTTATTATTGCGGTATTTTTCCGACAGAATAAAAATAAATATTTTTTTATTTTCATACTTTTAGAATATAAGACTGTGATTCTTAAGATGTTCTCGTTCGTAGTATGTTGTTGTTAATGCGGTATGTTTCCGACAGAATTTTAATAAAAAATAATTATTTTCATACTTTTAGAATGTAAGACAGTATATGGGTAGATATCTCGAAAGTGACAGATTTGGAGCAAAAATTGTGGACATACATGAAACTTGATATACAAATAAAAAAAATCAATGAAAATATGACCAAAGTACCAAATAACATGTTGCCATGGAAAAACGTTCAAATTTTAAAATATTTTCAGTTTTTTTGGCCATTTTTTAATTTTAGCATATCAGGTTACTGATGCACTTTACAGGTAACTGATAACCACTAATAAACTTCACAAATGTTGGGATAAAATATAGAACTAACCTTTAATATTTGATTTCGTTTAAAAATAAGTATATATTTTTATTTTTTCTTTCAAAATTAATAGCTTTTGCAGTACAGGTAACTGACAGCTATAACAGGTAACTGATTATAATAACAAACAAAATTATTTTCAAAAATGTTTTAATTTAAAAAAATGCATAAAAACATTTGTATATAAAAGTCACAAACGCATTTTTTTATGGAAGGGTGTGGGGTTAGGGGTGGAGGACATTTTTTTATTATTGTTGTATTGTCATCGAACCACTATATGTATACCAAATTTCATCCAAATCGGATGTGGGAAGTGTGTCAAAACGCATTTTTTTATAGAAGGGGGTGGGGGGTAGAAGTGGGAGGATATATTTTTTTCAATGTTGTATTGTCATCGGACCACTACATGTGTACCAAATTTCATCCAAATCGGATAATGGGAAGGGTGTCAAAAACGCATTTTCTATGGAAGGGGGTGAGGGTAGGGATGGGAGGATTTTTTTTTCTTAATGTTGTATTGTCATCGGACCACTATGTGAATACCAAATTTCATCCAAATCGGATAATGGGAAGTGTGTCAAAAACACATTTTTCTATGAAAGGGGTGGGGGTAGGAGTGGGAGGATATTTTTTTCTTAGTTTTGTATTGTCATCGGATCACTATATGTATACCAAATTTTATCCAAATCGGATAATGGGAAGGGTGTCAAAAACGCATTGTCTATGGAAGGGGGTGGGGGTAGGAGTGGGAGGATATTTTTTCTTATTGTTGTATTACCATCGGACCACTATGTGTATACCAAATTTTATCCAAATCGGAAAACGGGAAGTGTGTCAAAAACACATTTTCTATAGAACGGGTGGTTATAGGGGTGGGAGGATATTTTTTTCTTAATGTTGTATTGTCATGTTTCATCCAAATTGGATAATGGAAAGTGTGTCAAAAACGCTTCAAAAGATTTGATAGGTAGTTAGTTACTTAGATAGTTAGACAGAACATGTGAAGCTACATAAAAGATTGTAAAAAACGAGTCAGTTACTTATAGAGCAGGTCAGTAACCTGTAAGTATTCTAACAGGTAACTGATGCACAGGTAACTGACGATTATGTCACGTTTTGTCAGATATTATTAATACTACTAAAATTGAGTCTAATAAACAAGAAAACTCAAAAAGTTTATCCTATTGTAATTATGTTTCACCATTTTTTAAATTGTTTTTTTGTTGTTCTACCTTTTAAAAACATCAGTTGTTTTTTTGTTGTTCTACCTTTTAAAAACTTACCAGGTTACTGATCAAACTGAAGGATATACACGCGAGTATGGATCGGTTAAGGGACACACCCACTGTCTTAGTCGTGTGACATCGAATTTAACCGTTTGCGCGTTTTCCGAATCACAGAGCTCTTTTTCACTTAGCAACTGAAGGTCCAATCCATCCAATCCAATCCAATGGATAAAAAATGGATAAAAAATCTGAAGGCACAGGTAACTGATGCAATTTTTGGTGACAAAGTTGAAATTTGAATATTTAAAAACAAGTAACTTATATTAGTATGTATATTCTGGTTTTAACTATTTATATAACTAAAGGTTGTGTTTTAATATTTACTAAGAAATTACTCCAATAAATAATTATAAGAACATAGTTTAATTAAAATATAGTAAAATTTTAATGGTGACACTCCAGGTTACTGATGATTGTTACATAAAACCTCTGTTAACTAAAGGAAATATTTTTTATAATCTTCCAAAAAGGAACTTAATCAAGTATAAAAGGCAACTTCATAGGGGTATAGTCAACCACGGACACCGGTGTTTCGGAGAAGGCATTTCCATCCTCAGCGTGGCTTGCCTGACACAAAGTAGAACAAACTGACTACAAGATACAAGGTAAATCAAAAAGAATAAGTCCCTAATACCTATATTTAGCGCGGGCCTTATAGTGAATGTTCTAAAGGTGTGAAGTGGTGCTATATTGTAGAAGGTGATCTCAGAATTAAAGGGTGCGAGTAGATCTCCACCAATTTTACAACTTGAATTTGTTTTGTAGAAAAGATGCTACTTCCACGTAAAATGCATTATTCGTTATCTCATTCATTTTATATATGTATTAAGCTCCTAATCAAACAACTAAATATTTAAATTAGTTAACTAACAAAAATTGTCATGTCACTATTAACTAGCAAAAAACCTAATAGTGACTAATATTTCTCTATAGCGAAATAAGCTGAGGTATCAAGAAACGTATTTACCAACAATGAAATTAGCATCCTCTTTTTTAGAAAATAAGCTCAATTTTTAAATCGCACCCGTTTACACAGGCCTTATGAGAAATTTTTGTTTTGGTAGAATTGGCTATCATTTTATTATGCTATGGTAGGGTATGTAACTAAAAAAAAATGGAAGTAAAGTTAAGTTGTTCTATGTACACTTTTTAAGGTATAAACGGTCAAAGTCCGTTAAATGGTCGTTTTTCTGTATGTTCTAATAATAATAACTCTTACACCTTGACCGAAAAAAATTAATTAGTAAAGGCCTAAAGACAAAGTCCCTTATAACTTCATTCTTTTCAATTCATTAGGTAATATACGGGGGGTAGTCATTTTTTATATTAGCACTTCTACCGAATTTTAAAACTATCACATTATAATTTGACATGGATTAATAGTTTTATACCATATTGTAAGAAAAAAATTAATTTTGTTTATAGATATTATATTATTTTTTTAATTGCTGATTTATTTTCCTAATAAATAAAATTGACTTCAGTGGTTTGTTTTCAATTCAGAGTAATTTTTTTACAAGCTTTTATTTAGCTTCAGATGTTCTGTCTAACTATCTAACTATCTAACTATCTAACTATCTAACTATCTAACTATCTAACTATCTAACTATCTAACTATCTAACTATCTAACTATCTAACTATCTAACTATCTAACTATCTAACTATCTAACTATCTAACTATCTAACTATCTAACTATCTAACTATCTAACTATCTAACTATCTAACTATCTAACTATCTAACTATCTAACTATCTAACTATCTAACTATCTAACTATCTAACTATCTAACTATCTAACTATCTAACTATCTAACTATCTAACTATCTAACTATCTAACTATCTAACTATCTAACTATCTAACTATCTAACTATCTAACTATCTAACTATCTAACTATCTAACTATCTAACTATCTAACTATCTAACTATCTAACTATCTAACTATCTAACTATCTAACTATCTAACTATCTAACTATCTAACTATCTAACTATCTAACTATCTAACTATCTAACTATCTAACTATCTAACTATCTAACTATCTAACTATCTAACTATCTAACTATCTAACTATCTAACTATCTAACTATCTAACTATCTAACTATCTAACTATCTAACTATCTAACTATCTAACTATCTAACTATCTAACTATCTAACTATCTAACTATCTAACTATCTAACTATCTAACTATCTAACTATCTAACTATCTAACTATCTAACTATCTAACTATCTAACTATCTAACTATCTAACTATCTAACTACCTAACTATCTAACTATCTAACTATCTAACTATCTAACTATCTAGCTATCTAACTATCTAACTATCTAACTATCTAACTATCTAACTATCTAACTATCTAACTATCTAACTATCTAACTATCTAACTATCTAACCATCTAACTATCTAACTATCTAACTATCTAACTATCTAACTATCTAACTATCTAACTATCTAACTATCTAACTATCTAATTATCTAACTATCTAACTATCTAACTATCTAACTATCTAACTGTCTAACTATCTAACTATCTAACTATCTAACTATCTAACTATCTAACTTTCTAACTATCTAACTATCTAACTATCTAACTATCTAACTATCTAACTATCTAACTATCTAACTATCTAACTATCTAACTATCTAACTATCTAACTATCTAACTATCTATCAAATCTTGTGAAGCGTTTTTGACACACTTCCCATTATCCGATTTGGATGAAATTTGGTACACACATAGCGGTCCCACGACAATACAACATTAAGAAAAAAATATCCTTCCACCCCTACCCCCACCCCTTTTATAGAAAAATGTGTTTTTGACACACTTCCCGTTATCCGATTTGGATAAAATTTGGTACACACATAGTGGTCCGATGACAATACAATATTAAGAAAAAAATATCTTCCCACCCCTACCCCCACCCCCTTTCATAGAAGAATGAGTTTTTGACACACTTCCCATTATCCGATTTGGATGAAATTTGGTATTCAGATAGTGGTCCGATGACAATACAACAAGAATGAAAAAATATCCTCCCACTCATACCCCCACCCCCTTCCATAGAAAATCCATTTTTGACACCCTTCCCATTATCCGATTTGGATGAAATTTGGTATACATATGTCCTCCCACCCCTACCCTTCACCCCCTTCCATAAAAAATGCGTTTTTGACACACTTCACTTCAAATAACTTTTATAAAATTTGGTATATGCATAAAGGTCCGATGGCAATATAGCCCAAACAAAAAATATATATTTCTACCTCTACCCCCACCCTCTCCTTCCCCCAATAGAAAAATGAGTTTCCAAACAACTCACGATCAGCGATTTCATTATAATCTAGAATAAACTCTTCTGTTCTGTTATTGAACAAATATTTTCATTTAATAGAGTAGATAGCTGAGACTAAAAAGTAGAAAATAAATTGGTTAAAATTTTTTTTAAGTCACAAGCTTTTATAAAATGCACTAAAAATTAAAAAATAATTTTCTAACATTCTATATTTGATGTGCTGCAATGTTATGCCATTGCCGTACCTATGTCAGAGAAATGCTGGGGTATCTTAGGTCGGGTTGGGTGGGTTTGGTACCTCTGCATTTTTCTGCTAGATTGATTCTTGCAAATAGTGACATTTAATTGATACGGATATCTTATCGTGCTAACATCGTCAAGATTTCCATCAGTCGGCCATCGCTTTTATTATTATGATAATATTAGAATGTTAGAAAATAATTTTTTAATTTTTAGTGCATTTTATAAAAGCTTGTGGCTTAAATTTTTTTTTTACCAATTTATTACATTTCAAGTAAAGATTTGTCTTGAAAAAAAATAATGCAGATCTAGGTTTGTCTTAATATGAAGAGAACTTCCTTTTACTCTAAAAAAGGCTTTTGTCTTAAAAAAAAACTATGGAAATTTTCATTATTCGATTTTAAGTCAAGGAAATTATTTGTTTTGGAATTAAAGTCAAAAGTGTTTTATTTTGAATGAGCAAATATTTTGCTTCCAGAGAAAACGGTGCCTTAGATTAATTCAGTTCCAATTGATAAGAAAACAATTTCTGTTTTACATTAAAATAAAGAAGCAAGCCATTTTTTGTGAAAATATTTTCTTGGTGAATAGGAAAGCACAAATTATTTTACTTCAAAGCAATTTGCTTTGATCTAAGACATTTTGTTTTACCTTGTAGACCTAGTATTGTAGCACTTAGAACTGTAGACCCTTAAGTAAATACAGGTGAAAATGTTTTGAAAAAATTTTACAGTCAATCAATTTTTTTTAGAAAAAACATAATTACAAAATATTTATTATTTTTTTAAACTCTGAAGTAACCAAAATCAAAAATTTTTAAAAATGCTTATTTTTTACACCTTTTTTAAGGTAATGTTGACAGTCTTTAACTTATCAACTTGTCATTTAGCAGAAAAAGGAATGTAACCTTTTTAAACCTTAATTTGCCAATTACGTATTTAGTGGTGGCAGATTTTCGTTTTTTCTAAAAACTTTTTTCTTCTCTCTTCAAGTTTAAAAAAAAAATTATTTTAAGAACAAGGGTGGGTGTTTTTCTTTTTTTTAGTCCCCTCTATCACCCAATAAAATATTGTGTTATACCCTTTACACACTGTATAATAGTAGTAGTATTAGTGGGGGTAAACAGTATCATCTCTTTTTTACATGGGTTAACAGAAAGCCCATTTTCCTGGCACCAGTCCTTTATGATTTGACAATCCCCTTGCATTATTCTACTGCAGACTACATTAAGTGGCTCTGCTACAGAATAGCGCCTTACAAAATAGCGCTGTTTCAAAATGGCGCTCCACAAAATAGCCCTGCTACAAAATAACACTGCTACAAAATTGCGTGCATCAAAAAAGCGCCAACAAAATAGCGCTCCAACAAAATAGCGCTCATCAAAACAGCGCTGCTACAAAATAGCGCTGCTACAAAATCGCGTGCATCAAAATGGCGCTGCCTCAAAATAGCGCTGCTACAAAATAGCGCTGCTACAAAATAGCGCGCATCAAAATAGCGCCTTTCAAAATAGCGCGGCTACAAAATAGCGCGCATAAAAATGGCGCTGCTTTAAAATAGCGCTGCTACAAAATAGCGCTTTATGACTAACCACTCCCGGTCACCTCATACTCACATATATTTTCAAAAAAAAAAACGTCCCTGACTTTTTCCCGAGATCCTAGAAGGTGTGAAACCAAACCGAACCGACCCGAATCGAATGGGACCAAACCGAACTAAACCGATACTTTGATTCGGTTTAGTTTGATTCGGTTCAGTTTTGTTTCACACCCGCTAGGATCCCGCGAAAGAAGTCAGGGAAGTTTTTTTTTTAAATGTGTTAGAAAGAGAACTCTTAGTCAAAGTTGCTGTTTTTAATGATGCTTTTTTTAATTTCGCTGTTTTTATTAGATGTCGCTATTTTGCCGCAGCGCGTTGTGGATGCGCGCTATTTTGAGATTGCGCTATTTTGTAGCAGCGCTGTTTTGTAAGCGCCATTTTGTAGCAGCGCTATTTTGTAGCAGCACTATTTTGGAAGGCGCTATTTTGATGCGCGCTATTTTGTAGCAGCGCTATTTTGAGGCAGCGCTATTTTGTAAGCGCCATTTTGTAGCAGCTCTATTTTGTGGCAGCGCTATTTTATAGCAGCGCTATTTTGTAGCAGCGCTATTTTGTAAGGCGCTATTTTGATGCGCGCAATTTTGTAGCAGCGCTATTTTGAGGCAGCGCTATTTTGTAGCAGCGCTATTTTGTAGCAGCGCTATTTTGTAGGGCTTTATTCTGTAGCAGAGCCATATTAAGTACGCCACCAATTATTACGCCAGTGTTTTCATAGGCATGGGCATATTGCCTTCAACTTAAAAGATATTTGACTTATGGGCCGGTAAGATTTCAATACTGTACAGTCTCTTCTTCCTGTATAATAGGTGCAATGACAGTAAGGAAATTAATCTAAAGAGAATGAAAAGAGCTTAAATTAAAAGTTTGCCCTTTTAATTGGAAATCGAAGGGAAAGTTGTAGAACTAAATGCTTTTTTTAAACTTCCTACCGAGAAAGTAATTTGCAGCTTGGCTTAAAGATTAGGCGGGCAATTAGTTTAATTTAATTTATACTACAAGACGTATTAATTATAGGGAAAAGGAAAGTTTCCAGCCATAGATAACTAGAATGTTTAAAAATGAGTTCATGAAGAATAAGTTGGATAAATACTCAACGTACTTAGTAACGCTTGCTCCTTTGCTAAAGCTTGAAATATTCAAGAATTTTATATAATCTTTGTGGTAGTGCTTAATAACTTTACAGCTCAGAATTTGTGTTTTTTGTGTTTTCTACAAAATTGTACCATCGATCGGTCGCGCGTCGTTCTAATAATCCGGTTATTTTTTTAAAGTTGTGTAAATTTCATGTAGCTAAATTATTTTATGCAACGGGAAACGATTTTTTTTGGTCGAAAACAATATGATTCCCGTCTTCGAGGGCTTGTAAGTTAAAAATCTAAACACCAAAACTGGTGCGCCGGCCTTGACAATTTACCCTGCAAAAGGTTACAAAGGAACTTATGGAAAATTCTATTTTAGTCTGTCTTTTTACTTAGTATGACTATAAAAGCAGTAAAAGTTACTCCTCACAGGTGGTCTACTCCAGCAAGACACTAAAGTAGCCTAAAGATGTCTCTCACAAAACCAAATCGACGTAAACTTGGTTTAAAAATTATAACTAAAGAAATGCCTTTGTTTCGTTTCCAAAAAAACTAAATATATTTTATTACTCTCACACATTTACTGACTGTTTAGTAAAAGAAAGAGAATAATGTGACTTCCAAAAAGTGTGGTAAAAATGCGTTTTCTTTTTTCACTTCAATAAGTATTTATCCGTCAACATCTTTTTCATTATTTTTATACCTACTTACCTAAAAAAAATATATTTTCCTTTTATAACATAATTTACTTCCAGGAACAGAGTTTTAAATATACTGTTGTGCCTAAGTTTAGTAGGTAGCTGTATCTATTTCGAAAAACATTTTCTTTTATGTTGGATTCTAAATTTACCAGATTGAGCAGAGACATTTAGAATACACAAAGCCTTTTAAAGGTGTTTGTTGGCCTATGAATTTATTAATATAACGATAAATGTTTAATTAAGTGTACTCAATCCAAAACCAGACAGCGTAAGCTATAAAAAGAAGTAATAAATAAATAAAATTTAATTAGAAACTGTTTTTACTGTTTTGGCATCCACGTGGAACCGCCACAAAATGATGTCTGTGGTTGGGTGGAAGCGTCCTATGCAACAATAGAGAATTGAAGCGCAATAATTATCTGTCTCTATATCTCTCTGAACTAAAACAAACCGGTTCGGTTTGGTTCGATTCGGTTCGGTTCGGTTCAGTTCAGTTTGGTTTGGTTTGGTTCGGATTCGCACCCTCCAGGATCCTGGAAAAGAGGTTTTAAAAAAATATGCTGATTTAGTTCAGTTCGGTTCGGTTTAGATTTACACCCTCTAGGATCACAGGAAAAAGTCATGCGCTGTAACTATGGAAATAAACGTATCGCTAGTTATACACATTCGCGCTTCTGTTACTCGCGGGTTTGTTAAATCGCGCTTTGGTTACTCGCGGTTTTGTTATACGCGTTTTTATTACTCGCGTTTTTGTTACTCGCGGTTTTGTCACTCGCGCTATTGTAACATCACGCTTTTGTTATTCGCGGTTTCGTTACATCGCGCTTTAGTCACTCGCGGTTTTGTTAATCGCGATTTTGTCACAAGCGATTTCGGCACTCGCGCTTTTGCTACAAAGCCTTTCAAATCATGTCGAAGATTTTTTATTTTGGCAAATTGGCAAACCCCGGTCAAAATATGTATATAATAAGGCGCTGTTGACGTAGCTATAAAAGTGCACCCCGACATATATTGTAATTTTTATCTCTTTTTAAAGCAAAGCCAGTAATTTATTGCGGTCTAACTTATAGAGCTGCTTATGAAAGATAGTCTTTCTCATATTCTCACAAATTCGCAAATTAAAAACGATTTCTGGGCGATTCCATGAACAATAAAAAAATTTAAAATGAGATATTTCTGAAAATATTTGTACTTTTGTTGTAGTATAATGTCTATATCACATGATAAAATTAAAGCGTTTTGAGTTCATAATCTGTTACTCCGGGGAAATAGTAACAACAAAATAATTTTTATGTCTACAATGAAATGACAAAAATATAGCTTTGTTTGTCAAGCTGGTTATGGATAAAATAGCTGGACTGGTATTCTCATAAATTGGATTAGAAACGTTAAGTTTTGAAAACGCTAAGCGAAACGCACAGCACCTTTCTCGCATGGCATTTACGCTGACCGATCAAATTTGGGATGGAATTCGCTAAGCATCCTTCAAATTCTCGCTTTTTGTTAATGTTTTTTTGACATTTGTGGCATACATTAGAGATTTTTTTCACCCCAGTTAGTTATTTATCGTATTTATTGATTAAAACATCGAAGGTGATGGTTATAAATGGGTTTAGTGAGAAATGTTGGGCTAGCAGTTTGCTAAGGCTGACTTATATGTATGGAGTAACTGTGACTAGAGACCCTGTATGTATGACATATTTTATATATATAGGTTTTGGCACCTTTTCAGCCTTCCCAATAAGGCTTAAAGGATCGGGTACCTAATCTACAGTATACCTTTACACATATAGACTATTAAAATGTAGAAAACTTGCCGATAATCAATTTTTAATTATTCATTTGTTTATACCACTCAAATAGATTTCAGAGAGGGGATAAATACAGTATATACACAAATGACATCAATTCAATAATCAAAGATTTTCTTTAACAATTTTGTGACGATGTCACTATTGTTGTGCAAGAGGATACACCTGAATTATGTAGTATTCAAGGAAGTCAATCAATAAAGTCACTAAGTAATTATTTTAAACAAAATAATTTGCAATTGAATACAAATAAAACGCAAATAATTAATTTTAGATACAACACTGCAGAAATAAAAATTGATGATATTGGGTTAATAAATCTTGATTCGGTTTTGGTTCTAGGACTAAATATAGACAAAGATCTTAACTGGAAAACACATGTCGAAAGTTTATCAAAAAGTATGTGTCAATATTGGTATGCCCTAAAACTAGTTAGGGATAATATTGCTCTCAGTTGAAGCAGTTAGAGTTTTAAAATTGCAAAAACGAGGACGAGAATTATTTTTCAATTAAAAAATACTGTTAGTCGTAAGGAAGTATTTATTAAAAATAAAATACTAACGATATTTTCCTTGTATATATTGGAGTGTGTGAGTTTTATGCTCTCCAATCATGATCTTTTTATGGATTTGGAACATAAACATGTATACAATACAAGAAATAAGAATGACCCTAAATGTGAAACAGCACACTATACATATAAAAACGGTAAAAATTTTGGAATAAATTACCACTAAAATTTAGAAATTTGGCTCCTAAAACCTTAAAGATTAAACTAAAAGACTATTTAATAACAAAGGCATATTATTCCGTCGATGAGTTTTTTGATTCTAGTTTAAGGGATTTGTTTTAAAGTAATTTTATTATTACTTGTTCAGTGTTTGTTATAAATGTACTATATTTTTTAAATAATTTTAGGTAATTAGTAGTTCAGCTTTAATGTTGACTTAATAACGATTAAAAGTTATTCAAAACACCTACTTTAGGTAAAAAAAAACTACTTTAAAATAGTGATTTACAATAAGTATAAGTATTTTACTTGTAGCAATGCATTAATGATTTTTTTTTATGTATTTGACAGGATCCACACCCATTTGGGTAATAAGGATTAAATAAAGATTTTACCTATTTACTACTTACTTACTTAAGTTTTTATTCAGAAACTCCTTAAAATTCATTTTTACTTTCAGAAATAAGCAAGGTAGCTATTTTGGTACCATATTATACTTAAAATATAGGCTTAAGCCTCCTTTAACCACTATACAAAATGGGCCAAAAAAATTAAAAACTGTGTGCATAATACTTTTTGTTTGGTTTAAATTTTTTAAAAACGCCAAGCGATTTCCAAAACCAGATGACAATTGGTAAGTGTTTTTAAACACGGTTACCGTTTTAAAAACATTGCTCAGCGCAATCGTACGTGAATACCTTTTTTGTACTTTTGGTCGGGTGCTTAGCTAATTTGACGTCATAAAACGGTGAGCGTCTTAAAAACGCTGTGCGTTCCTGATTACGAGAATACCTGTCTAGAGCAATGCTGTCAAAGCTGTTAGTTTTGTTTACGCGTCTATTTTGGTGATAAAATTAATTTGTTTTTATTCGCTCCAAGTAAGTATATTTTGTTATAAATGTTTTATATTATGTAATCTAAATTTTATGTCCCGTTAGTAAACATAATATATAATAAATTAAAATATAACAATCCTTAAAGCTAAGAAGTTTTTACAAAACATTAAAAATATAAGTTTTATGCAAACACATTTTAATGTTTTAACCCCTTCTTTTTTTAAGCTTCTAGTTGCTGTCATTTTTTTAATTAAATTCTGTCCCGTTAGTAAACCAACATATTATTTTAGAATGGGAAAAAATAGTATAGAGCGAAAACGGAAAATTAAAGCCTGCGTTTTAAAGTATGGAACAAAAATTTATGAAAATGAAAATTTAAAACAAAATTATTTACAAATTTGTACCAAAAATCAAAAAAGGCATATAGGAAAGTTAAAATCTATCCTGGTCTGGAAAATCATTTTTTTTTAAAATAGGCGTTACCTTTTTTCCCTAATCAATTTATAATATTCTTTCTGGTGTTTACCAAAAACAAAACAATATTTTAGGTCTTTTGTAGATAATTCTGCTACAGAAATCTATGAGTGCAGTTGAAAAACATAAGGTGTATTTATGTAACTGAAAAATACATTAATAAGCCTTTTCTGGATGGTGGAAAGGCACTGCCAAGGATAGCAAGTTCCCATTATTTTTAGATCTGTTGATCAGCATCATCTTTTAATTTAAAAAAAAAACAGAGAATCAGAAAAATTAACATTTTTTTTTAATTTTATATTTTTTTCCTAAAAGTTAATATTATTTTCTTTAATTAAATTAGGTAAATTTCCAAAATTATAGTTTTTAAATTGCAATATATTTTGTTGGAAAAAATGTCCCGTTAGTAATGTCCCGTTAGTAGACATTAAATACCACTAAGAATCTATGCAACTAAAACTAAAGTTAAGTAATATGCTTAAATATCTTTTAGATGTAACCTCTACATTCCTATTTTTTTACATTTTGTTTAGGGTATTTCAATTCACAGGTCACACAAAACATTAAAATTTCTTTAAATTTTAAAAAAAGTACGAACATTTATGTATGGCTTCGGTAGTTCAATGTTTAGAATGTTTGAGTACAGAGCAAGAGATCCCGGGTTCTAGTCCTGGCCGAAGCAGAAAAACTTTTTTCTTATTTTTCTTTCTTTAATTTTACTTGTTGTTTAAAGTTTTCCGAAAATTTATGTATGACTTCGGTAGTTCAATGTTTAGAATGTTTGCGTATAGCGCAAGAGTTCCCGGGTTCGAATCCCGGCCGAAGCAGAAAAACTTTTTTCTTATTTTTTTTTCTTTAATTTCACTTATAGTTTTAGGTCCTTGCATTCTTTGCAATTTAATATTTAAGAATTATATTGGCAATCGCCCATTGCGATCAGAAATTTTAACACACGAAAAGGTAATCTCATGTTTTCAGACGTTGATAGTTTACGTCTAACTTTTGAGTTTTCATACCTTTGACAGTGGGAAGGAAGAATTATAGAAATCAGTTTGATGACTTGGTCGAGTTAAAACCCTGAGAGTCTCTCGTTCTTTAATTTCACTTGTTGTTTATAGTTTTAGGTCCTTGCATTATTTGCAATTTGGTATTTGAGAATTATATTGGCAATCGCCCGTTGCGATCAGAAATTTTAACACACGAGATTACCTCATGTTTTCAGACATTGATAGTATACGTCTAACTTTTGAGTTTTCATACCTTTGACAGTGGCAAGGAAGAATTATAGAAATCAGTTTGATGACTTGGTCGAGTTAATACCCTGAGAGTCTCTCGTTCTTGTATTGAGACACCGCAGCCTGCATAGATGAAAGTTTTCCGAAAATTTATTTATGACTTCGGTAGTTCAATGTTTAGAATGTTTGCGTATAGCACAAGAGATCCCGGTTTTTAGTCCCGGCCGAAGCAGAAAACCTTTTTTCTTATTTTTCTTTCATTAATTTCACTTGTTGTTTATAGTTTTAGGTCCTTGCATTATTTGAAATTTGGTATTTGAGAATTATATTGGCAATCGCCAATTGCGATCAGAAATTTTAACACACGAAAAGGTAATCTCATGTTTTCAGACATTGATAGTTTAAGTCTAACTTTTGAGTTTTCATACCTTTGACAGTGGGAAGGAAGAATTACAGAAATCAGTTTGATGACACCGAAGCCTGCATAGATGAAAGTTTTCCGAAAATTTATGTATGGCTTCGATAGTTCAATGTTTAGAATGTTTGCGTACAGAGCAAGAGATCCCGGGTTCGAGTCCTGGCCGAAGCAGAAAAACTTTTTTCTTATTTTCCTTTCTTTAATTTCACTTGTTGTTTTTAGTTTTAGGTCCTTGCATTATTTGCAATTTGGTATTTGAGGATGTATGATTTTGATAAATAATATGTTTGGGGATTCATAGTGTCATTATTTTTTATAATATGTATTTTTTAACATAAATCTGATGATACCTTTAATATAAAGCTGATTAATGCTTAGAAAACCACTTTCCCTATATCCTAATTCTTTGCGGTATCTTTTCTTTTTAAACAGTATACCTTTAATCATTCACTTTTGATTAGTCTGTAATTTATTTAATTGTCCCTGCACCACCCCAAACAACTATGCCATAACTTAAGATAGATTCCACCAATGCAAAATTTGCCATTCCCAAATATGCCATTTAAAGGGTTAATATATTTCTTCTTCTTAATTCATAGAATTTTAAGATAAAGCCCCCAATAAAAGGATCATATTTACTTATTACATGAGCGCACCCAGTTTCGGAGCCTGGCCCACCCCCAACGCTGGGATTTTTAAGATATCTTTTATATATTTCATGAATACAAAAATAAAGTAGCATAAAATACGGCATCATGGGGTCTGGCTCCCCTTAAAACATATTTCTGGGTGCGCTACTACTAACGGCGTCATAAAATTGATAAAAATGTTAGGCAGAAAAGCACATTTTAAATATCCTATTAGTTATTTGCCTAATGGCGAATACGGAAAATGGCCAGCAAGATACATTTATCTGGACAAAAGCCATTTCCTCGAAACCAGAGGGTCTGCGACATTACATATGCACAAGAAAAATGAATATTTTTCTTAAAACCATCTTTATTTCTTTACCCTAAAACTAAATTTTTTAATTTACCAAAATACTACTATGTCGGTTTAGATCGTTTTTCTACATTGTCTGATGCCTATTCTTTACCTCCTTTGATCCTGACAATCATCTGTGAGATTTTTTTGGCTCATTCATCTTTGCATTGACTGTCCTATTAGTCATTCTAGGACCTGCTTTGGTAATCTTTCGTCGTTCATCCGTTGTACACAATAGCGTATATAAGAGGGGGCCTGGGGGAGCCCCATTCCCCCCGAAGCTAGGATTTTTTAAAGAATATTTCCTCATATTTTATGAATACAAACAGAAACTAGCATAAAATACGGCCTCATGAGGTCTCGGGTCTCCCCCAAAACTGTCTCGGGCCCACTCCAAAACTTTTTTCTATATACGCCACTGGTTGTACATATTCGTACCATATCAGTTGTCTTTTAGTAATGTCGTCCGTTATGCTTGTTAAAGGAGAAGAAACGTTGATTCCCATTCTTTCTTTTATTATCTTATTACTAATTGCATATTGCATCCATTTCGATACTTTCCATTTTTGTTTTGTATTTTTCTGTTTCGCGATAAGTCTTTATTCCATATAGCAGCGTGCTTTTTACCATTGTTTCATATATGTTAAATTTTACATTCTTGTTTATCTCTCTGCTCCATAAAATACTGTGAAGACATCCAATGACCGTTTTTTACTTTTACTATTTTTTTCCATTTCTTTACAGTCTGTCTTATTAAATATGGCACCTAAGTATACATACTCATTGCAGGGAGATATTGTTTGTCCATTGTCTAGTACTAACTTACTTGATTCTTGTCCAGTACATAAGTACTGTGTCTTGTCCACGTTCACTGTTAACCCCCACTTTTGGTATTCTTCCGTTAGCTTTCTCATCATATACTCCAGTTCTTCTTTATTAATATCTACAATTACTTAAATTGGTTATTAAGTTGTATTCCCATACCGTGTACTTTACGTTACCAGTTTTTTAGAGTTACTGCGATATATATTTAAAAAAAGTTGGAGAGATAAAACATTCCTGTCTTAAGCCTTTCGTTACCAGGAATTCTTTTAAAAGTCGATTTTCAGTTTTAATTTTAGATGTTGACCCTTTGTATAGTTCGTTTATCGTATGATATAATTGATATAAGTTTGTTCTAACACTATCCATAATTTTTCTACTGGAACGGTATCATGTGCTTTTTGTACTTCCACAAAGGTAACATGAGTCTCTATATTTCTGGCACTACTTTTTTTAAATACTTAATTAAGACAAAAAACATTATCACTACAAGATCTGCCTGTACAAAACATACTTTGCTCGTCTTCTTCTTGTTCATAAAAATTATTCTCTATTAGATCTCTTAGAATCCTACCGTACCATCTACTGTACTGGTTACTGAAATTCCTCTGTAATTGTTGCTATCCAGCTTGTTTCATTTTTATGTATTGAAGATATGAATGCAATTTTCCAATTATCAGGCACTAGATGTCCGTTCATGCAATGATTGATAATTTAATTTCAGCGTATATTCACCCAGGTCCGCTAGCCTTTCCGGATTTAAGCTTTTTAGTACTATTCCTTATAATTTTTTTTCGATGATTACGTCCTCTCTATTTACTTCTGTGTCTCTCCTCGGAGAGACTGACAGATATTCAGGTCTGTGAATTCTGTCCATTGTTTTGGTTTGATGATCTGAATGTTTACTTTTGCTTTTTTTGGGTTTTTTACCGTAAAAATGAATTTCCATACTTCGGAACTGTGCCTACCTCCTACGTATGTATTTATATGGTGGCATTTGCGCTCGATCATTTATACCTTTCTAGCCCGCGCAGCAATGGCTAGAAAGGGTATTGTTTTCGACAAAAAAATTTTTTTTCATAACGCCGAAAATGTGTTATTTGGGTCTATTTTGACTTTTCCTAGCAATATCGTCGTGATATCTGTCTGTGTGTGTGTATTTTTTTTCTGTCCGTAACACGATAGCTCCCAAACCGCTACTAACTAAAATGCTAACTTTTTAACGGAGCATCGCATCAATATGCTGTTTTTGAAATATAGTGGCCTACATTTTGTTCAATAATTTATGTTATAACCCAAAACGTCGTAGGAACTTTAGTTTCTGAGATATTTACAAAAAACTGTTTTCAACGCTGATTATCATAGCTTCACTCGAAGTGTACTAATAGGCTAGCTAGGAAGGTATCCGGTCTGCTAGAGATCCATTTGTTTTTCATGGGTATCAAATATCTACATCTTAAAACATATGCTGGATATCCCAACTATATATTTAAAAATTATAATTTTTTCATCTCATCTAAATTAATATTTTTACATTTAATAACATAAATTAACTACACACCGAATTTTACAAAAATTTTATAAAATAATTTATTAGTTATACGCTGTTAAAATATATCGTCGCCGGCGCCGGGCGCGCAATGTCCAATGTAGCAAGAAGAAGAAACAGGAGCAAAAACTCAACAGGACTAAATAAAACAACATTGTAAGAAGTATCTAAACAGACTTTTAATGCTTGCAGTTCCGTCTAGATTTTATACTAAGAGATGAACAATAAAGCGCTGTTTGCAAATAAATGGCGCGCCTGTTTTAAATGTGTTGCACTGCTTTTGATTACTCTCGGTGTGAATAATTAAAGGCTTTTTTAAACAGCAATATGAAAAAACTATTTGTGTGCTTTATACTTCGGTAACATAAAGTGGGATTTTTAAAGCGCTCTTCCTATTTGACAAAATGTCTTGCAAAAATTGCAAACTATGGATGGAAATTTCAAAGTTGCTGGAGCCCACCGGACGATTTGTCCCATTTAAACGTTGTATGGGAAGATCTCGTCTATAACATACGTAAGTCTTAAATCATTCCACCGAAGCCCAATGCCCATGTTATATGTGCGACGTCATTTTGCTGTAATTACTGTTAAGCAATTTTTATAGCTATATTTAATCCAACCATACTAAAAGGTCAGCTATTTGTCAACAATCAGATTTTACAGTGAGGAAGGGTTAGCGGGAAATAAGGACAACGTTAGAGATTTAACCCTCTTTATTTTCTAGCGACGTTTCGACGGTTGTTTTCTTCTCTCTCTTTTTCAAGCTATAAAAAAACACAATAAAAATGTAGAATGACGTAAGAAGACAATAAAGCGGCATAATTATATATTCATAAATATTATATAAAATTAATATATATTTTTTTAATTCCATTGATTCCATTATTAATTCCATAAATAACTTTATGACAAACTTTCTGTTTTTTTATTAATAGGAATTTAAATCTAAAAAATCTGTAAAAATCTATAAATAAAAAAATAATAAGAAATAAATAAATAAAATGGCAACAAGAAATAAAATAGATAAAAAACTTGTAAATAAAAAAAAGCAAAAAAGAATATTAATATATACTATGTATTAAAGTTATTGTTGGAATTAAAAAAAAACGTATTAATTTTATATAGTTATAATATTTATAAATGTATAATAATACTGGTATATTGTCTTCTTACGTCATTCTACATTTTTATTGTGTTTGTTTATAGCTTTAAAAAGACGGAAAATAACCGTCGAAATGTCGCCAGAAAATAAAGAGGGTTAAATCTCTAACATTGTCCTTATTTCCCGCTAGCCCTTCGTCACTGTAAAATCTGATAACATCAACTTTCTTCAAATCAGATTTTACCTTTTAATTCTGCTACATGGTCGTGTGTAGAGTCTAAATCTATGTTTTAGCAACTTTGTCAGCTATATTTCACTAAAACTTGCTAAAAGAACAGTAATTTAACAGTTATCAGATTTTAACTTCTTTTATGAAATCTCGAAAGATTTCTGCACCAGCGCACTCTTTTAGGAATCACTTCTGGGAATTTTTACAGAGGAAAAAGTTGGTAGTCTCGGCAAAATAAAGCTATGTACAAAAATCTAGCCTGTTAATTTTCACTTACAAAATGGACTGATGTACTTACAAAATAGACTGAAGAACTGTGGGCTACTAGTGTTGGACAGTACTTGATCTTTTCGCAAAAATAAGCTGACTTATTTTATTATAATTTATTCAGAGAGTGTTTTTCGCAGTATTTTAAAAGCTATTAAAAAGAAATGCCGCAAAATAATTATCTACTAACAAGCGCCTACCCACGCTTTTATAGATGGTCATGCCAAAATCGGCCGACAACGCAATTGGACACTTTTGACATTTGAATGTCACATTTCGTTATTGGCTTCCGTGGAACGCCGCAAACTCACGGACGGTCAACATAGGAATTTTGACGTACGTAGAACATGCGCGATTATGTTTTAGCGAGCTTCTATTAAATTGCGCGCAATTTGGCTGACGCTGGCTGCACAAGTAACACCAGTGTTGAGACGAACTAGGGAGAGATAGAAGAAGATTCGTTAATCTCTAGAGGAATCCATTTATTTGACATAGGGGAAGATGGGATAATAGAAATTATTTTTTTCCACTCTTGCATTTTTTCTTTTGTCATTTGAGATATCTAAAAAAATCTTTGAAATTTTTCTACTACAATACTAAGAAAGTTTTAGCACTTTTGTGTTTTTTTTAAACATATTTTTTACAAGCAGACCATTTCAGATAATATTTTGTTTCGTCTTAATTAAACACTTTATTTTCAGTTTTAATACTTAAGTTTGTTGTAAAATGTAAGAATCTCTATGGATTGCTTTAAATTTTGCTAGTCATAAACAAGTAGTTCAGAATGAAAATGTTTCTTAATACCCTTTCGTTTTGACTATCGTGGGGTAATAAAAAACATTGTAATGGGGCAATAAGAAATTGATTCTTTTTTTTGTATACTTAGTGAAGATGCCTCCAAATTTGACAAAAGTGACCTATATAAAGCTTTAGAAATGGCAAGTTGCAAAAATATTAAATGGCATCTAACTCATAATGTCTCTAATAAGGTCAATGTTTATACATAGCTTTATTTTACCGAGACGCCTAACTTTTTGCTCAGCAAAAATACTTGAATATTGCCATTAACTTGCAAACACATTTTTTTAAAAAAATTGCCGGTTACTAAATCTTTAATGGAACTTTTTTTCATCCTATTATTAATAATTTTGAGATAATATGGAGAGTTAATACTTGTTCTGAAAGTAAATAGTGACATTGTCAAAATATTTTTGCGCCTGCGCATTCTATTAGGAATCACTTTAAAGAATTTTCGCAAAGGAAATAGTTAGGCGTCTTTGCCGAATAAAGCTATGTACGAGCCTGTTAGTCATCACTTAAAAAATAGACCGGTTACTATGGACTATCTGCGATAGATGCCATTTAATATTTCTGCAACTTGCCATTTCGACAGCTTTACATAAGTCACTTTAGTCAACTTTAAAGGTAACATCACTACTCAAATCAGTATGCAACAAAAAATAATATATTTCTTATTGCCCCATTACGATGTTTTCAATTACCCCACGATAGTCAAAACGAAGGGGTAATAAGAATCATTTCCATTTTAAACTACTTGTCTAACATAAAGACTTACATCTGACCACAAACAAAGCAATCAAATTTCAAATAAATTTTCCTTTAGATAAAAAAATATTTCCCCATCTTCCCCTATTTATTATCTCGATTTTAATAGTTTTGCACACCAAACGACAAATAACCGCACCGTCCGCGTCGACTAAAACTTTTACCAATAGGGCTATTTCGAACTGTCAAATATTGGTAAAGTTATCGTTGTCGGCCAAGTTATCGGTCCTTAATTTAGCACAAACAAAAACTATCTACTATGACAATCTTTATTAAATCTCAGTTAACAATAAAAATACATTTTATTAAATTTTCGCAGTGGTATATATATTTAGAAAGTCTTATTTTGCATTAAATTTTCGATTCCGAATTCACCAAGTTGCCAGAACTACTTGAGAAAGACCTTTGATGTGGCTATATGATTGAGAAAGTTAAATCGGGAATTCAAACCAAATTCATTATAGACACGTGTCGGACAGTTTTGTTAGGTTTTGAAATAAAACAAAAACTATTTAACTTTTATACTCCAAGATTACAATTCCTAGCCCTGTCTTTTTTAAATAAAAATACTACTACCATGTCGGTTTAGAATGATTTTCTACGTTGTCCAACGCTTATTCTCCACCTTCTTCGATCCTGAGAGAAGATAATCGCTCAGGGTTTTTTGACTTATTGGTCTTTGAATTTTCTGTTGTCATTCTAGTTTAGGACGCCCTCTTTTTCTGCGCCCCATTGGTTGCCACTCTAGGACCTGCTTTGGCAAATTTTTGCCGTTTATCCCTTGTACATGGCTTTACCATATCAGTTGTATATTGTTTGAATTCTCCGTCGTGGAGCATCTTTGTAATTTTGGAAAAGGAGTGAAAAAATCCTAAACTCCACACAATTTTTGAATAGATTATATATTCCTATCCATACCCCGACGCGTTTCGGAAATTTTATCTTTCCATCTTCAAGGGGAAATCTGCAATACAAGATAACACTAGTGACTTTCTTAAGAGAAAATAGTACTTAAAATATTAAAAATGGAAGTCAACGATACATAATAAAATATAAAATAATTCTACTTACAAGTTAATTATCCAGGTCAATAAAAATGTGAACAATATGATAACAGTAGTTACATGACAGTAAACAACATTAAAAATTTAAAAAAATGAAAAAACACTCACAGATAAACTAAAACTTTTGTTACATAAAATAATTATTAAGTCATTACATTAAAATATTTCAATAGAAGTTAACGACAGTAAACAAAACGCTAAAATTTAAAAAATTAAAAAATTATCATATACCTAAAGGGGCAAGTATCTCCATCTGCGACTAGAAAGATCAGGTTTTAAAAAATTCTAAAAAGTCGTACTGCAAATAAACAAAAATCAATATTAATATTTGGAATACCAGAAAACACCTCAATCGTCCTGCTGGTACAGTCTCTTCAAAATAAGATTCAAATAATTTCTCCAAATGACACAAGAAATTAAAACTCTAGAATTAAAAAAAATCAAACAAATCAAAAAATTAGAAAATTAAAGAAAAAGTTAATGAAAAAATGAACAAGTTAAAAATTTTAGAAAAATCTATAAAAAAACCCATAAAAAAACAAAAACTTAAAAAAAAATAAATAAAAAACATTAATTAAAATTTTTTTCCCTCAATAAAATTTAATAAACGAAAGGGTCAATAGATTGTAAATAATCAAAAATTAAGTTTTTTAAAACAGTTAGAAATTTTTGCTGCTTCTACATAAAATTGTGGTACTTGATCGTTTAAAGTAACTGCATTTTCATCCAAAGAACATCTCGCTATTTCAATATTCTCCAAAATGTTTAAAAGCTTACTTTTTGGAGTCAAATGAAGAGGCTTGAAATCTTCCTCAAAGTTAAAATTGTGATTATTAATTCTCAAATGTCTGCCAAAGGGAGATTTGTTGTTACTTGGATTTCTTTGAGACGTAAGATACTACACACTACAATCCTTGCAATTAAGTTGGTACACTCCGTTCTTTTCTGTTGGTTTTTGAGTGTCTTTAAGTTTTGAAAAAAGGGACTTTACAGTAACAAAAGGTTTAAAAGCTATGCTAATGTTAGGGAGACATTGTTTAAGAATTCGACTAATCGGAACAGAAATATTGCCTAAAAAAATTAATGAAACATAATAACTACTAATTGGAGTTTGTATTATTTCAATGTTAAAATTTGACGCTGGAGTTGACTGAGAATGTTCTGATGACACCGAGGTGTCCAATAAATTTCGAAGCATCTTACGAGCTTTCGAAGCAGAAAGTTTCTCAACGAACTCCATTTTAAAATCATTAAAAAATGCTATTTGTTTAATTATCTGCTTTTCTTTTAAAAACTCTTGGGGTGAAATAGGGATATTAAAAAGTCTATGAATCAGAGCATGTAAACCTGATTTTTTGTGTTCTAAAGAAGGGCAGGAGTCATTGGGTATTAAATTGTCAGTCTGTGTTGGTTTGCGAAATATTGAAAAATATAGTTTATTGTTAATTTTACTTATTGATACATCTAAAAAATCCAATCCACTGTTTTGCTCTTTTTCCATAGTGAACTTAATCTTGGCATGTAAAGAATTTAAAAATATCAAAAATTGTTCCAATTCCTCGGCAGTACTTGTCCATATGGCAAAAACATCGTCGACATATCTTCTCCACACAAGAACCTTATCCACTAGAGGATTGTTACTATCAAAAATCATTTTTTCTTCAAAAAATTTCATAAAAATTTCGGCTATAGTGGGGCTATGGAACTTCCCATAGGTAGGCCATCTGAAGCCGTGTAGAAAGGTTTATTAACATCAAAGAAATCCAATGACAAAACTTTTTCTGTTAAAGATAAAATACAACTTTTTTGTTCGACAGTTAGGTCGGCTTTAGACAATAAACTGTTTAGTAGTTGAACTGTCTGTTTTCGTGGAATGCTAGGAAATAAATTGGAGACGTCAAAAGAAACAAGAATACTGTTCTGCGGGAGTGTCAGATCCTTAATTGAATTCACAAATTCTATAGTATTTGTTATTGATTTAGATGACTTAAAACTAATTTTTTCCATTAAAACTTTGTTAAGCCATTTCGCTAAGTTGTAAGCCGGTGCATCCACAAAAGAAACAACCGGTCTAATAGGGTGATCCCTCTTGTGGATTTTAACCATGCCGTAAAGACGTGGTGTATGCGGATTCATGGGAATATACGGTTGTCTATCTGAAAGTGTTGGAATAATATCTTGAAAACTATTTAACTCTTTTTGCAATTGACTGCTGTAACGTTTGCATGGATCATAATCGATTTTAGTCGTCGTCGGATTATTTGCAATAAACGTCTCGACTTTTTCAATATAGGATTTGTGATCTAAAATAATCATACAGTTGACTTTGTCAGCCTTACCTATTGTTAATTCATTTCGTTTTATTTTCCTTTTAATTGCCTTTATATTAGAAATGTTAATATTTTGTTCCCTGCTATTTGTGCGCTTACTCTGTCTGTGAATCAACCTTCTACAAAATCCCCTTATCATGTTGATAAAGCTAGAATTTTGAGTAGATAATACTCTTTCCAAGTCTGCAAGGAGTAAAGTGACATTATATTGTGATAGGCCAACGTTTGGTGAATATTTAAGGCCTTTTTCCAAAAAGGTTAATTCCTTACTTGTATAAGAAACTGACGACAAATTCAAAACTCTAGGATGAAAAGTGTGAACTATATCAACAGGAGAAGTATGGCTTCTCTGTTTATATTCAAGATTTCTAAGTTTTTCGTTTAATTTTTTCTTATGAATTTGATCTTGTACGTGGAGACTACTTTTACTTTTAGAACAAAATAGTTTTATAAATTCTGAAGAGAAATGCAAAATCATTAAACCAGTTAAAATCCTCAATTTAACCTCTAAGTCACCCTTAATACCAAACCATTTTTTTCTCTCTTCTTTAATAGCTAAAATCTTCGTAGTTCTTATAACTTCCGAAGTCCTAGCCAATCGGTGGGGAGGATGATGAAATAAATTGTCAACGTTATTAGGTATGATATCTGTTTTCAAGCACTGACTGTTAAACCATATATGAGCTGCACATTTTCCCTCTTTCAAAGCCAACTTATTGTAGACGGAGAGTATTTTGTTCGGACGCTGAGTAGACATATATTGTTTGAATTCTCCGTCGTGGAACATCTTTGTAATTTTGGAAAAGGAGTGAAAAAATCCTAAACTCCACACAATTTTTGAATAGATTATATATTCCTATACATACCCCGACGCGTTTCGGAAATTTTATCTTTCCATCTTTAAGGGGAAATCTGCAATACAAGATAACACTAGTGACTTTCTTAAGAGAAAATAGTACTTAAAATATTAAAAATGGAAGTCAACGATACATAATAAAATATAAAATAATTATCCAGGTCAATAAAAATGTAAACAATATGATTAACAGTAGTTACATGACAGTAAACAACATTAAAAATTTAAAAAACACTCACAGATAAACTAAACCTTTTGTTACATAAAATAATTATTAAGTCATATATTCATATCAGTTGTCTTTTAGTGATGTCATCCGTTATGCTTCCCTCGATTCTCATTGTTTCTTTTATAGTCTCACTTTTTATATTATTTTTTCTGTTATTGCATCCATTTCGACATATTCCATTTTTATTGCGTATTTTTCTGCTACAGAACATAACTCTACTCGATACAACAGTGTGCTTTTTACCATTGTTTCATATATAATAAATTTTACATCCTTTTTTATTTCTCTGCTCCATAAATTACTGTTAAGATATCCAATAACCTTTTTTTCCTTTACAATTCTTATTTTCAGTTCTTTACAGTATGTTCCATTCCTATTAAATGTGACACTTAAGTCTACATTATCATAACCTGAAGATATTGTTTGCCCATCGTCCAGTTCCAATTCACTTGATTCGTTTCCAATACATACGTACTGTGTCTTGCCCATGTTTACTGTTAACCCCCCCTTTTGATATTCTTCCATTAACTTTCTTATCATATTTATATTCCTCGTTGTTCATCGGCAAATTGTAGTGTGTATATGGTAAATCGGTCGTTAAGTTGTACTCCCATGCCGTGTACTTTACGTTTGCTCTAACACTGTTTATTATTTTTCTGCTGGAACGGTTTCATATGCTTTTTGCAGGTCCACAAAAGTAACATTTTTTAAGACCAAAAAACTCACCACAAGATCTGCCTACACGAAACTTCTTGTTGATGAAAATCATTCTCTATAAAATCTCTACCTATTTAGGGTACTGGTTACTGAGATTCCTCTGTAATTGTTGCAGTCTAGTCTAGTTGTTTGATGATTATTAGTCAGGGGCCATAGGCTAACAGGTGATAGAGGAGGTCATGTCATTGTCGAGATACAGAGCAGCAAAGTTGGCAATTTTTTTATTTTTTTTTGATAATAACTTTTAAAAAAAATGCAGTAAAAATATGAAATTTCATAGATATTACTGAAATAAAAATTGTTGAAAAAAAAATTGTCGGTCAATTCTTTTTAGAAAAAACTATTTTTTTGGTATAATCTTTTACAAATGCCATAGTAAACGCAATGTTTTTTTTTTAATATTTTTTGTTAATAAAAACAAGTCTCTAGCAAGACATAATAATAAAATATTATTAATACTACTAAAAGTCAGCAAAAATTTTTTTTTTAATTATTATTTTTTATACGTTTTTGGAGGTTATTTTGACAGCCTGTATCTCCTCAACTTGTAATTTTATTAAAAAAAGGAATATTACATTTTTGAATCGCAATTAGGTGAGTATTTAGCTGGCTATAACAGATTTTCTTTTTTTCGTTAAACTCTTTTCCGCCCCACTCCTCTAATTTTAAAATCCTATATCATAAAAACAGATGTAACGTAAAACTTTTTTCGCGAAAATAACGTCTTCTATCACCTGCTAGACTATAGCCCCTAAGTTCTGGTACACCCTGTATATTTATTAACTAAAATTATTTATTTAGAGAAAGTCCATTCTTAATTCTGATCTACAATTACAGTATTTTCCCGACGTAGTGGGTTGTTAGCCCGCGGTTAGAAAAACGATAACTGCAATGGACTGTAAATATTTTAATTAAATGAAGCGCGAACAAACATAAATATATTGATATGAAATTACGAAATAATCAAACGTCCATAGGTTAATTGTTGTGCCACACAACGGCAATCAGAAACAGATCTAATGATGTCACCACGTAGCTGAAGGGCTGAAGTTTCTAGTTCTATGCTTCAGTACACCAAAATCGAGCACTTTCAGGTGTAGAAATTTGAAATAGTTGGAGAACGAAATTAACACGCCATTTCTCGAGGCGATTGAAAAAGGATCTCCCTGGTTGTTGGTGCGCATGTCCAAATGCGCGAAATGCACTCTGTCCTTCATACAATTGTGTGGTTTTCAAAATATATAAACAGCCGCGAAATTTAGTGGGAGCTAACATAACTGCCTTCCAAAACACACAATTTTAGAATCTCAACCGGACAGATATAGATATAAGAAAAAGGATCGACCGATCAATATAAATGAATGAAAACAGATAAGTATCGTAAGTTTATTTAGATATAACGAAATCCCGAAAAAGGCAAAACAAACAAACAAAAAATTCAAAAAAAAATAAATAAAAATAAAGAAAAACCTATTGTAATCCCGGTAATAGGTAGAAAAATTAAAATTACTTTTAATTTGGCAAGAGGCACAGTTTTACAACTGGCCGCTTATAAACACCGGTAACCGTTTGTACCGTCGCAACACGCACCTGACCGTCCTCGCCGGGATGCAGTTCGATGACCCGACCGACCAACCATTTCAAAGGTGATTGAATGTGATCACTTGTTATGATAACCAAATCATTTAATTTGATATTTGGGGACGAATCAGCCCACTTGTGTCGCTGTTGTAGCGTATGCAAATACTCTATAGAATACCGTTTCCAAAAATCATTATGTAGTTTTTGGATTAGTTGCCATCTCGAGAGCCGATTTAGGGGAACCTCGGACAAATCTGACTTAGGAATTTCTGAATTAAGGGGTTCAAGTGTCAAAAAATGACCAGGGGTAAGAGGTTGAAGACCGTGTGGGTCTGAAGAGGCAGGAGATAAAGGGCGACTATTAAGCACGGCTTCTATGCGACAGGTAAGGGTGGGCATCTCCATGATAGACAACTTCTGGTCGCCGACAACTCGAACAAAGTGAGTTTTAAAACTTTTGACGCCAGCTTCTGCCAGGCCATTGAAATGTGGACTGAGAGGAGGTCCCAGATGCCAACGAATAGAAAGTCTGGTGGCAGCACTTCTTGCGTAATCAAGTAATTGATTACGAAACCCTATAAAATTACTGCCTTGATCTGACCAACATTGCGTCACGCTTCCACGTCTGGAAATGAATCGATGGAATGCACCTACGAACCCTTCGGTGGACAGTTCCATGGTTAATTCCAAATGCACGCAATGTGTGGCCGTACAGAGAAACACACAGACATACGATTTGAAAGCTTTACAACCACGGTAACGATGAGGAATCACAAAGAAAGGTCCACAAAAGTCGATAGCTACACTCGAAAAAGGTTTAAGTTGATTGATTCGATGAGCGGGAAGTGAACTCATTATGGGCGGTCTATAGGGTTTAGGGTTGATTCTAAAAGATTGCAAGCACTTGGATATGGTTCTTTGAATTGCCCGTCTGGTAGATAATATCCAAAATTGCTGTAAAAGCAGATTATGTAATGTTTTAAACCCAGGATGAAGATATTGTCGATGAGCGGACTCGATAAGAAGAGCAGTTACTCGAAAGTAAGACGGGGTGTTTTGCAGAATAAGACAAAATGTCAGATTTTTGTAATCTGCCACCGACTCTAATGATATTATTTTCATCAAGAAAAGGTGAAAGTTTTCGAAAAGGTTTCGGTATTGGTTTATCCTTAGATAACGCGGAAAAAAGCTCAGAAAAACAAGAACCTTGAACGCGTTTGATAAGAAGGTATAACGCACTTTGCATCTCACCGGTGGTAGGAAAAACAATATTCTCAAAAATAACTTTTTGGTCCGGCGGCTTAGTGGGTTTTTGATAGGAATGATTTTGAAAAAAGTTAACTATTCGAAGGACATAACAAATGATACGTTGAATTTTTGATATAGATGAATATTTGATAAGAAGCTGATCTAAGAAGTTAACGTCAATTATCGCATTGCAACAGACCTTTGGCTTTTCCTCCAGATTAATATCTCCGAAATCAATCGGCATTTTTGATTTATGAAAATCGGGCCATTCGTTTTCGGGAGACCACAAAAACGACGGTGCGTTCCACCACATGTCATGTGACATGAGCTGTGAAGGGGTGGCCCCTCGTGACGCAATATCGGCTGCATTTAAAGCAGAAGGAATGTAGCGCCACGAGTTTGAGGGAATGATTTCTTGGATTCTACTGACTCGATTTCCAACAAAGGTTTGCCAGCGATTAGGAGGGGATGAAAGCCAGTGCAATACGACTTGCGAATCGCAGAAAGTAACGATATTTGTAAAAGTTATTTTTCCTTCATAGCTAGATAAAACGAAGTCAATTAATTCGCTTAAAAGAAATGCGCCTAGGAGTTCTAGCCTAGCCAAAGTTTGTGACTTTATAGGCGCGACCCTAGATTTTGCAGATATGAGAGAAACAGAGATATTGTTTTCCTCTTCTACACGAAAATATACGACACCTGCGTAGCCTCGAATTGAAGCGTCACAGAAGCCGATGATTTGACAGGTATTGATTTTCGACAGTTTGATTTGTCGGGGTAATTGAAAATTTGAAAGAAGCGGGAATTCAGAACGAAGTTTGTTCCAAGAGTCGATGATAGAAAAATCTGGTTCTTCGTCCCTGCCTATTTTCGATATCCACAACTGTTGCAAAATAAATTTTGCTTGTAGCAACAAGGAACAAAGAAAACCTAAGGGATCGAAGATTGTTCCTATGATAGATAAAATAGCACGTTTGGTTGGGGGTTTGTCCTTCATTCGGCATTGATAAGAAAAAATGTCGTTTTTTGGATGCCATTGAAGTCCTAAAACTTTGATAAAGTGGGGTTCCTCCTTGTCAAAAGAGAGAGGCATTTGACGATCGGACTCTGGCAATGTTGCCAATAACTCAGGACAATTGCTTGCCCATTTTTTAAGTTCAAATCCTCCCGACTTCAATAAATCATTGAGTTCTGTTTGAAGGGAGAGAGCTTCAGACAGCGAAGGGCTAGTTCCCAAGATATCGTCGATATAGATTGACGTTTTTAGAACAGTACTAGCCATAGGAAAACGTTCCTTTTCTCTCTCTGCCAGCTCATTTAAGGTACGCATGGCTAGAAAAGGTGAGCATGTCATGCCAAAAGTGACAGTAGAAAGTTCCCACACTGAAAGTGGGTCATGTGGAGAAAAACAATATCCTTTGATAAGGACAGCAATGTAGGCAATAGGATTAAGACGAAACGTAAGGAGTAAAGAAGCAATATCCTTTTGAAGTTTCGGTCCAGATAACAACGTGTCATTGAGACTAATCTTTTTGGGGGTGACTGCCGAACAATCCCAGACTACCCTTAATGTACTTAAGCTTTCCGGCTTTAATACGCAATGATGTGCCAAAAAACATGATACCTCGACTTTTGGTTGACTAGGTAAAACTAGACTCATATGATTAGAATCGGTATAGTCTTGCATGAAACTTGAATAGGCAGTGTACAGATCAGGATTTTTGAGTAATCTATTTTCTAGAAGTAAAAATCTACGATAAGCTTGCGGATAAGTATTTCCCAGGTCAAGGTTTATTTTATCTTTAAACGGAAGATCTACCATGAATCAACCGCTCGGTTGCCGTACTACACTCGCAGTAAAGATTGATTCTGCTTGTTTTTCTTCCTTTGATAAGATGTGTTTTTTAGGCAAATGTTCGATTTCCCAAAACCTAGGGAGAATGACCTCTAAAGGAGGTGAATGACTCATTAAAAACAACTGGTTCGTTCCGTAAGACTACCTACTTCGTCAACCTTTCCCATGACGACCCAACCAAAGATAGTTTCAAGAGCTGAAGGTTGCCCTATTTGTCCCAGAACCCTGCCCTCCTTGAATATCTGTGCGAATAGCTCGCAACCAATAACTAGGTCCACAGGTCTAGATTTGAAATAAGATGGGTCGGCAAGTTTAAGGTTTTCCAAGTGTTTCCACTGATTATCGTTCAATGTGAATGTAGGCATTTTGGAACATAATTGGGGAACGACAATTGCTTCGAAATTAAGTAAAGGAGTGACCTGTCCTTGTGACTTAATGTGACATTGAACGAGCCCTTTGGAAGTAAAAGAAGACATCTGATTTAATCCGAATATTTCAGTGGTGTAACTTCGCCTAGGAAGATTAAGACGCTGAATACACTTTTCACTGATGAATCCTGTCTGTGATCCAGAATCAAGCAGCGCCCTTACAGGTTGAAAATTTCCTCAACCGTCCATAACATCTATTATGGTGGTGCATAAAAGAAAGGTACCTGAAGGTCCTGAGGTATTTAATGACACATGAAGATTATTGACAGGTGGTGTGTGAATGACAGGACTAGTATCTTGGCTTCCAGACTCTTGATTAGTTTCTAAGATATGAGTTAGAGTGTGGTGCCTTTTACTATTGCAAGTCCTGCATGAATATTTTGATTTGCACGTATCTACCCCATGCAAGGGATGAAAACACGCTAGACATAATTTTTTCTGCTTGACGAAAGATAGGCGATCGATAGGTGAGAGATCAAGAAATGTTTGACATTTCGAAAGCACGTGACCTTGATTACACCGGAAAAATTTTATTCCCGTACTTGAATTAGTTGAGGTGCCAGCCAGTCCTATAAAAGGCGAATTGGATGATTTATAGGTAGGCTTTTGCCCAAACTGATTTTGCATAGAATTTGAATTTTGATAGGTAGGCTTTTGCCCAGACTGATTTTGCATAGAATTTGATTTTTGATAGATAGGCACCTTTTTAGGTGCTGTTGATTGAGGAAGTGATTGCAAAACTTTACATCTTTTTTCTAGAAATTGAAAAAGTGACTGAAAAGTGGGAATTTCGGTATTAGTAATGGCGTGACTCATTTCGAAATTTGAACGCGTCGAAATATCCAATTTTTCTAACAAAATGAAAAAAATAATAAAGTCCCTACTGTCAACGTCAAAGCTAAGTGATTTTAAAATTTCTAGGGATTCAGAAAAGGTGTCAATTAAATTACGCAATTCTTTAGCTGACTCGTTTTTTAAGGTGGAATTCATAATTGTGCTTAAAGCATCATTTGCGAGGTCTCGCTTGTTTTGATATCTATTGACTAATTTGTCGTAAGCAATTTTATAATTTTGATCAGATAAGCTAATCTCTGATATCAATTTTAAAGGCTCATCCTCGAGATATGAAAATAAATATTGAAGTTTTCGAACGTTACTTAGACTTTGATTTTGAAATATAATGTTATTAAAAAGATCGAAAAAGCTTGGCCATAATTTTTTATCACCTCGAAATATGGGAATACCTAACTCTTTGAGTTTTGGAGTTTCGTTTTGTCGAACATATGATCCCGAAAAGGATGGGGCCTCAACCGGAAATATTTTAGAGTAAACCCCCTTACACGCATAAAAATATTTACGAGCTTCTGAAAGGATCGCATCCTGCGTTTTAAACTCCTCGTCGTCCGAGTCGTCTATCAACATAATGACGTCATTATGTGCCAGCATGCATTTATCGAAGGTTTCATCCAAATTGGAATACCTCACTTGAAACTCGTTTCTCGCTCTTTCATCCGATGCCGCGGTTTGTGAAAACACATAACACTCGGTTATCGCAGATAAAAAACCCTTACGTTTTTGCACGGCTTTTTTGACACATGATTTTTACCTTTGAAATGACGAAATTGTCGGTAAATATACAATTAACGCTAAATTAATGCTTCTGAAATAGAAAAATGACGAATTGTCGAAAATATGCACTAATTTATCGCAATTGATGAAAATTGTTTTAAATATCGAAATGATATGGAACACATCTAATCACAGAAATGTCGGTAAATATACAATTAACTCTAAATCAATGCTTCTGAAATAGAAAAATGACGAATTGTCGAAAATATGCACTAATATAACGCAATTGATGAAAATTGTTTTAAATATCGAAATGATATGAAACACACCTAACACATAAATGAGAAATGTTGTTTGTTTTGTTTTGATTCCTTCGCTTTGTTTAGCAGCGGACCGAAAGCAGGTACTGCGCCGACACCACTTTCTCTCGTTTCAATACGATGGGAAAAATTCAAGGCCGCCTTGTTTTCGGCGTGAAAATAATGGTCGATTATTAATACCGTCGTATGGAGTTTTTATTTAAAATAATTCGGCTCGAAAGGAACACTTATGTTAGCCCGCGGTTAGAAAAACGATAACTGCAATGGACTGTAAATATTTTAATTAAATGAAGCGCGAACAAACATAAATATATTGATATGAAATTACGAAATAATCAAACGTCCATAGGTTAATTGTTGTGCCACACAACGGCAAAACAAAGGCACTCACCAGTTTGCAGCCAATTTATCCACTTCCAAGGGGCCCCTTTTTGGATCTAATGATGTCACCACGTAGCTGAAGGGCTGAAGTTTCTAGTTCTATGCTTCAGTACACCAAAATCGAGCACTTTCAGGTATAGAAATTTGAAATAGTTGGAGAACGAAATTAACACGCCATTTCACGAGGCGATTGAAAAAGGATCTCCCTGGTTGTTGGTGCGCATGTCCAAATGCGCGAAATGCATTCTTCATACAATTGTGTGGTTTTAAAAATATATAAACAACCGCGAAATTTAGCGGGAGCTAACAGTGGGTAATTGTTAGGCCGTTCTTCAACAATTTTGAGAAAGTTTTCGCGAGATCTAAGCTCTTCCTATGAGGTATGATTCGTATATTGTCTCATTAAGAGTTTACTTCAGTTTTCTGTGTAATCATCAACTCGAGGGCTCGCAAAGCCTGATACCTATGATCAGGTATGTAGTCATTGCAAATACTCTGTAAAGTGCTGGTAAGAGGATGACTTTCATGAAACCGGTGGTTAATTGACATGCGCCAATGATAGCTTTGTTCAACAGACCAATGGCGCTAGCGGTTCTGGAGCCAAAGTCAGTGTGTAATGGTCAAGCTGTGACAGTAAATAAGGGCGCAAGGAAAAAGCGCATACGACTAAAATGCACAGGAAAAGAGCACGCACGTAAAAAAAAGCACATGCAGAAAAAAGCGCACATCAAAAAATCGCTCACGGAAAAAAGCGTCATAGTAAAACAGTGCACAGAGAAATCCTACTACACTGGAACCTCTCTATCTCGAACCTCTATAACTCGAACCTCTCTATAACTCGAACCTTTCCAGTGGTTCCTGCACTTTTTATATGTATTTTAACCCTTTTAATTCGAATTTCTATAACTCGAACTCTCCATAACTCGAACTGATTTGGTTGTCCCTTTGAGTTCGAGTTATAGAGGTTCGACTGTATAAGAAGTTTTTGACTAAATGGAAAATCATGCAATGAAATAAAGTTAAGTTTTTAGAATTCGAATATTCCATCTAAAAAAAACATCAGGGTAGGTTATTTGACAATTTTAAATTTGGCCATAAAAAGACGAGAGTATAGATATTGTTACGGGTTCACAACGACAAATTAAAACTCGCAATTGTTAAAAACGATACGTCAATTTATTTCGACAAATTATGTACAAAAACACGCACTTAAACTTAGTAATAACTTGTTAATAATTCACTACTATAATCGGTCTATTACCTTCGTGTTAATCTCACGACCACTACAACACGTTATCTGTGACTGACTGCCTGGTGCGCGACCCCGGCCCTATATATAGGATCGTCCATCTCTCTCGAACTTTCCGGCAGCCTTCGACGTCCGGAAAGTTCCCGCACTACCGCGACCGCAAGCCACAGAAAACGCAACTAAAACCTAGACTAAGAATACAACCTTAAGATAAATCGACGTAATACTACGCTAAACCTAAATAAATTCCAATCAAAAAATTTAAATAACTTAAATTTGTAACACTATCCTCCTCTTCAGGTTTGATCGTCTCGATCAACATTTCCCAGGTAAGATTTTAGAATGTCTAGATGAACAACTTTCATCTTGGACTTCGGGCTTCTCTGGATTCGGTAGACTACATCATTAATTCTCTTAACAACTTTATAAGGCCCTTCCCATGGTGGTGTCAACTTAGGTGATCTTCCTTTCTTGCGTTGAGGATTGTATAGCCAGACTTGATCATTCTCTTTGAACCCTGAAGAGTTTGCTTTCAGGTCATATCTCGCTTCCATGCGGTCACTGGCTATTTCTATTCGCTCTCTAACCACTTCATGGATATCGTGCAGCTTTTGCCTTAAACGTTCGACATAGTCATTAACCTCTAAGTGTGCTTCTTCAGGTGAACCAAACATGATATCACATGGTAAACGCAGTTCTCTACCAAACAGGATACTAGATGGAGTAGCTCCTGTCGTATTGTGAATGGCAGTTCTATAGGCCATCAAAAACAATGGAATATATTGGTCCCAATCTGTTTGGTGCTCATCAACAACTTTGCAAAGATGTTCCTCTATTGTTTTATTAAATCTTTCAACCATGCCATCTGACTGCGGATGCAAAGCAGTAGTCCGTGTTTTATGTATTCCTAAAAGGTCACAGAGATTCTGGAAGAGCTTTGATTCAAAGTTTCTTCCTTGATCTGAATGTAGTTCCAAAGGAATGCCAAATCGGCTGAAAACATCATTTACCAGAACTTCTGCAACTGTAGCGGCCTCTTGGTTAGGCAAAGCAAAAACTTCTGGCCATTTGCTAAAGTAATCCATGACAACAAGGATGTATTTGTTGCCCTTTTTAGTTTCTGGAAATGGTCCGGCCACATCAATAGCAACGCGTTCGAATGGCAGACCTACGTTATATTGTTTCATTTGACCTCTGGACCTTGTTTTGGGACCTTGGCTGGCTGCACAAGTCGAACATCGGCGGCACCAGTTTTTCACATCTTGAAAGTAATTGACCCAATAAAATCGGTTTCGAACTTTGTCCATGGTCTTATTTATGCCTAGGTGCGCGCCTGATTTTCCACCATGGCATTCGGCCATTATATTGTCTACCATGCTCCTAGGAACCACTACTTGATTAATCACAGTAAGGCCATCGGCACTTTCCCAGGCACGTTTAAGGATGTTTTATTCTACTATCAGTGAATCCCATTGTGCCCACAGTGATTTGAATATCACCCCTTGGTTTGCGATATCTTGCCATGATGGTCGTGGCTTGTTCTCTTCTTTCAATCGCAAGATAGGTCCTACATCTTTGTCGTTAAGTTGTGTGGTTCTAATCGAAGCCGACATCCATTCTTCATCTGGTTCTAACTTTATCTGGCGCACGTAGGTAATTCCTTCTTTCTGGTCAATTTTCCTGCAATGTTTACAATCCTCGGGGCAAGGTCTTCTGGACAATGCATCTGCATTATTATGCACCCTTCCTGCTCGGTGCTTAATTTGATAATGGTATTGTTGTAGCTTTTCTATCCATCTCGCGACTTGCCCCTCAGGTTGTTTCATTTTCATGAGCCACTGTAACGCAGCGTGATCCGTTCTAATCAGAAACTCTTGTCCGTAGAGATATTTGTGAAAGTGATCTACGGATTTAACTATGGCTAGGAGCTCCTTTCTAGTAACACAATAATTTCTCTCTGGTTTGGATAGCTTCTTGCTGAAAAATTCGATGACCCGTTCTTCTCCATCTTGTACTTGGGAGAGTACTGCTCCTATGCCATCGTTGCTCGCATCAGTATCTAATATGAATTTTCCTTTTGGAATGGGATATGCAAGAATCGGACTAGAACATAATGCTGCTTTTAGTCTTCTAAATGCTTGGTCACATTCGGTATTCCATTTGTAAGAAGCTTTATCTTCTGTAAGTCTATGTAACGGAGACGCTATTTTGGCGAATCCTACAAATCGTCTGTAGTATGTACACAGACCCAAAAAGCTTCTCAATTCATGTTTGTCACGAGGTTGAGGCCATTCTTTTATTGCTTGTAGCTTCTTTTCGTCGGTATGGATGCCTTCTCGGGAAACGACGTGACCCAGGAACTCAACTTTTTCTTGGAACAGAAAACATTTCTTTGAGTTTAATTTAAGATTTGCGTTCCTGATTCTTGAGAATACTTCTCGTAAATTATCTAGATGTTCTTGAAATGATTTCCCCATTACTATGACATCATCCAAATAGACTAGGCAGGTTTTCCAAGTAAGGCCTCGTAGAACGACTTCCATTAGTCTTTCAAATGTAGCTGGGGCATTGCACAGGCCAAATGGCATCACATTAAACTGATAAAGTCCACTTCCAGCAGAGAATGCAGTCTTCTCTTTATCTCTTTCAAAGATTCCTACTTGCCAATACCCACTTTTCAGGTCAAGAGTAGAAAACCAATATGATCCTGCCAACGTTGTTAATGTGTCGTCTATTCTTGGCAGTGGGTAACTATCTTTCTTGGTCACATCGTTAAGTTTCCTGTAGTCGACACAAAATCTAGTACTTCCATCCTTTTTGGTGACCAACACCACAGGAGATGACCAAGGACTTGATGACTCTTCAATAACACCGTCGCTGAGCATTTTATTAATGAGATTGTGAACTTCTTCTTGCTTGGCCATTGGTAGTCTTCTTGGGGGTTGTCTTATCGGTTGGGCATCGCCAGTGTTGATAGCATGTTGAATAAGGTTTGTGCGTCCCGAACTACTCCTAGTTTCGAAGATATTACTTTGTTCTTCTATAAACTCTCTCGCTTTACTATATTCTTCTGGAGTGAGATGTTGCCAAGTTGACTCAAATTGCTGAAGTACCTCCATTGGTAACTTGCTTGTATCCTTGGAAGTTGGCTCTTCACATCTTGTTACTTTCTGTACTGGTTCAAATAATGCTACCACCTCCCCCTTATTAATTTTGACACTATTTGGGAAAATATTGGCGACTCTAATCGGGATGTCTTTATCGGTTTTAACTAGTGATTTTGCAACGAGGTAGGTGTTGGGTGTGTTTTGTTGGCTTATGAGTCCGACGCAGCTTGATGTTTTACTTTCCAGCCTGCCAAAAATTATGGTCTCACTGTTACCGACTAGTCTTGTTGTGCATACTGCCACGACCTTTATTGGTTCTTTATTGAAGTGACTATTTGACAAAATGAACTCTTCATTCCCAAATCTTAGGGTATTAAGTTTATTATCAAACGCAAATCCATGTTTACTTATCAAGTCCATTCCCAAAATAAATTCGTCTTCTATTTCGGCAACCAATACAGTGTGGCGAATCTTCAATCTTCCCAGCTGTAGGTCTATGTCTGTCTGCCCCAACACGTCGGCGGATTCTCCAGTCACAGTCTTAAGTGTTATTTTCTTTTCTGTTGGTCGAATTTTATATCTCGTTGCAATTTTGAACTTAAGCAATGATATGGCAGCACCAGTGTCTACTGTTATATTAACTTTTCTTCCATTAATAAGTCCGTCGATGTTAAGACTGTCAGCAGTATGTTTTAAGCTCTTGATAGAGTAAATTTTGGGGGCTAAATTCCCATTAGCCAACACGCGCCCCTCTGCGTTGACTAGTTTTTCCTGATCTCTTCTTCGGTATTCTGTCCCACTAGATGGTGAGCGAGACCTCATTTGAACATGACAATCGCGTTGAATATGCCCTGTACGTCCGCATCTGAAACACTTTACATTTGGAGGGGATCGTCTACTTTCTTTCAAAGAATCAATCTTCTCTATTAGTGATTGAAACAGTTGGTTTAGCGTTTTGACCTCATCTCCAGTACTCATTTCTTCTCCCTCCTGAATTGAAACAGCTCTTACTTTTGGCCTAGACATATTATTTGATGATTCAATTTCAAGGGCTCGAATCAACACTTCACTGCTGTTATGGAAGCGTTCTCGACGAAGTAATTTTGCTAAGTCCGTGTCTCGCAAGCCGTTAATAAAGCGATCTACTGTGAAGGGATCTCTGTAATTTTCTGGCATTTCTGGGTAAGCCAAGTACATCAGCCTCCTGATATCCGCTTCATACTCTTGTAATGACTCTCCTGGTCTTTGCTGACGAATATTTAATTCTGACCAATGTAAATTTCGCAAGTGTTCGTCTCCATACCTTCTTTCTAACGCTGCCACTAAAGCGTTATAATTCTGTTTTTGTTCGACTGGAATGGACCGTAAAAGTCCCAGAGCAGGTTCTTGCAGAGCTACTAACAAAGCTCTAGCTTTTTCTTCATCATCCCAACCATTTGCAGCAGCGGCAGCTTCAAACTGTTGTTTGTAAGTAGACCAGGAAGACGTGCTATCAAAATTTGGAGGCTTAATGTTTTGGTTGGAATTTACAACACATCCTTGAGCTTTTATTTTGTTGTGTTCTTTCAAAATCAAAATCAAAATCTTTAATAACGCATATAGCAGTTACAAATAAAAAAGTAGGACTAACTAATAGTGTCACACTAAAAAATAGTCATGTCATTTCAAAAATAAAATTACAAGTAAAAGTTAGATTAACTCACACAGTTGGAGTAAAACTTTTTATCACACTTTATCACTTCATTCATCAAGATGGCGGTTTAACACATAAAAATGTACTTAATTAAGAGGACAGCATAAACAACAAGAACCATCCCAATTAAAACGTAATTTTAACAACAAATCTAAAAAGATAACAATTCAGGCAAATAAAATTTTTTTAACCTGTTTGCAAAATACATTGTAACTACAATTAAAAAAGTCAATGTTATTATTTTCTTGCATTAGAAAATTTGCAGTTTTACACATTCGATTTATAGGAATATTAGTACCATAATTAGTTCTATGAAATGTTAGACTAAATAGATCTTTATTTCTGGAATTCCTAGGTGGAATGTGAAAGCTAACCTCTGACTCTAACTGTTTTGACATGTCCTGGAATTTTTCTTCTATGGTTTGAAAAACTGCTTCCCTTACATTCTGTAGTTTGTTCTCCACTTTTTCTTCAACATGTTGTACCTTTTCTTCAACATTTTGTACCTTCTCTTTAACATTTTGTACCGTTTCTTCTACATTCTGCAAATTATTTTGTACCTTTTGTTCTACACTATGCATTCTTTGGGTTATTTCTTCCTTAAGATCTTCGGTTGCAGTCTTGAACTCTTCTCTCAGCTGTTCGGAGTTGCTCTTTATCTGATCGAAGTTTTCTTGCATGCTATCCAATGTCTGTCTCATGTCATTCTGGTTTTGTTCCATGGTCTGTTTCATATCGCCCTGATTTTGCTCAATGGTCTGTCTTATATCGTTCTGATTTTGAGCCATTTGAGCTGCTAGAGCCTGTATCATTTTAGTTAGATCTTCCATCTTTGCCGATCCTTGTCTAGTAAGCATCAACTTCATGATAAATCACTTAAAACGTCTATTTTAGGGCTATAAAGCGAATGTCGAAGTCGGTTTTTCAATATCTCTTCCAATTCTTAAATAGAACCTAATGGAATGTTCTGGAATATACTGGTAAATGCTACTCTTTCTGCTACTAGGCAAATGTAGAAGTCACTTTTTGATTATCTCTTTTGGTTCTCGAATAGACCGTCGTAGAATGTTATGGAATATTCTAGAAATAATTTCTAATTCTTACTTTTAAAATAACTAAGCTACTGTCGAAGTCGGTATTTGTATATCTCTTCTAGTTTTTGAATAGAACGTCGTAGAATGTTATGGAATCTTCTAGAAATTCTTCCTAATTCTTACCTTTGAAATAACTAAACTAATGTCAAAGTCTCTTTTTGGATATTTCTTCTGGTTTTCGAATAGAGCGTCGTAGAAAGTGATGGAATGTTCTAGAAATTCTTTCTGATTCTTACTTTTAAAATTACTAATCTAATGTCGAAGTCGGTATTTGTATATCTCTTCTAGTTTTTGAATAGAACGTCGTAGAATGTTATAGAATATTCTATAAAATCTCTCTAATTATCAATTTTTGGACTGTAAAGTTAATGTCGAAGTCGGTTCTTAAATATCTCTTTTAGTTTTTGAATAAAACAATATCGAACTTCTTCGAATATTCTGGAAAAATCACTTACTGTTTTTCTGTCCAATTGTCCTATCCGGTGGTACTATGTAAGGGTAGTCTTTGCACTATTTATTTCTTTTAATCCCACTTCTGACACCAATTGTTACGGGTTCACAACGACAAATTAAAACTCGCAATTGTTAAAAACGATACGTCAATTTATTTCGACAAATTATGTACAAAAACACGCACTTAAACTTAGTAATAACTTGCTAATAATTCACTACTATAATCGGTCTATTAACTTCGTGTTAATCTCACGACCACTACAACACGTTATCTGTGACTGACTGCCTGGTGCGCGACCCCGGCCCTATATATAGGATCGTAAATCTCTCTCGAACTTTCCGGCAGCCTTCGACGCCCGGAAAGTTCCCGCACTACCGCGACCGCAAGCCACAGACAACGCAACTAAAACCTAGACTAAGAATACAACCTTAAGATAAATCGACCTAATACTACACTAAACCTAAATAAATTCCAATTATAAAAATTTGTAACAATATATTCAAAATTTCATCAAATTTAAAAAATATTAAAATTGAAAATCTGTGAGAACTTCTACTAGCACACAAAAGAAAAAAGTGGGCTGTACATTTGGTCAGACCTATCTATTAGTTCTTCGGTGCGCTGAATCCGAATTCGGTTTTCGTTTTGGCCATATATCATAAAATTTTAAGTAAATTAATTAAAAAAACGTTGCAATTTTTGGCGCATACAAAAAGAAAATGCGTAAAACGCTGAAAATGACAGTTAGGGAAATTTATATGTTGTTTTTTTAATGATGTGAACTTGGCTTTATAAAGTGGTTTTGCGCAGTGGTAAAATTGTTTTTGATTTTCTTTTTTAAATTATGATTATTCATATCTATTAATATAAATAATTTAATTATTAATGGCTTTGAAAATGTACCACTTTTGTCATCTTCATGCCATTTTATTACTCCGGAGCCAAAGCGTTTTTCGTAGGCTTTTGTAATGAAATAAAGTTAAGTTTTTGGAATTTAAATATTCCATGTAAAAAAACAACAGGGTAGGTTATTTGACAATTTTAAATTTATCCACAAAAAGATGAGAGTATATATATATTAAAAATTTCATAAAATAAAATAAAATTAAATAAAAATTTTTTTAAAAATATTTATACATACATTTATACGCATACAAAAAGAAAATGCGTAAAACGCTGAAAATGACAGTTATGGAAATGTATGTATTTTTTAATGATTTCAACTTGGCTTTATAAAGTGGTTTTGCGCAGTGGGCAAACTTTTTTGATTTTCTTTTAAATTATGATTATTTATATCAATTAATATATATAATTTAATTAATGACTTTGAAAATGTACCATTTTTGTCATCTTTCGTAGGTTTTGATGAAAATATTACAACACCTCTTTTAAACAATTATTAATGATCCCACGAATAGTGCCTGAGCTGTTAATAAACCGAAAATTATCTCAGTCAAAAAGTAAGGTTAGGGTGTCAAAATATGTTTTCAATTCTAACTGATTAAGCAAAAGCAATGCAATTTGGCACATTCATCACCCTTCACGTACTTATTTTTCAACTGTCAAAATAATGTATTAATTTTGCCCCCGCGGGGACAGGGATTATGCCTTGTATCTTCTTAACTATTGCACCTGCAAAACTATGTATTATTAAATTGTTAGCTCTTACAATTACCCACAGGTTGGCTATGTAAAAGAAAAATCAAAGCTGTTCGTCTCACGTCTCTTCTAGGTAAGGGCAAAAATTTTTGTATTTTACAAAAAAAGAATCTTAATTGACTTATAACCTGCCCTGTGTCAGCAAATTTGCACCAAACAGCGGCGGTTGACTACTTCTTAACTTTATATATTTTATACTTTGGCCCGGGTCCTAGAGGCTGTAAGTTTTTTATCATTAGGGGTGGCCCCTACATAGGGGTTATACATTTTAAGGTTCAAGCAATTTAGGGGCTATGAAGATAATTATTTTCACAGGTAATAGATCAATAAACGAAGTTCACTACAAATTGCCACAAAAATAGGCTTTTTTTTAAATTTGCAACGATTTCGCTTGATAAAATTGCTTGAACTTTAAAATTTATTTTTTTAGTTTAACACAAGTTTCATTATTACAATTTAAACCGTTCAAAATTGAAACAATAATTGGATAACCTAACCTTACATTTTGACTGATACAATTCTGGGTCTATTAACAGGTCAGGCGATGTTGGTGAGATCATTAGTAATTGATTAAAACAGGTGTTGTAAAATCTTCATCAAAAAGCCCACAGAGGCTAAATTTTGCCACTATGGCTCCGGACTATGCAATAATTTAATCAAGTTTTTCACATTTTCTTCGAAATTTTAGGATTTTACGACCAAAAGAGACAACATATTTAGATTACGCGCCAAAAAATATACAGGGTGTTTCAAAATTCAATAACATAATTTTAGTGTTGAATTTCATAAGTGATTTTAAAACAGATTTTTTTTTGTTCTTTTTTTTATGGTTTGCGCAGTTTTTGAGATATTTAGCTCAAATTTGGAGCGTATATGCTATAGGCACTACACTATAAGATGCCAAATGATGATAAAAATCTACAGGGTGATACTTTTTCAGGGGTCATGTCGCCTTTTCCCGCGGATTTTTTTGTGGTATTGGTAGAATTTAAAACAACGAATAAAATCCTTGTTTAATTTGCAGACTTTTCTTCCCTTCTGCGATTTTTTCGCACAGTTATAAAGAAAACGGCTGTTGCACCAAAGGCTGCTATCATCAAAATAAAAAATGCTCCAGTTTGGTATATGGCGAGTATATCAAAATATACAAATATATTATTATCTCGAAAACTAAGAGTTTGCCGACATATGTTTATATGATCTTTTTCTCTTGAAATCACTCAAAGAATTTAACATTAAAATTATGTTAATAAATTTTGAAACACTCTGTATAGATAAGTACCAGGTAGGTCTGGTCAAATGGAGAGCCCACTTTTTGATTTTGTGTGCTGGTTTTTCCTGTGTGGATAATTCCTGTGCAGATTCGGGAATTCGGGAATAATAAGAGCACTACATCACAAATTTATGTGATTTTTTTATAACGAAAGAAAGACCTTTAATCTCTTTGTAAATTGCTCTTGAACAAAAGTGCATAACTTAAGCATGCTGCATCATAAAAGTTATGTAGCTTTGTTTTTTTCTTTATTCCAATGCAAATTTTCTGTGTAAGCTTTTATTGATAATAAATTCATTCAAATCATGCAAAATTTATTAGAAATAGGTGTATTTTTTAAACCGACGAAACACTTCACAGAGAACCAAGAGAATAAAAAACTTTCTTACTTTCCTCTTTTAACTCAACTTCAGCACGGCGAAAGGAAGGGTAATGTTTTTCGTTCGGGATATGTATGTATGGTATTTATCAATGTAAATATATATGTTTGTGTCGTGCTAGAGGCTATTCAACAAAGGTGTCGTTGAATTGCTACTGATCCCAAAAGTGCTATAGTCTATATTTTTATCTTCCTAGCCCGCTATGGCTAGAGAAGGTGTTATTTTCGACGAAAAATGATTTTTTGAGATAACGCCGAAAATGTGTTATTTAGGCGTATTTTTACCCAACTGCAGCACGGCGAAAGGAAGGGTAGTGTTTTTCGCTCGGGAGCAGTAAATAAATTTCTTAAGATTTTTTTCAAAACTATTCTACTAGCCCCTCTCCCTCTCCACACCACCACCTTCACTGAATGTTTGTAGAAACGCGCCTATCTATTCCACCCTTTGAGCATAGTTCAATGTTTGGCACAAATGCATTATTGAGGTAATATTTAGGTACCTTAATTTAGTTAAATGAATGGCTGAATAAGAATTAAACCTATTAAATTTTTAAATAAAGATCCTGCTATCTACTTATATCTATTTAATAGCCGTAGTTGGGTACAAAATTACCAAATAACCTGAATTACGAAAATGTATAACTGTACTGTATAAATTCGTAAGGCATCAAAACTAAAACTTGAAGCATGTCGTATATTATAGGTATACCTATCAATTTTATAGGTACCCAACTGAGACTAGTATTTTACAAGTAGAATTAGCAGTTGGGTGTTTTTTATTTAAATTTATTTTTATTATGGACGTTAATGGGTGTGGGTTTAAGCCCTTTAAGAAATAAGAATGCAAGAACATAATTGTAAAAAGTAAAGTGCCCAAAATAACCCTGATTATCGTGTAATTTAAAATTAAGAATGGCTACCAAAAAAACAATTGCTAATAAGTGCAACGTACGCTACTGAACTAGCTTAAACAAGGACGTCTGAGCTTATCGTGGATAGGGACTTTAAATACAAATACAGTGAGCGATCTCACAGTCAACTTGGTTTATACCAAATGGGTATATTCCACTCTTTCAAGCTGAACTTCCCCTTCGAAAGGATCTCCTTTTCAGGCTAAAACTACTAGACAATCCCTTGCGTAGGGTCAGGCCTTAGGTATAGTGGTGGACCCCTTGTTCAGGGTGAAAATCAAAAGTTGATCCGTGTAATGGTTAATTAATGCAGCTGCCGATCGGTTTTTCTAGCTAATTAATACTTTGTCAGCTTAATCGATCGGCATTGATTAGTTGGTTTTCCTTTAAAGAGAAACAGTAGAATATCTTATGCTGTTTTAGTATAATAGATATGAGCTATTTAAACTTCCAAGTTTAAGTTTTTAATTTACTATTTCATAGAGTAAAATTATAATAATACAGTCGAACTTCGATAACTCATAATATTTAATAAGTCCAACCAAACTGTTGGCAATGGCGTCAAGGGCAAGACATATGTGTAATTTGGTTTTGATAACTCAAACTTCGATTAGTCGAATATCCTGATAACTCGAACATTATATGTGGTGCCAACTTCAATAAGTTGAATTTTCTGGGGAAATCCCCTAATTATGAATCGCTCTAACTTATTTATTTGCATTGGAATGTTTTAAAGACGCAATTCAGTGTAACTTGTATTTGCTATACGTTTAGGGGTTGGGCGTGTATGTTACAAAAACCGACTTTTTTTCGGTTAAATAAATTTGTACATTCATGCATATGTATAAGAACAAAAATTATGTATTCACATGTAGATATTAGAGTTGACAGTTTTTAATATAGACTTGGTTGTATCAGAAATATTGCAAGTAGGTATACCAATTTTTCCTTAAAAAAAACCTAAATCTTGATTCACAAAAAATATGAAAACGCCGCAAAAATTTTTGTTTATTATTTGATAAGTCGAAGTCTGGATAAGTTGAAATTTTTATGTGACACATGGTTGTTCGAGTTATAGAAATTCGACTGTAATTTTATTATAATGCTTCTGAAAAAAAAACTCAAATAATTTATATATTTATATATAATAGACATTTTGTTGTAGAAGAATGCGCCTAGGGGCAACAAAAATTTCGTTAAAATTTTTTAAATATCAAAACGTATTTTTATTCCACTATAAAGTCGTTGCGAGTTAATTTACACGTAAGACCATAACAACTTGATCTCGTATCCATTATTATCCAGCCGGCATTGTTTAAGTTAATTCAATTCTCTGTTCCATTCACGCCCTGTCTCATAAGGGAGCCGTTAGACTGCCAATTATCTGGCGTTACACCATAGCTCTCGTTGCATAGTCAACGACAACAATTGACAGTGTATTATTCCATCAAATATTAAGATGGGTAACTGTTTCATTTGTTTTTGAAAAACACAGTTTTATTTCTCTTTAATCTTATTTAAATGTTATACAAGTATTTAGTAGAATAGAATAGAATAGAATATTTTATTTACGAACTAGTCAATTTACAAAATACCTTTACTAGGTTTAAGTATTTTAAATAGCATAAAAGGTAATTTTATTTAGTACTTTTATTGTTTTTCATGAAAATAAAAAATTGCAAATATAAAAATATAGTTTCTTGGTTAAAATTTAAGAATAAAATGATATTACAATAAGACAACACTAAAAAAGTAATACTATTAAATTTAAGGATAAAATGATATTTCATGATAATATTACAATAATAAGACAACTCGATAAAAAAAAAACAATACAAAGTGTTTTATAGTTTAAAAAAAACAGAATAATTAAAATATTAATGAGTTCGCTCTATATCTACATCAATTTAAAATGAAGTTATTTTATCTTTTAGACTCGCGTAAATAATTAAAAAAAAGGTCAATTTCATTGAGTTTGTTAGCTGATCTTGCCATTCGACCTATTAATGTTCGAAGCATTCGACTCAAAGGGCAAAAAACCCATAGTTGGTAATATGAAAATTAACCTGAAAAAGCTCAATATTTCGCAAAGTTATCGTGGTTCTAAGACCAATTGTGAAACAAGTTCCATAGAATACTCTTACCTTTCAGTACTTTATGCATAATGAATACATCCATGTTCTCACTTCTCTTTTCAAGTGAATTGGTTTTTTGGTATGTTTAGTTTAAAAACAATTAATTAATCTTAAGAACTTTTTCTGTATTCTCTCAAGCTCAGTTACAGGCACTTGATAATAAGGTGACCAAATGACACTACGGCATAGTCTAATGTAGATCGTACCACAGCACAATATATATTTTTTAAGATGTTGATGTTGTCAAAATCTTTTAAAGTTCTGTGTATGAAACCTAATAATTTTTGTGCTTTATTGACAGTTGCATTGATGTAATAGTAAAAAGTTAATTCTTGATCAACCCAGACTCCTAGATCCTTAATGACTTTCTCTCGAGGTATTTGACAATTATTTCAAGAATAATGAAAGTGAATTGTAGTTTTAAAAAAGTTATTATTTTACACTTACTTACATTCAATGATAGTAGAATATACTTTTCCTTTGAAAATTGCTCTAAGGGTATTTCTTACAAATGGATTCATTTTTATCAGAACAATTTTTCAATTTGGTTTTTAAAATTTTTGATACAACATTTGGCTGTAAACTATTCCTTATTTTGTATTCCTAAGCATAAATCTCGGAAATACAAAAAAAAAGTAGTTGGAATTTTCTAGTATCTCCAAAATCATAAGCTTATTCTTAGGACAAACACAATAAGTAGGTATATTTAGTAGATGCAAGGTCCTTGCTTCACATGGTGCAGACATGCGATGCAATAATTCCTCTTAGAAACACCCTATCATAAATAACATTCTACTGGTCATGGTATGCAGATTACACCAAGAATTGTATCGTTACTACGCTGCTCAGCACCTATACCTCGAAGATATGGTGTGCAGATAAATGTGCAATTATTAACCAGTATTTTAAAAACTAGCAAAAGAGCAGTATAGTTTTTACTGGTGACAACGGTAGTATTTTAACATTTAAACATTTGTGAAAAACTAATCTAACATAGTTTAATTATTTCCCTGAAATTTTACTGCAGCTCTTTAAGATATTTAAAAGAAACATGAAGGTTTAAAAACAAATACTCGATAAATACTCTGCCAATATATGGGCCCCTAAGCTCACACTAGGTACTATAGTTATAGTGTACGTGTGAGCTAATATAACTAAAAACTGAAATATATTTTATTTAACTCCAGACTAAATTACCTTTTGTTTGATACCACACAAGCCATGTTTTGACTTAAATTCAAATTTTTAAAATCTACCCCCACCCATAAAAAAAAACAAAAAACTATAATGTATTTTGTTAAATTCCGGACTCAATTACCTTTCGTTTGATATCATACACGCCATATTTTCACTTAAACTCTAATTTTTAAAATATACCCCCACCCTTTTTTTTAAATAAATTAAAATGTATTTTGTTTAACTGCAGACTCAATTACCTTTCGTTTGATATCACACACGCCATATTTTCACATAAACTCTAATTTTTGAAATCTACCCCCACCCTTTTATTTGGTTTCTGTTCGGTGGATTTTGTTCATTTTTAAATGGGACCATCTCGACCCAAGACCCAGCCTAGGTACCAAATTTCATTAAAATCGGCCAAGCGGTTATTGAGTTATGCGCGTTGGTCGTTACAGACATACAGACAGACAGACATACAGACAGACAGACAGACAGACAGACAGACGGCGCAACAAAAAAGTTTCAAAATCATCTGAAACGCAAAGATATATAAAAATTTTTGAAATCGGAGCAACTTTTTTTTTCTCGAAAAAATTAGGATCACCATAGCTCACACTACTATAGTATAGTATATGTGTGAGCTAAAAAACAAAAAACTAAAATGTATTTTGTTAAACTTCGGACTCAATTACCTTTCGTTTGATATCACACACGCCATATTTTCACTTAAACTCTAATTTTTAAAATATACCCCCACCCTTTTTTTTTAAATAAATTAAAATGTATTTTGTTTAACTGCAGACTCAATTACCTTTCGTTTGATATCACACACGACATATTTTCACATAAACTCTAATTTTTGAAATCTACCCCCACCCTTTTATTTGGTTTCTGTTCGGTGGATTTTGTTCATTTTTAAATAGGACCATCTCGACCCAAGACCCAGCCTAGGTACCAAATTTCATTAAAATCGGCCAAGCGGTTTTTGAGTTATGCGCGTTGGTCGTTACAGACATACAGACAGACATACAGACAGACAGACAGACAGACAGACAGACAGACAGACGGCGCAACAAAAAAGTTTCAAAATCATCTGAAACGCAAAGATATATAAAAATTTTTGAAATCGGAGCAACTTTTTTTTTCTCGAAAAAATTAGGATCACCATAGCTCACACTACTATAGTATAGTATATGTGTGAGCTAAAAATGTTTAATCGATATCACTACGGCATTCCAGGTTTTTACAGGTAACATCAAAAAATTTGTAAAGGATATTCCATTCAGGAAAGAGCTATAATGGCCAAAGGGAAGCCTGCTTGGAAAAAGAAAAAATTAATTAGCAGGTGTTTAGATCAGAAGAGAAACATAAGGGCTTACCCCGATCTCAGCAAATTCCGGCGGCTCATAAACTAAAAGTTAAAAGAACAGCGAGATGAGAAATTATACACCAGAGTTGGCGGGAAAACATACAAGCTCTCGTTACGACATCGATAGTGTATTTTCTTTTAAATCTACTTAGTAGGCAATGCAATAAAATCAGTGGCGGTTTCTCTATAAGTGCCAAACTTTACTTGAAAAAATATTAAACTTTGATCATTCCTTAATTTAATTCAAATTACCCCAAAAGAAATTCACTAAAGACTGGAATATAATCCAGGAATTAATACCTGGTATGTATGTGTTTGTATTCGTCTTCAAACTCTTAATCAAACAACCATATACGGAATATTACGTATATGCAAACAACGCTTTTATTTACTGGAACCAAATTCCATGCACCCTAGATGTTATGTCGCATGCTAATTACGAAATATAGAAAGAGAGGACGACATGACCCAATAGAATTTTACAGTACATAGAATCTGAACCTTCCTTCGGCACAGCGTGTATACAAAAACCAGCCTCCATGCCGCCCGCACCCCCGTGAAGCCACCAGCGTCGTCGGTTTGCATTGCATGTTAGAGCAGCCACAAGCACTTTTAATTTATGCGCAACGATTACTATTCCAAGTATCGAGTTACTGATACTTCCTATTCGAGTATCAGATATTTTGTATTCGGTAGTAAGTAATCATTATATTATCGGTAAATACAATAAATACTAAGTAGAGTTGAAATTTTAAGTACTAAGTATGCAAAAAATAAAAACATTGATGTTTTACATATTTGTAATTTTTGAAGTGTAAACTTGTTTAGGCGCGTTTAGCAGTACTTGTGGATAGTGAATTCAACTGAGCCGTCAAGCTCGGCTGTGTAACTCTCATTCGGGTGAAATCGGCTCGAGTCGACTAACTGTGAGAAACATTCAGCGAGCGATATGATGATGCAGATGAAGGCCAGTACACAGAGGAGTTCGGTTCGGTCCGCTTTGTAGAATATGTCATGAGCGAGTATTATTAATTTCGCCTTGTTGAAGTTTACACTTCTGCCGTGTGGTCTTAAGCACACACAATTTTGTTTTATTACGAAAATGTAGATATATTAATCTTGGGAATTTTGTTCAAAATCTGGCAACTTTTCAAATACATTCTGGGGAAAATACATTTCTGAGCCTGGCAACACTGCGCCAGATAAGCCGCCCCGCTAGACATAATACATCAACAGCTATTGAATCAAATAATCAAATATTTAAGTAAATAAATATCGGTCCAAATGATTGATTACAAGTACAAGTTCTCAAAACTCGTTACTCATACGGCCGTTGCCGATATGATTGATAGGAATGTAACACTTGGGCTTTGGTTCCATTCGAGATTCGAGTAACGGGTATTTGGCGTCGAAGTATTCGATTACTTCGAATCCGTACATGTATCAAATATTAATAAAGTATCAAGTAGATAGTATTTGCACACCAATAGCGCTTAGACAACTTGGAATTATCGGTCGGGCGCGGGCGGTTTGTTTTGATTTCGACGATTTGGTATTTACGACAATGGCGGAGGTTTCTAATTCTGATAGCATTAGCGTGCAATATTTAAAGACAATTAAATTTTCATCTTTGCCATTAGAAGAGAAAATAAACTAGGTGTGATAATTTATTATTTATTTATCAAAACCATAATAAAAGGTAGGTAACTAATATCTAACTAAATATCTTATTTTTTAATTATTTGCTCTAAATTATATGATATGACGGCCCACTCAAAGGCCCAAAAAGTAAGCGTGGCACTCAAAAAAGATTTTCGCCTGCGCCCCAAAGCTTTTTATCACGCGCCGCCACTGAATAAAATTCATTTGATTTGACATGACAGACGGAGAAGAACTGGGAGGGGATAAAGAGAAGAATTTGCTTATATGAGGTAATATCTAAACACCTGCTAAAATAGTTTTTCGCCTTCTAAGCAGGCTTCCAGATCAAAATGCGATGGTAAATAATAAGAACATTTTTGACTTGTCTCCAATTAGATGACTTTAAGGGGTTTCAGGTGTGTCTAGGGGAGGTAGTAAAAAAACTTGACCCCCCACTTACAGTGTCGATTTTTAAGTGAAGCTTTTCGATATAGCAAGCTGCTTTTAAGCTACAGTCTGGATTTTAGGAGGGGGCCTCTAACTTTTTTAGATTTTTTTATAGACTCTCAAAATAAATAATTGAATTTTACCTATTACTTTTAGTTTTAAGCTTTAACATAAAATAATTATTTTCTTATATTCAGTGCTTTCTTGTTTACTTTTATCTTAAAATTATCAAAGTAGGGAATTAATCAAAAATAAACATAACGAAAATATAAAAATAAATCAAAAATTAAATATTAAGTGTAACATGTCATTTTAAAGGATTTGCTGTAACATGTCATTTTAAAGGATTATGCTGATTTTAGAAATCGAATAAAAGAGTATAATTTTATAAGAAAAATACCAACCTTATGTCACATCTTAAAAAGTAAAAGTAATAGATAAATTTTATTTTGACAGTTGGTTTATTTATAAAAATACTCTGCTAATCTATGGGCACCTAAGCTCACATAATTAATGTATAATATAAAAACCCCCTATCGGCCACCCGGGTCATGTCCGATTGGAGGTTTCAACTCCGCACCAGTGTAGCAATACTGAACAAAACAAACTATAATATATTTTTTATCTTCATGCACAGTTACCTTTAATGTAGTACCACACAATTTTAATATTTTTAACAAAACTCTAATTTTTGAAATCTGTTCTGGGATTTTTTTCATTTTGGGAACCAAATTGAACCATCTAGAACCAAAACCTAAGTTAGGTACCAAATTTCGGAAGGTACCATAATCGGGCAAGTAGTTTTTGAGTTATGCGCGTTGGTCGTTAAAAACTAAAAAGGTTCAAATTATCTGAAACGCAAAGATATATAAAAAAATTGAAATCAAAGCTTTTGTTTTAACACGATCACCATAGCTCACACTACTATAGTTATAGTATAATGTACGTGTGAGCTAAAAAACAAAAAAGCAATCTACTCCCAAAAAAAGTTTTCATAAATAAAAATTGTGTATGCTTCCTCCCAAAATGCAGACTTCTTAAAAACCCCCGCCCCCCCGTAGATTAAATATCAAGATGCGGATTTCACCTTTATTCATTTTTGAAAATGGAGGCTCCCAAGTAAGGGTCAGTTTCTTTCTGTCTCCCCTAGAAACACTTAAAAGGCCCAAAAAGCATCTGAGTTTAGATACCCTGTGCAGCGGGACCTAAATTTTAAAATATGATCCTTTAGATTAAAAAGGATTTCTTATTTGTTAGTTCGTTGTTTTTCACTATCAAATAAATGTCAACTTGTAACTTACTCAATTTTGACTTTCCTAAAACCCGCGCAGCAATGGCTAGAGTAGGTATTAGTTTCGACGAAAAAAAATTTTTTTTTGATAACGCCGAAAATGTGTTATTTGGGTGTATTTTGACCTATCTTAGCAATATCGTCGTGATGTGTGTCTGTGTGTCTGTGTGTGTGTGTGTGTGTATCTGTCCGTAACACGATAGCTTCTAAACCGCTGCATTGTTTTTTAGAAATTTTTTAGTTAAAATAGTGTTTGACACTGTGACGAGCTGATTAGATTTTGGCAGCGGCGTAGCGTGCCTGAAGGGGCGGGGGGGGGGGGGGGGAGCGACAGCTAAAAAGGGCGCTCATCAAAAATCTTGCGACCAAAAAAAAAAGGTCATCACGCATTTTCCTTTGCCGCCCTCTTCTCCAAACCTTAGGGCGCTTCGAGCACCCATGGGGCGCCAGTATCCTCGGGGCGGGGGGCGACAAATCCCCCCCGCCCCACCCCCCCCACGCTACGCCACTGGATTTTGGGAAAAATCCATTAATGCTAAATAGATATAGTAGAACACATTTTTTTCAATAACTTTGTAGGAGCTTTCGTTTCTGAAAAATTTACCAAAAACTGTTTTCAAGACCGATATATCGTGGAGTTGAAGTGTGCTAATATGCTAGCTAGGAAGGTATCAGATCCGTTATGGATCCATTTATTTATAAAAAAAAATTGAGTAAAGAACTGTTCCGGGTTTGTTATAAAAAGGTTCAAAGGCACTTTAAAGAGTCAACAAAATGATTGGCGAAATGGCAACGGGTTCGAGAGGAAATCGAGAAGACTTGTTTCATAAGATCTAGTATCATGTGGAACATTTTCGAAAAGTTGGTTTTATTTTAAAATTTTAACAAAACAACAAAAACACATTAAATGTCTTTATGTTTACAAAACTTTTTGGGTCTGTATTGAAATTTACTTATAAATAGTAATACTAGTTATACTTTAAACTTTTGAAAAAACTTTATTGTAATTAAATACAATATAAGACTTAAACGTTATAGTTGAACGTGTACTTAAGAACCATTCTAAAGAGAATGGCTTAACAATACAATGGTTTTCAGCTTATATAAAGAAAAAGTGCTGATTAAGCAACGGAATAATTGCTTTGTATCCTAGATTTAAACTGCTTAGAAATAAAGTGCTGATTTGGCAGGAATGCACGTGTTGTTTATTCCATGAGAGACGTAAGTCAGCAGAATGGGCTTCTTATCTTGGAAGGTTCTTAGAAATAAGGTGCTGATTCGGCTTGAACGCACGTGTTGTTTACTTCATGGGAACCCAAGTCAACAGACTGGGCTTCTTATCTAGAAGGTTTTCGGGTTTCATAAAAGGTTCTTGTTTCTTCTAAGTGTAGGCAGGATGTTTTCATATAACATATAAAAAAAAATTATAATGATTAGGTAGATTTAATTTCAGAAAAACCCCTTTATTCTTTTCTGCCAGCGCGGGGCTATGTAGCAACATCCGACGCAGCTGCAAAAATAAACAAGAAAAGCCATTATCACTCAGAATTTATTGTTTTCCCGAGACCTTTATGGGCAATAGGGTGCCAAAGGAAAACCGTACATCAATCCAATTAGACCCTAATTAAAAGCCATTAGGTTAATCCGAAATTTGCTTTACGACAACGCAAACGGCTTTGGAAAAACTAGAGGTCTACTATACCTATTTACTAAAAGTGTCCTACTGAGCAATTTTAATGTTGTCTTTTAACTGACACCGTAAATGCCAAATTCTCATCCATTGACAAATGTTGCTACTAAACCGAGAGTTCAGATAACAAGCTTCCTGGTCGGGCAGTCAACTTTGAAATATATTTTTGGGTGATTTTGATTTAACAGGGCATGCTGTTGAAGGAATCCATACGAAGTTAGGAAAAAATATTGCTTTGCTGGCGTAGCATTGCATTTAACCGCATCAAGATAAACCAAAATTAAGGAACAATACTAAAATGGAAATTTTGATAAAAACGAATTTTAACATTTTTTATTTAAAGAAGCTTAATCACGCTTCTAAATTGTGATACTTTGTAAGAAAGGGACACCTGCCCAAAAATGAAAATAAGACTGCCCAGTCTAATGTAGTTTAACTATTTCAAAAAATCTGGATTAATCACGTCACATTTTAAAGCGTCGCGACGCCCCATATATTACGTTGCGAGAAAAAATAAATTTATTCATGATGGATCCGGTACCTTCCTAGCTAGCCCATTTTTTTTTTGATTATAACCCAAAATATTTACCAAAATGCGTTCTATTATTTTCTGAAAACCGCATATTGATGCGATGCTCCGTTAAAACGTTAGCATTTTAAAACATTTTTATTTGTCAAAAAACTGTCATTAGCATTAATGGATTTTGACCAAAATCTAATCAGCTCATTAGAGTATCAAGCACTATTTAACTTGAAAGTTAAATAAAAATCGGTTCAGCGGTTTAGGAGCTATCGTGTTATGGACAAAAACAATATACACATACACACACACAGACAGACATCACGACGATATTGCTAAGATTGGTCAAAAAACACCCAAATAACACATTTTCAGTGTTAACTCCAAAAATTTTTTTTTGTCGAAGCTAATATCACTTCTAGTCATTGCGGGTTAGGAAGGTAAAATTATGATTCTTGTAAATGTCTTCATAAGTTTATGAATCGTACCAATTTATATCAAAATCACCACAACTTTTGAAATTATGCTCAACAATCCTGCCTACTTGGCCAATTGGCCAAGATAAATGACATCAAAAAGGCAGGAAGTCTTCATTCGGTACTTCATGTCTTATTGTAGTAGACACCTGTAAAATTAGGCAATAAATTGAGTTATTTTTAGCTCACACTACTACTATACTATAGTAGTGTGAGCTATAGTGATCCTAATTTTTTCGAGAAAAAAAAAGTTGCTCCGATTTCAAAATTTTTTATATATCTTTGCGTTTCAGATGATTTTGAAACTTTTTTGTTCCGCCGTCTGTCTGTCTGTCTGTCTGTCTGTCTGTCTGTCTGTCTGTCTGTCTGTCTGTCTGTCTGTCTGTCTGTATGTCTGTCTGTAACGACCAACGCGCATAACTCAAAAACCGCTTGCCCGATTTTAATGAAATTTGGTACCTAGGTTGGGTCTTGGGTCGAGATGGTCCCATTTACTAATTAACAAAATCCACCGAACACAAACCAAATAAAAGGGTGGGGGTATATTTTAAAAATTAGAGTTTACGTGAAAATATGGCGTGTGTGATATCAAACGAAAGGTAATTGAGTCCGGAGTTTAACAAAATACATTTTAGTTTTTTGTTTTTTTTTAAGGGTGGGGGTAGATTTCAAAAATTTAAGTTTAAGTCAAAACATGGCTTGTGTGGTATCAAACAAAAGGTAATTTAGTCTGGAGTTGAATAAAATATATTTCAGTTTTTAGTTATATTAGCTCACACGTACACTATAAGTATAGTACCTTGTGTGAGCTTAGGGGCCCATATATTGGCAGAGTATTTTACGGGGTATCAAAAATTTTAAATTTTTTTCTTTATCACAAAAAGAAAAATAGGGTTAATAAATTAGTCGCTACTTCTAACCTTCGTCACTTAAAAAAAAACAACATGAAATGTATTTTTTTTTACGAACTCCGTTTGGTTAAATTAGAATGTGTTCTTGTAGTTTACAGGTTATCTTCATCAAAATGGTTTTTAAATATTTTTTGTGTTTTATCATGAAATATGTAGAAAATATGTAAAAAAATCTAAGGCTTGAAGGGGGCCCGGGCGCCCCACTGGATGCGCCCATGCATCAAGGTTTAAAATTTTCCGAAATTTTTAAGTCTAATATGGCAAACTTAATCAAATTTGACCCTCCTCCAAGGATTTATTTTGCATATTTTGAGAATTTATTATTTAACCTTAAATGATTTAAAACCGTTATGCCCAACTAGGTACAAATAATTAAAATCGCTTTAGTAGTCCTTGATATGTTAATGTTGGTTCTTACAATTATTTACACTTTAAAAGTAATTTTTTTACAAATATATTATTACTAAACCGATTTAAATGAAATACAAAGATTTTCCCTATGATACTTTTTCTTTTGATACAATTGATCTAGTAGTAACAAATTTATGAATTAAGGATGAAATTATTAAACAGCAATAGCAAGGTAATCGTATAGTCTATGTTACTTGAATTACAAAACCGATCTTTATGACGCGTACTTTGTTTTACGCGGCGGAGACTAAGATTCACTAAGGGTTAAAACACAGAAAAAACAAAATTGTTAAACTGATATTTTTCATATTGCTAAGTTTGATTTGTTTAAATTAGATCAATTTGGATCATCGTGTAAGAAAGTAAATTAACAGTGCCATTCCATTAGAAATGGCTTACATTGGTATATATTATCTATTGTTACCACCACACTACTACATTTAACACTTATTTTACTTAACCAGTTCCACATACAGCGAATTATGTTTGCTAATGAGCAAAACTGCTATTTGGTATTTTTAAATAGCAGTAAAAAAATTACCGAAGAAAACATTAAAAAATTTAATAATTTTAAAAATGAAACTTAGTAATTTTTACAATATCCATTTAGTCGAATCAGCCTGGCAGGATTATATAATGTTTTGTTGATTTAACAATATTTATCAAGCTAAGTATAGTTAAGGTTGCGATAACTTTAACAAACCTTTCGTTTATGTATATATAACAATATTATTTGGTTAAGTTAGCCAAACATTTTATACATATTAAGTCCTTTTTTTCTGTGAATTTTTTTTATTGAAACTAGCATAAACCAGCCTGTTTTAAGGGACCGGTTTGATTCTGTCTCCCCTCCTTGAAAATTAATGTAAATTTCAATTTAAACGTTTAAAAAGCAGTTGATCTTTATCAGGATCCTTTTCATTAAAATCGCTGCAGTAAAAATTAATTTATGAGGAAATGAATACACATTAATAAGGCAATCGTATTTACTATGTAAACAATGGCGTAAACAAAAATTAATTTTGCGCGATCTGGCCGACTGATTTTAATACAAATTCAAAAAAAATATATTTTGGTAAAATTAGAATAAAAGGCATTTTAAGGGTCAAAGGAGGAGGCACTAAATACATTGTTTACCGGGACGCGTCAGATGAGCTGAATTTGAGATATGTTGAAGGACAAACCTTCCTGATATTTTTACCAAAAAAAATTAGGGGGGTCATAGGATTCGTTTTCGAGCTATACTTATTTAAATGTGCGCCACTGATATATGGAAAAATATGACCATTTGTAGTTTTTTTCTAATAACTTATCGCCAAATAAAAATAAAAAACTGATATTAGCTTTACTTTATTGGTAAAAGAGTTCTTTTAAGAATTTTATCAGTTTTTGACATATAGTTTTCGTCACATACCTACAGAGTGGCTCAAAATAATTTAAAACAAATACAGGAAAAATACCTGAGATTTATTAAATATAAAGAAAGCAAACTAAAAAGGCATGGTCAAAATTAAATTCACTTGTTTCCAATTTTTTTATAGTTTTCGTAGCATATCTACAGAGTGGCTCAAAATATGAATAACAGAAATACAGGAATAATAACTGGGATTTGTTAAATATACTTAAAGCGATTAAATTAAAAATGCATAGTCAAAATAAATTCATTTGCGTCAATGTGAGTCGTTGTAATTATTGTAAAGTAACATTTACATACATAATGGTTTATGTAGTAAACCTACAGGGTAAATCAAATATTTTTTAAATTAAACAAATAATAGGTGTACTAACTGTGTAGCGGAATAGTGTGTTTAACGGGATGCGTCAGATCAGGTGAATTTGAGATATGATAGAGCCCGTTGTTGATATTTAAACTTTTATCAATTAAGTTTGTTCACAGGCTTTCTGAAAATTTTTGCCAGAACCCCCGGAAAGGGGTGAGTAGGCCCCTTTTTGTCTTTTTGTCCCCACATTTCCTATATTCTAGCACAAAACAAGTATAAGTCGAGAACAAAACCGATCACCACCCACTTTTTCTTGAAACAAGTATTACGACGGTTTTGGCTCTAGCATATCTCAAATTCAGTGCATCTGACGCATCCCAGTAAACATTTTCCACACACTATTCCATAGGTAATTAGTACATGTTATGCGAATTTCAAAAATGTTTGAAATACCCATTAGGTCTATTATTATTATTGTATTTCAATTATTCATAGTCTGAGCCACTATGTAGATATGTGACGAAAACTATATGTCAAAAAATGAGAAGATACTTAAAAATACTCTTTTTTTTTCAACAAAATAAAATTCATATTGGTTTTTTATTTTTCTTTCACAAGAAGTTATAACAAAAAACTACAAAATCTTACATTTTTTCATAATCCATTGGGCGCATTTAAATATGTGACGGAACACCAAATTGCCTCTATTTATTAAATTATTATTTATTTCTGCGCTACACACCATAAACCCATCTATCGGGCATTTCTAAATTTAGTTACATTGATCAATACATGTTTTTATCAATTTCTACTTTTTGCACAAAACCCTTGATTTATGTTAGAGTGGGATATGTAGACTATTCAGTGACCATTGACTAGAGGGCGCGCAGTTTGATCACGGCCAACTTACATGTGTCAGAATACTTCATGAAATGATTTAGCGTTTTTCGGGTTATGCGCCATCTTAAGTAGCAGCCCTATGAGTTTTTTACCGTTCTCAGTTATAAACTGTGCAATTAGTGAATATTCTGGTGCTAGGTAAGTTTAGAAGTCATTATATGCTTAGTTAAGCTTGGAACATGTCATATAGTTTTATTTACACTTGTTAAAAGAATACTAACCTAACCTAACCAGTTTTTATTGTCTCTACATATCCTACATAGTGGTTTTTCTATTGTGTCTAGCTTAAGAAACATCGACCCCCCCAAATACAGCCGCAACTAAGTCTACTTGGTGTTTGATTTAAACCTCCTAACCCCTCAAAAGGGTCTACTACGTTATACCTCGATGCTTGAAAATGGGTGTTTCTTTTTTTAATGATAAGTTGAGGTCGTTTTATACTGTATTCAAGAAAAAAAAATGCGGATTTTCCGCATTTTTTTTAGAAATTTCAAAATTAAAAAATTAGTAAAAACTCATACAAATTGCTATAGAAAGAATTTATTTGACGTATTTCGAGAAAGAGAGGGACGGCTCACAATCGACTGAGCTTTAAATAAATGGTAATTTATCCAAAAATAAGGTGACCAACTGTCTGGCAAGAGGCGATAAAAAGTTATGGTTTTTTAGAAATGTATTTACGCATAGAAAAATGGTTACACCATATTTTTGAAATCTAACGTTCGACCTTACATTTTGCTCCAACATTTTAATTTGTCGCGCATTTTTGACTCCGTAAAATCGTCCAAAATCGACTATTAAGCATTTATAATGAAAAGAATGCAGAAACAATTATGATAATGATGATTTACAGAAATTCAGCAGTTCGGTTTGGTTCGGTTTGGGTCGATCTTAGATTAGGTTGGTTCTGTTTTAAAGTAATTCAGCAGGAGTCGGCTGCGCTGACTCTTGCTGAATTACTTTAAGACCCAACAAACCTAACCTAAAACCAAACCGAACGCAACTTAACTGAACCAAAACGAACCGAACTAAACCAAACCGAACGGAACCGAACCGAAACGAACCGAACCGAACCGAACCGAACCGAACCGAACCGAACCGAACCGAACCGAACCGAACCGAACCGAACCGAACCGAACCGAACCGAACCGAACCGAACCGAACCGAACCGAACCGAACCGAACCGAACCGAACCGAACCGAACCGAACCGAACCGAACCGAACCGAACCGAACCGAACCGAACCGAACCGAACCGAACCGAACCGAACCGAACCGAACCGAACCGAACCGAACCGAACCGAACCGAACAGAACCGAACCGAACCGAACCGAACCGAACCGAACCGAACCGAACCGAACCGAACCGAACCGAACCGAACCGAACCGAACCGAACCGAACCGAACCGAACCGAACCGAACCGAACCGAACCGAACCGAACCGAACCGAGCCGAGCCGAGCCGAACCGAACCGAACCGAACCGAACCGAACCGAACCGAACCGAACCGAACCGAACCGAACCGAACCGAACCGAACCGAACCGAGCCGAACCGAACCGAACCGAACAGAACCGAACCGAACCGAACCGAACCGAACCGAATCGAACCGAACCGAACCGAACTGAACGAAACCGAACCGAACCGTACCGCACAAGCAATAAGCAAGAATCGGCTGCGCCGATTCTTGGTGAATAGTTCTAAATAAATAATTTCCTATAATTTGGGCCTTTAACCCTCAGATGCCCCGTAACAAGGCTTTGCTAATCCATTTTCAATCTTTGTTGTTTTGTATGTGAGCAACAAGGACTTAATCGCGATTAAACCCATGATCGCGCTTAAGTGCTTACGGTGCATCTGAGGGTAAGTCAGCGTAAGCAAATCGAATTGGGAAATTTGATATGGCCGAATGACCCGGAAACAGTTGGCCCAGCAAAAAATTTCTATCAATGTGTCAAAACATCTGTGGGAAGGTCAAGTGTACAAATTTTCAAATTATGTGAAAAAACCGCGAAAAAACACGAAAATCTAGGTATGTAATTAATTTAAAATTGTTAAATTATTAATCCTAAGCTAATTTACAAATTTATGTCGAAAATTTGACGATGCAGTGATAGAAATTGATTTTTTTCAACCAAAACAAGTCAGAGAAAATCACTATGTAACATTTTTTTAAAAATTATTTAAAAAAAAAACCATACTTTTTTTTTAATTTCCCGTATCTAAATCGACTAAAAATAGTCCAAAGAATCATTTCCATACAAAAAAATCATTATATAGGGCGTTTTGACGAGCGAGGTATAACGTAGTAGAACCCCTCAAAACCCTGCAGCCCCCCAAGGGTTTTGCGACAACTTGGCGCCCAACTACGGGGCAGGTTTCAGACACCACCATGCTGACTGACTCGGGTTATAGGACCAGATTCAGGGCGAGAAAGGAGCAAGAGGCCACCATCAACAGCGGTGCAAACAATAAGAGCCAGGGACAAGATCAACGTTTGGTAACTGGTAGGGCTCAACAACGTCAAGGTAGGCAATCTTTACCTAGCTCTTTTGTTCCTGAAAGGGAGGGTATATCACCCCTTCACCCCGAGACAACGGCAGAGATACGTGAGACACCTGTTCGTTCAACTGCGAGCATTTATAGGCAGGGAGCTGCCAGAAGTGAACCATTGCCGTATCAAAATAGCGACGTTGAAGTTCCAGCGGCTGATTTTCGGGAATACAGTGTATCTCAAAACAAAAACTTAGATTTAGGTAGTGTTAGTTCAAATGTACCGTGTACTAATTCTGGGCATTTTTGACCATCTAGCTTAATCAATACTAGGCCTAGCTGTCAATTTAATGATACAGACAGGCAGGGAAATAGGTTGGAACCCTCTCAATTTGTTACTCAAAATACGGGGTTAAATGGGGCTAGGGTTAGCTTTAGTCAACATACAAATGTTGGTGATTTGTTGGCTAATTTTAGGGGTAATTCTGAGGGTAATTTTAGTACATCAAATGTTAGTACAATGACTTCTCAACCCCATATTTCATCAAATGTCACTAATGAAAACTTGGTGCCTTTAGTAACTCAAGTTATTGCAAACAATGCAAAACCTAAATTTAGAGAATAGGGTAACTCAAAGACCGGCGGAAAAATCACTTAGCTTGTCTGAGGTAACAAAAAATTTTCAAAATTTTAATGAAAACTCAAATTTTCATCCCATTGATTACTTAAAACAATTTGATGGTCTGTCGCATCTCAATCTGCCATTTAATCAATTTAAAACTATTTTTGTAAGTTATTTACAAAAAGGATCAATCGCGGAAGGTTGGGCCAGTGGTTTTTTAGAATCGGTTCATTCATTGGCGGAGTTAAAATCGGATTTTTTAGATCATTTTTGGTCGCAGCAAAAACAAGAGGATGCGATAGAAGAGTTTAAAAAAACCAAATACATATCTGGTAGTATTGTTAATTATTTTATTGAACGGGTGGCACAATCAAAATATTTGGGTTTTTCGGAACAAAATATAATGAAAATAATTGCGAGGCAATTTCATCCGAGTATTTCGCGACGTTAGTGGGATGTCGTGGCTTGTCTGAGGCATTAAACAAATTAAGCGATGTAGAGGGTTTCTTCTTTGAGACACCCTGTAGCGTGCGTCCTTTTAACACACCACGGTCAAATGTATCGCGCGCGCAATTTTCTAGCCTCGAACAGGGTATGGCTACACACGGGTCGCAGGCTACCCATAACGCACAGCAGGCCGCGTTCAGGCAGCAGGAATACCGACGTCGCGATTTAAATTACAAGCCGTCGGCATCTAATAGACAAGTTGCGTTTATAGAGGGTCCACAAGAAACGACAATTTTAGAGGAATGTTCGGAAAACGGGGATTGTCCTCCACTGAATTAAAGCATTTAGTGGAGGATCGTCAAAGCAATACCTTATTAGTAGAGAACAATCCGCGTCAGGATTTGTTTACCGATTGCGATTTTCATCACGAAACTCCAGTTTCACGATGCCCGGTGATAGTCATTAATATAGGTTTATTTACTTTTCCTGCACTAGTGGACACGGGAAGTGAAATTTGCGCCTATAATGAAGAAACTTGTTCACAAATTGCGGTTTTACACGACTCTATTCCATTCTTTCCATGTACGGGAATAAAGGTCACCGGAGCTTTTAAGGTAAAACAGCGGCGGGTATTACATCAAAGTCAGTTAACATTTTCGATTTTGGATCAGAAAATTACCCATGAATTTTTGTGTATCCCAGATTTAGTTTGTCCTATTATAATTGGTATTGATTTGTTGCGTATGTATGGTGCAAATATTTTACTAGACTTTAAAAAAATAAAATTTAAAGTTAACAACCAAGAGATTTTTTGCCAGGAGGTCAATTCCGAGCATGTTTTGGACAATTCGGAGTCCCTTCAAATAAAGAGTATTCAAAAACGAAATGTAGCTTGCGTAAAATTTGAAAAGTCGACGGCGACGTGCCGTGAGAATGACATAAAAATGGTAGTAGCGGCTGTTCGTGCAACTTTAATTCTAAATTCAAATTTTGCGCCAAATTCCCGTATTCGGAAAACCCACACAATTTCAATTTGATTGGCACAAGCAAAACGCCAGCGCCATCTACAAAAATGAATCTGCGCAAAAAGGCGTAACCAAAAAAGATTCGTCTGTCGTATTCTGTCGAGATCACCACGCAGCATGGTGATAAATTCTATTAACCAAAAAATCCAATAAAATTCTTAGAAAATCAAACTAAACCATTACTCAAACAAGTGATTCTAGTGTGGAGCGACTGCAACGACTGGGCCAGCGAGAGGAGCTCCTCTGGACGACGGAAACAGCTGAAAAGGTGAGTGCCAATCCTCTATATTGTCTTTGTGTGGCTCGGAAAAATTAATATTTTTACATCGTCCTTTTAAGGATTTTTGCACCCAGATTTTATAAAACGACCAGTGCGCATACAGTCCCGCTGCTCTACCAAACTCAAAACGTCAACATTTTCTGGTTCCACGACCCAGATAGTTTTTTAAAATTTGTTTGCTAAAAATATTAGATCTTTTCGTCTCGCCATTTTGGCTCGTTGTTGCCGTGTCCGGTTTAGAAAGGAGGTTCCGTCCCCCCTTGCGTGGCTTAACGGTGGCTCCACCCACATTTCATTGCAGCCGAAATTGGCACTTCGTACGTCGTTTGTTTTGATTCAAAAATCGAAATTTGTTTAAATAATAGTTATTTGTTTAAATAATATGTTATAGTTATTCAAAACAACAAAAGTGCTTGTGAGTTGAATGCTTTATTCTTATTTAACAGGTAAACAAACACATCTAGTAGAATTAGTATTTACCTGTAAATAATAAGAGAAACGGTAGTAGGTACAATTTGTTTTCTGTGCATTTATTTGGGAGAAAAATCGCGACCTAGGATAACAGCAAGTTTTTGCATTTATTCGAGAAATCGATAATAAAATATATGCTGTCGGACTCTTTTGGACTGATTAAAGTCAATAGGGGTCAAGTGTTAGTTTTATTCCTTTTAAATATTTTTAATTTTTTAAATTAATAATATGTCGTTAAAAAAGCTTGAGAATCAACGCAAAGTTTCAATATCTCGTATTACGGAAACGTATAACTTGGGAACAAAAGCTAAATCAGATAGTTCTTCCTTGCCAATTTTTAAGGCGTTTTACGAATCGTTAGATGATCACTATGAACAATTTAAAAACATTCATAATGACATCATAGGTCTCTTGAAAGACGACGACGAAGATGAGTTCGAAGTACAAGACAAAATTAGGAAAGATACGGATCTATTCTACCACCAAGCTAAAGTTCTTTTTTCGAGTTTATGTTCCGATTCAGTTCATTCAAATTTTACCCCCGCAACTTCACACTATTCACGTAGCGATGATCTGGGCCCTTTAAAGGTACCTTGCTTTAATGGAAACGTAAAAAAGTGGCCAACCTTTTACGATGTTTATTCTTGTTTGGTTCACGAAAACTCGAATTATTCCGATATAAGGAAATTTCAACATTTGCTAACCTTCCTTGAGGGCGAACCACTTAATATTTTAAGTTCTATAAAATTAACGGCAAGTAATTACGCAATCGCCTGGAAGGTATTAACAGATCGCTATCAAAATAAAAGACTTTTAGCCAGTACCTACTGGAACTCAATCTACTATGCAAATTCTTTAAAGGGAAACCAGTCAGCAAAGGATCTTAGAGTCTTGGTAGATACCTTTTCCGAGAATGTTGCGGCGCTCGAAAATCTTGAATTTCCAGTAACGTCGTGGTGTTTTTGTTTATTTTCAATTTTATTATCAAAAATCGATCAAACCACAAGAACCGCTTTCGAATTAAAGTATAGTACTACCGAGATTCCAACATATCAAAATCTAATCCAGTTTCTTATTAACCAATGCCGTGCTCTTGAAACAGTACAGCTATCTCCCCAAAATACGCAAATGCAACCTTCGACTTCAAAACAACAAAAACCAAATTATTCGAATTCTAGTAACCACAAATATAATTCTTATTCAAATAATCAGTACAAATCAAGCCCTCCATCAAATTTTTTAGCGCATACGCACTCACAAGTATCAAATAAACAATCCAATACTCAATTTCGACAAAACCAACAACCCTATAAGTGCAAATTATGCAATAATTCTTTTCATCCACTCTCGCAGTGTGGTGTTTTTATCTCCAAATCTCCTTCAGATCGTTTTACTTATGTAAAACAACAATCGTTATGTATCAACTGTTTACGTTCAAATCATCAAGTAATTGACTGCAGTAGTACCTACAACTGCAGGGTATGTCGACATAGGCACCATAGTCTTATTCATCTATCGCAAACGACAGATTCAATCCGTCAGAATTCAAGTCAATCCTTTGTTAATTCAAGCCAAAATTCAAATCAAAATTCGAACTTAAATCAAAGTTTTAATTCAAATCAAGTGGCCGTGCCTAGCACAGGCACAAACTTATCGTACCAGAATTCAAATTCAAGTCTTAGCCAACAGAACCCTAGTTTTGTTCAACCCAGTTCAAATTCAATTCAAATCAATTCGAATCCAAATACATCTACAAATCAATACTCTTCGTTATCCACCTTGACGCCCCGTACGACAGTGCTTCTAGCGACTATAAAATTAGAGGTACTCGATAGTCGGGGTAACTACCAACCTGTCCGAGCACTTCTGGACAGCGGTAGCCAAGCTAACCTGATAAGCGAAGCTTGTCTTAACAGGTTAGGCTTGCCAAGAAACAAAATTTCGATCCCTGTTCTGGGACTAAATCAATCTTCGTCGGCCACTAACGGCATTTCTACTTGCACTATTCGAGCCCTAGGCCAACAAGAGCCTGCCTTTTCTATTCAAGTCTTCGTTTTACCGAAACTCTGTTCGAATATGCCCTCAGTACAGGTAGATTCATCCAATTGGAGTCATATTTCAAATCTAAAGCTTGCAGATAACCAATTTTACAACCCTGGTCCAATTGACTTACTCTTAGGTGCACAACTTTACACAGAAATCGTCCAATCAGGACGAATTCCAGGACCTCACGGCCTACCCTCCGCTTTTGAGACAGTTTTTGGGTGGGTCTTGATGGGCCAAACTCAAAGCATAAATATTTCACCTCAAGTCAATTCTTACTTTACTTCCTGTGAGCAGTCTCTCGACTTTAATATTCGCAGATTTTGGGAACTAGAATCAAGTAAGTCAAAAACGTTTCTCTCACCCGAAGAAAAAAGATGTGAAGAGATTTTCCAAAAAACTACCACTAGAGATATTTCGGGCCGATTTACTGTAAATTTGCCTTTTCGTCACATTGACCCTCCTGACCTAGGAGACACATATTCAGTGGCCTACCGTCAATTTTTGTCTCTCGAATCTCGCTTAATAAAAAATTCAAATTTCTATAGTATGTACTCGGATTTTATGAGAGAATATCTCAAAAACGGGCACATGTCTTTAATTCCAAGATCCGAACCTAGACCTCAGTTATGTTCTTATTTACCACATCACGGAGTCCTTCGTCTTGACAAATCAACGACTAAACTCCGGGTGGTTTTTAACCCCTCGATTAAGGGTTCGAAAGGCCTAAGCATGAACGAAACTCTTTTAATAGGACCAAAATTACAAGCCGATATTTCCGAAATTCTATTAAAATTCAGATTTTATTCTATCGTATTTTTGACTGATATAAAACAGCACTTTTTACAAATTCAAATTAATCCAATTCATCGGGACTACCAAAGGCTACTTTGGCGATTTGATCCCAATGAACCCCTGCAGGAATACAGGCTTAATACAGTGACGTTTGGTGTTAGTTCAAGTCCCTATTTAGCTATTAGAACTCTTAGAGAGCTAGCCATCCTGGAGGCTAAGAATTATCCTGAAGCATCCCAGGTCCTTTTGAATAACATTTTCATGGACGATATTTGCTGTGGAGCTAACTCTCTAGAAGGTGCTTTATCACTTCAAAAGGATCTCATAGCGTTGCTTAAATTGGGAAAATTTGAATTAAGAAAATGGGCATCAAATAATCCGAAACTTCTTTCACATTTGTCGCCCGCTGATTGTCAGATCCCTGTTACCTTTGAAGACGATTCTTCAACATCGATTAAGGTGTTGGGCCTTCAGTGGCACCCTTCTACAGATACTTTTACCTATTCTTGTACCCCTTGTGAAAAACCTTGCACCAAAAGGAATATTTTATCGGCTATCGCTAAAATTTGGGATCCTATAGGTTTCTTATCGCCTGTTTCATTTTTAGCCAAAGTGATTATGCAAAAACTTTGGTTATGCAAAACTGATTGGGATGAAATACCCCCCGATCCAATCAAAACTCTTTGGAATCAATTCAATAATCAATTAACCACTCTTTCGAATCTTTGTATACCTAGACATATTTTTTCGAATAATATTCAACGATGTCAATTGCTAGGTTTCTGCGATGCATCCGAGCTAGGATACGCTTCTTGCGTATACGTTCGCGTCGAATTACCAAATAAAATTATCAAAACTGCTCTAGTCATGGGCAAGTCAAGGGTTGCTCCCTTACACACTATTTCAATCCCACGTTTGGAACTACTTGGAGCTACTCTATTAGCTGATTTACTCGAACTAGTTATTCGCACCTATTCATCATTACTCGTAATCGATGAAATTCTTGCGTTCTCGGACTCACAGGTCACGCTTCATTGGGTCACATCTTCACCTCACAAGTGGAAGACCTTTGTGGCAAACCGCGTAAGTCGTATTCAAGAAACAATCCCCGAAGTCCCATGGTATCACATTACTTCACTCGAAAACCCTGCCGACTGCGCTAGCAGAGGGTTGTCGCCTAATAACTTAATCAATCACCCTCTTTGGTTTCACGGCCCTCCATGGATTACCTTGCCCACTACGGAGTGGCAAATTCAAAGGTTTATAAATGAACGTTCTTTGGGAGTTCCAGACGAGGTTCTCAAAGAAGAAAAACCGGAAAATTCAGTGGTGCTGACGGCAGAAATTCAAAATCAAAACTTTTTTGATAGATTAATCGATAAAATATCCAATTTAAATACCATTCAAAAAATCATTTGTCATTTTCTAAGACTTATTCACAATCGAAAAACCTCAGTTGACCCTTTATCCGGCGTTTTTTCCGCTTTTGAACTACACAAGGCTCTACTTGTTTTAGTTAAAAGGGTCCAAGAAGAGTGTTTTTCGGATATCATTCAAAAAATTCAAAATACTCAGCTATTACCTAAGCCGTTTCGCAAGCTCGCGCCCTTTTTGGACGAATTGGGTTTCCTTAGAGTGGGCGGACGCTTACGGCATTCTCAACTCTCCTTTGAGGCAAAACATCCCTTATTATTGCCGAAATCTCATAGATTAACCCAATTGATCATTATTCAAACTCATAACGAAAATTTACATCCCGGAATAAACACAGTCCAATACTTAATTCGTCAAAAGTTTTGGATTATGTCATCACGTCGAGCTATTCAGAGGGTTTTATTGCAATGTATTCCCTGCTTTCGCTTAAAACCAAAACCGTATACTCCGTACATGTCGGATTTACCTTCTTTTAGAACGTCACAATTAAAATGTTTTTCACACGTTTGCTTAGACTATGCAGGCCCAATCAAAACCTTTGTAGGTCAGAGACGTCGTGGAGCACAAGTTGGTAAATCATATATCGCAGTCTTTGTCGATACTTCTGTCAAGGCAATCCATATCGAGCTTGTTTCGGATTTAACCACAGAGGCGTGCATCGCTGCTTTACGACGCTTTGTCGCTAGACGTGGCACTTGTGTCCAAATCACAAGTGATAGAGGCTCAAACTTTGTTGGGGCTATTAAGGAGCTCCATAATCTTTCGAAATTAGCTTCTGAGAGCTTAAAAATCAAATGGTGTCTTAATAGTCCGGGAGCCCCCCACCTAAATGGTCTAGCAGAAGCAGGAGTCAAATCCATAAAAACACATTTGTATCGGGTCATCGGTGACCAGATACTAACCTTCGAAGAGCTCTATACTCTCCTCGCCCAAATAGAGGCATTACTCAATTCTCGACCCCTTTGTGAGCAAAGCTCTGACCCAAACGATCTTACGTCTTTGACTCCGGGTCATTTCCTCACAATGGAACCCCTTAATTCGTGTCCTGATCCTGACCTTTCTACCCTTAAAGTTAATACCCTTAAGCGTTGGCAACTTATCCAACGAATTCATGCCGATTTCTGGAAGCGTTGGAAACTCGAGTACTTAAATACTTTACAACAGCGTTCTAAGTGGTCGGACCCTTCGGTTGAAATCAAGCTAGATACGCTTGTATTAATTAAGGATGAAACTAGGCCGCCATTACACTGGTTGCTGGGTAGAATAGTATCGGTACATCCTGGTCGGGATAATCACATTCGAGTTGCTACTGTTAAAACACAACACGGACTTTTCACTCGTCCCGTGGTCAAGTTGTGCCCACTACCTTTAGATGCGCACTAAACTCCCAAGCAACTTCTTTTGTTTCGTGTGTCGTTATCTAGAATATATATATATTTTTTTTCATTTTTTTTTCTTTTTGATCTATAAACCTAAAACGGATTTTAATTACCTACCCTTTAAGGTTTTGAATTAACTTATATTCTTTTTATATAGCCATTTGTTTATTCAATTAATCTCAATGTAAAACTTCGTTTTAAGTGGGCGGAAAATGTTCGTGCAACTTTAATTCTAAATTCAAATTTTGCGCCAAATTCCCGTATTCGGAAAACCCACACAATTTCAATTTGATTGGCACAAGCAAAACGCCAGCGCCATCTACAAAAATGAATCTGCGCAAAAAGGCGTAACCAAAAAAGATTCGTCTGTCGTATTCTGTCGAGATCACCACGCAGCATGGTGATAAATTCTATTAACCAAAAAATCCAATAAAATTCTTAGAAAATCAAACTAAACCATTACTCAAACAAGTGATTCTAGTGTGGAGCGACTGCAACGACTGGGCCAGCGAGAGGAGCTCCTCTGGACGACGGAAACAGCTGAAAAGGTGAGTGCCAATCCTCTATATTGTCTTTGTGTGGCTCGGAAAAATTAATATTTTTACATCGTCCTTTTAAGGATTTTTGCACCCAGATTTTATAAAACGACCAGTGCGCATACAGTCCCGCTGCTCTACCAAACTCAAAACGTCAACAGCGGCTTGTGCTCTGGCCGACTCCGAGAAGGAGGTAGTGTACAAACTCTTATTAAAGCACGCAAATATTTTTTCGGACAAACCTGGCCGAACCAAAGAATATGAGCATGTTATTAAAATGCAGGATAAAACACCCTTTTTTAAGCGCCAATACCCCGTACCACTTGCGCATCGCGACGCGATTCAAAAACAACTTAACCTAATGGAAAAGTGGGGCGTTATTAAAAGGGCTGCTACCCCCTATATTTCACCGCTTATGACAGCCTTAAAAAAAAGATAATTCAGTTAGAATATGCCTCGATAGTCGATTTTTAAATTCAAAAATGGAACCAGAATATGAATGTCCAAGACAAATCGATCACATATTGCGCTCGTTGGGAAAGGTAAATTTTATGTCAACGCTAGATTTCACTCACGGATATTGGCAAATTCCCCTTTCGGCTGAGTCTATGCAATATACTGGGTTCCAGTTCGACGGAAAAACTTACGTGTTTTGCACGCTTCCATTTGGTTTATCTACCTCGGTGAGTACGTTTACACCTTGTCTAAGTAAAGTTTTGGGTCCGAGCTTTGAAAGCTGGGTAATTTACTACATAGATGACCTTCTGATTACCGCGGAGAGCTTTCAGCTTCATGTAGACCGAATAGACAAGATTTTGACTCGTTTAAAAATAGCGGGTTTTACTTTGAGACTAAATAAATGTTGTTTTTTTCGTAAAGAATTACATTTTTTGGGGTATAAAATAACAACAGAGTTTATTCAGCCAGACGAAAAGCGAATTCAAGGGTAAACAATTGCAAAAATTTTTAGGGTTAGTTAACTTTGACCGCGCTTTCACACCCGCGTTTTCAGCGTTAACTGCGCCTTTGACTAATCTTTTAAAGAAGAAATCAAAATGGCATTGGTCAGAAACGGAGCAGACAGCTTTCGACACGATCAGGGAAAAATTATCGGAAGATACCCTATTGTATCATCCTAGGGAGAATTTACCTTACGGCTTAGCCACAGATAGCTCCGGTACCCATTTAGGGGCACACCTGTTTCAAATTTGCGAGGGAAAGCGTAGAACAGTGGCTTGGGCAAGTCGAAAATTATTAGAGCGTGAACAACGCTATCATAGCAATGAGCTTGAAGCACTCGCTTTAGTCTGGGCGCTTGATCATTTTCGGGTTTTTCTCTTGGGCCGAAAATTTACGGTCTATAACCGACAACAAAGCAGTTAGCTATCTAAAATCATGTCGCTTGTTATCATCGCGGATCGCAAGGTATGCACTTTCAGTTCAAGAATACCAATTTGACATTTACCACATTAAAGGAAGTGAAAATTTGGTGGCAGACGCACTTTCGCGTTACACATCGGTGCGACCCCCTTCCCCGCGAGATAAACAATTTAAAATTTTAAGCCTTCTAAAAATAGCGGATAAGTTTAAATGGGTGATAAACGATTTTTCACAGAAACAAAAAAATGATCCCAAATTAAGCGATATTAGGAAAAATTTAAGCACCTGCGAAAAATCTCAATCTCAGTTTGTCATGTGTCAGGATATTCTTTATAAACGTCACTCTGAGCAAGACTTTTATTTGCTATGTGTTCCAAAGTCTCTGGCTCCGGAGTTCGCCCGAATGTTTCACGAAAGTTTGGGGCATTTTGGTCATTATAAAACCTATACTGCTTTAAAACACGAAGTTTGGTGGACAAATATGTCCCCATATGTCAAAAAGATTATAAGATCTTGCGAGCTTTGTCAAAAAGCAAAAACATCCCCTCTTTCACATCCGCCCTTATTAGCAATAACCCCTAAAAATAAAAACGAAATTGTGGCATTGGATTTTTACGGGCCTCTTCCAATTTCACGCGGGGGGACTTCTTACGTTTTGGTCGTGTTAGATGTTTTTACAAAATTTGTAACATTTTATCCTATGAAAAGGCTACCACGAGAGCGGCGTTAAATCGGATTATTTCGGACTATTTTGATCGCTTCGGGGTGGTAAGATCGATTTTATCAGACCAGGGAACTCAGTTTTCTTCGCCGAAATGGAAGAACGCCCTTCAACAGCTAGGGGTAAAAGTAATGTTTACGTCGGTTCGACACCCATGCGCAAACCCTAGCGAGCGAGTAATGAAGGAGATTGGTCGGCTTTGTAGAACATACTGCTCTGAGCAGCATACGCGGTGGGCATATGATATTCAAAAATTCGCGAGTTTTTTAAACTCTATCGTTCATGAGAGTACAGGCTATGCATCAGCGGAACTTCAATTAGGGGTAGATCGGGAGAGACTTTTGCCACCAGTGTTTCTTCAACCAAAGGGGTTAGCAAGGGTGGAAAATTTAAATAAAAAATTAGTTCTGGCAAGGGAGACACTGGAAAGCAAGGCTTCGAGACGGTTGTTACGACATCCTGTTTGGCCCTTTGAAGAGTTTGTGGAGGGAGACTTAGTTCTTTTGCGCGCGAACACGGTTTCATCGGCACTCAAGGCAGAAACAAAAAACTTTTTAATGCTTTTTGAAGGACCATATCGGGTAAAGAAAAAAATTAGCCCTTACACCTATGTCCTGTTACATACCGAAAATGTGAAAGAGAGAGGTACGTTTCATGTTACACATCTTAAACGTTTCTATGGGCCAGCTTAAGATCATCATCCTCGTTCAAACTTGCTAGATGATCTGGAGGGGGGCTAGATGTGACGGAACACCAAATTGCCTCTATTTATTAAATTATTATTTATTTCTGCGCTACACACCATAAACCCATCTATCGGGCATTTCTAAATTTAGTTACATTGATCAATACATGTTTTTATCAATTTCTACTTTTTGCACAAAACCATTTATTTATGTTAGAGTGGGATATGTAGACTATTCAGTGACCATTGACTAGAGGGCGCGCAGTTTGATCACGGCCAACTTACATGTGTCAGAATACTTCATGAAATGATTTAGCGTTTTTCAGGTTATGCGCCAACTTAAGTAGCAGCCCTATGAGTTTTTTACCGTTCTCAGTTATAAACTGTGCAATTAGTGAATATTCTGGTGCTAGGTAAGTTTAGAAGTCATTATATGCTTAGTTAAGCTTGGAACATGTCATATAGTTTTATTTACACTTGTTAAAAGAATACTAACCTAACCTAACCAGTTTTTATTGTCTCTACATATCCTACATAGTGGTTTTTCTATTGTGTCTAGCTTAAGAAACATCGACCCCACCAAATACAACCGCAACTAAGTCTACTTGGTGTTTGATTTAAACCTCCTAACCCCTCAAAACCCTGCAGCCCCCAAGGGTTTTGCGACAAATAATTATAGCTCGAAAACGAAACCGATGCCCTCCAATTTTTTTGAATCAAGCATCCGGACGGTTTAGGCTCAAACATATCGTAAATTCTCCTCATTTGACACATCCCAGTAAACACACTATTTCGTAGACAATTAGTAAATATGTCATGCGTTGAATTAATTATTTTTTTTTGAAATACCCTGTTAGCTTATAACATCCCCTATTATGCAAACATCACTCTAGAATAGTTAAAACGACTCACATGAAAGCAAGTGAAGTTAATTTTGACTATGCATTTTTAGTTCCCTTTCTTTATACGTAATAAATCTCAGGTATTTTTCCTGTATTTTTTTTAAATTATTTTGAGTCACTCTGTAGGTATGTGATGCAAACTTTATGTTAAAAATTGATAAAATTCCTAAAAGGACTTTTTTGTCAATAAAATAAGACTAATATCATTTTTTTGATTTTATTTGGCGATAAGTTACTTAAAAAAAATGACAAAAGTTCATATTTTTCCATATTTCAGTGGCGCGCATTTAAATAAGTATAGCTCAAAAACGAATCCTATGACCCCCCCCAATTTTTTTTGTTAAAATATCAGGATGGTTTGGCCTTCAACATATCTCAAATTCAGCTCATCTGACGCGTCCCGGTAAACAATGTATTTAGTGCCTCCTCCTTTGATTCTGTATGCCATTCTTAACTTTAGGATCGCGGACAAAATATTTTTTTTCTCAAAAGCGTGATCAAATCCCTGCAAACTGCAGTTTAACATGTTACAATAAGTGGTATATTTCGAAACTTAAGTTAAAAAAATATAAACATAAATATTTCTACAAATGTACATCCTCATTAGATCGTCTACTACTTTTATCAAAATCGATTTTTTAATATTAGTTTTTTTTTGTTCTGGGACCTCTCTTCTAATCAGGATCAATCGCTTAGTTTCGCAAACATAAAGTTTTTTAAACAATCGCAAACGTTCAAGTATCTAGCCAGGATTTGAACTCAGACCGCCCGAGTATGAAGCAAATGTTGCTACCACTACTACGCTACAGAAGACGTCCAGTTTTATTATGATAATAATATCTAAAAAATTTAAAAAAGCGTTTAAAGCTTATTTTGAGTATAATCTAAAAACTTTATAAAAATATTTTATTGCTTGGCTTGGTATAATTTTTGGTTTTGATACGATGACCATATTTAGATTTTCAAAACTCCTTTAATTATTATCCGATTTTTACAATAAATCTTACGATTTTGATTATTTCATAAATTAGAGTTCTTGGCAATGGGCCAAACTTTCTGTCTAAGTAAGATTTTAATTTTATCTTTTAAAATAGGTATAAACATAGTTTAACAAATTATCCAGTCTTATATCATTACCTAGAAATCCAAATATCTACTCAACGGGAACAATAAGATAATATTGTTAGGTAGTTAGCTTTTGTTTAAACGAACACATTTAACATTTTAAAATAAAAAGCTCACGAAAATTCTAACTGCACCCAAGAAATGTTACTTGAGTTAATACGGGGCGACCCTCCATTGTTTCCGCCTCGATCTCCGAAGGTCGTAGAAAGCAAAATCGAGATAATTATCAGAGATAATTACAAATTACCAGGGACAATGTGCGTAGCAGCCTCAGTGGATCGAAAAGGGATGTTAAGGGTATGTTCAAAAACCTGAAAATATCCACCTCGTATAAAAACTTGCCTTTTTCATCAACACCGAATTATTTTACAACGGACCTTAAAACTAACCTAACCTGGTAAGGATATTATACTAAAATATTACCTGCAGACCTAACCTTATCTGGTTTGGCTATTATAATGAAAAAAATACTTAACCTGAACTAGTTGGGTTAGTATATATTAAACCAACCAACCTAACGATGAAAGGTTAGGCCTGTTTTTAATAAACTTGCCGGATCTGGTTATGTAGTTTTTATACTCAAGAAAAATAACCTAAGCTAACCAGGTCAAGATGTCTTTTTTAGTTTATAAACCTAACAAGTACAGGCTAGTATAAATAAAAAACTTTTTTGAACATGATTTTTAAAAAAGTGGATAAGTTACATTTCTGTGATCGGCACTTAAAAGGTCATAAGTCGAAATATAGCAAAAAACAATGCCTTAAAACGGAGTAAGATAATCGAAGCTATTTTTGGAGGTATTTACACCTCGTAAATCACCGCAAATATTTTACACGATTTCATGGTCGACTTCTAAACTTTAGCGGCTGTTTCCCACAAGTGTCAAATCTATACTTAAGACCTTTTAAGTGCCGACCACAGATTTGTCTTCGACTCAGTGTCAAGAAGAATTAAGAGGTTCGTGTCTATTGTTAGAGATTTGAATTAGAATTGAATCTTTCCTTCGAAAAAAATATAACGCGGACTGTAAAACGGTATGGTTCTGAAATTTCCAAAAAATAATTTACAAGCCATACAAAACCAAAAAATATGCACTTACCAGTTTTGTCGCAGATACACCATCCCGGGAGCTCCCTTCACTGTAGAATGTCGCTGGAGTTGCTTAACACTAATTTGATTATAATTAAAATCGAATAATAAGGTTTTGGATTGAATTTTTGATTGATTTTTCGATCACTTGAGTTTTTAACATGCCGTTCGTTACTTGGCGTGATAACGAAGTGTGTTTGCGCACTCTCTCGCGCATGTAGACGCAGAATCCTGCGTTGTCGAGTCTTCTCGTGCACATTTTAATCCTGTATGGCGGGATTTATTAAATTTGAATTTTTAAAAGAATATAGACGCAAAAGTTTCTCTAACATTTCCGCCCACATAAAACGAAGTTTTAAATTAAAATTAAGATATTTAGAAATAAAATAAAATCAAAGAATTAAGAAAAATTGAAAAATAATAAAAGGAGATACCCAAACATTTTCCAATTTTTATGGAATTTTCCCAAAAACAAAAAAAATAAGAATTCTAAGAATTAGATAAGACATTACAAAAAAAACATTGAATATGAGATTTAGCGTGGATCCAACGGTAATGGACACAATTTTACGACCGGACGTTTAAAAAGGCCTTGCTTTGTCTTAACCGTGGCCACTCTTACATTGTTATCAGGACCGGGGTGTACCGACACTATCCTACCCAACAACCAATGCAAGGGAGGTTATGCTTCGTCTTTGATTAAAACAAGGGTATTAATTTTAATCTCGACCGATGGATCGCACCATTTAGCGCGCTGCTGCAAAGTATTTAAATATTCACACTTCCAGCGTTTCCAGAAGTCTGAATTTAAACGTTGAATTAATTGCCAATGGCTAAGTGCGTTTAGTTTTAGGTGAGTTAAATCGGGATCTGGGCAAGAGTTCAAGGGTTTGAGATTTATGAAATGCCCTGGAGTAAGGGGGGAGAGATCATTAGGGTCTGTACTTTGTTCGCAAATTGGACGTGAATTTAGCAAAGCTTCAATTTGAGTTAAGAACGTGTATAACTCCTCAAAAGTAAATATTTGACTACCGACTACTTGTAGAGATGAGTTTTGATAGATTTTACGCCTGCCTCAGCGAGGCCATTTAAATGAGGCGCTCCGGGACTATTCAAGCACCAACGGATTTGTAGGCTTTCCGCCGCTGATTTAGATAACTCCTGAAGTTGCTTGATAGCTCCTACAAAGTTAGATCCGCAGTCGCTTGTGATTTGAGTGCAAGCACCTCTTCTCGCAATAAATTGCCGCAAAGCTGCGATAAAAGCTTCTGTCGTAAGATCACTGACCAATTCGATGTGGATAGCTTTTACGCAATTGTCTACAAAAACAGCGATATATGCCTTAAAAATTTTCGCTTTGCGCATGCGTGAAGAGATAATGTTTATGGGACCAGCATAGTCCAAGCAGACATGCGAAAATACCTTCAACTGTGAAGTTCTGAATAAAGGTAAATCAGCCATGAATTGAGTGTAGGGTTTTGGTTTCATACGAAAACACTGAATACATTGAGATAAAACATGATTTATAGCTCTACGAGCTGATAAAATCCAAAATTTTTGGCGTATTAAATACAAGACAGTATTGAGTCCTGGATGAAAATTATTTTTATGAATTTGGATAATAATTAAATCAGTTAGTCGGTGAGATCGAGGCAGTAGAATTGGATGTTTTGAGTCGTATGGAATTCCAGATGAATGACGCAAGCGTCCGCCCACTCTGACAAACCCCTTGCCGTCAAGGAACGGCGCATGTTTTCGGTATTGTTTAGGAAGCGATTGTTGATTTTTGAGTTTTTGAATAAGTTCTAAGAAGCAGTTTTCTTGGACGTGCTTGACTAAAACTAATAAAGCTTCATGTAACTGATTGGAAGAAAAAACTTGAGGAAGGGACTCCTGCGGGTTTTTTCGATTATGAATAACTCTTAAAAAATGACATATAATTTTTTGAATAAGGTCAAGGTTAGAATAATTTTGAATAAGTTTTTCGAAATAATTAGGTGAAGTTAGAAACGTAACGAGTACTGAAGATTTTTGCTCTTGGAAAATTTCTTCTGGGACATTGTCTGAGATCTGGTCTAGAAAATTTTGAATTTTCCATTCGGACCTTGGTAAGGTGCGCCAAGAGGGACCTTAAAACCAAAGTGGATGGTTGACGAGATTACTAGCCAATAGACCTCTACTTGCACAATCCGCGGGATTTTCAGCCGAGGGTATGTGGTACCAAGATACATCTGGAATGGTTTCTTGAATCTTGCAAACTCGGTTGGCTACAAAAGTTTGCCATTTGTGAGGAGAACCAGTAATCCAGTGTAAAGCGACTTGTGAGTCGGAAAATGCAAGTATTTCGTCTATAGAAATAAGTGAAGAATAGTTTCGGATAACGATTTCTAAGATATCAGCTAAGAGCGTAGCTCCCAGAAGTTCTAAACGTGGTATTGATTTTGTATTGATAGGGGCTACTCTAGATTTGCCTAAAGCCAAGGCTGACCTGATTTCACCATTTTGCAACTCAGTACGAGCATACACACAACTGGCATAACCAAGCTCAGACGCATCACAGAAGGCTAAAAGTTTACAGCTTTTAAATTGAGTAGAAAAAATATGGCGTGGTAAGAAAATATTTGAAATGCAGTTTAGTTCATTACTGAATTGGTTCCAAAGATTTACAATAGAGTCTGGTGGCTTTTCGTCCCATGAACAATTAGACAACCAGAGTTTCTGCATAATGGTTTTTGCTAAGAATGATATAGGTGATAAAAAACCAAGCGGATTCCATATTTTTGCTATTGTTAGGTTAGAATAATTTTGAATAAGTTTTTCGAAATAATTAGGTGAAGTTTGAAACGTAACGAGTACTGAAGATTTTTGCTCTTGGAAAACTTCTTCTGGAACATTGTCTGACATCTGGTCTAGAAAATTTTGAATTTTCCATTCGGACCTTGGTAAGGTGAGCCAAGAGGGACCTTGAAACCAAAGTGGATGGTTGACGAAATTACTAGTCAATAGACCTCTACTTGCACAATCCGCTGGATTTTCAGCCGAGGGTATGTGGTACCAGGATACATCTGGAATGGTTTCTTGAATCTTGCAAACTCGGTTGGCTACAAAAGTTTGCCATTCGTGAGGAGAACCAGTAATCCAGTGTAAAGCGACTTGTGAATCGGAAAATGCAAGTATTTCGTCTATAGAAATAAGTGAAGAATAGTTTCGGATAACGACTTCTAAGATATCAGCTAAGAGCGTAGCTCCCAGAAGTTCTAAACGTGGTATTGATTTTGTATTGATAGGGGCTACTCTAGATTTGCCTAAAGCCAAGGCTGCCCTGATTTCACCATTTTGCAACTCAGTACGAGCATACACACAACTGGCATAACCAAGCTCAGACGCATCACATAAGGCTAAAAGTTTACAGCTTTTTACTTGAGTAGAAAAAATATAGCGTGGTAAGGAAATATTTGAAATGCAGTTTAGTTCATTACTGAATTGGTTCCAAAGATTTACAATAGAGTCTGGAGGCTTTTCGTCCCATGAACAATTAGACAACCAGAGTTTCTGCATAACGGTTTTTGCTAAGAATGATAGAGGTGATAAAAAACCAAGCGGATCCCATATTTTTGCTATTGCTGAAAGGATATTCCGTTTGGTACAGGATTTTTCAGATTGGGTGTAAGAATATGTGAATTGATCGGAAACTGCAGTCCTAAGACCTTGATTGAACTTGAATCGTCCTTGTCAAAAGTGACAGGAATTTGACAATCCGAGGGTGAAAATTGAGATATAAGTTTCGGTTCATTGTAAGCCCATTTACGGAGTTGAAAGCCACCTAAGTTTAACAAAGCGATAAGGTCATTTTGAAGGGCTAAGGCGTCGTCAAGGGACTTTGCGCCTGCGCAAATATCATCCATAAAAATATTATTAAGAAGAACCTTGGAAGCTTCGGGTAGTTTTCACTCTCGATTTTTGCTAACTCCCTTAATGTACGAATAGCTAAATAAGGGCTAGAACACATACCAAAGGTAACTGTATTTAGTCGAAATTCTAAGTAAGGGTTCGCTAGGATGAAAACGCCAGAGAAGTCTTTGAAAATCTCTGTGTTCAGGATTTATTTTGATTTGAAGGAAGTGCTGTTTTATGTCTGTTAAAAATACATAGGGATAGAATCGGAATTTGAGTAAGATTTCGGAAATATCATTTTGAAGTTTTGGACCTATTAAAAGAGTTTCATTTATGCTTAGGCCTGTGGATGAGGGTTTTATCGAAGGGCTAAAAACAACCCGGAGTTTTGAAGTAGTTTTATTAGGTCTAAGAGCACCATGGTGAGGCAAATAACAGGATAAAGCTGGTTTGGGTTCATGACTTGGTATAGGAGACATATGACCATTGATTAAGTAGTCTCTCATGAAGTCGGAGTATAGATAATAAAGATCTGGATTTTTTAAAAGCCTAGATTCGAGCGACATAAAGGAACGGTACGCAATAGAAAAGGTATCGCCAAGCTGCGGCTCTGCGCTTCGAAACGGTAAGTTGACAATAAAGCGTCCTGATGGTTCTCTTGTCGTAGTTTTTTGGTAGATCTCCTCGCATTTCTTCTCCTCTGGAGAAAGAAAAACTCTAGGTTTTATAGTTTCCAATTCCCAGAATTTTTTGAGACTAGAATCGAGAGACTGGTCGGATAGGAAAAAACAAGAATTATCGAGCGTGGTTTGAAAAATGACGTCACGTGTATCCCCCAGTAAGACCCATCCAAAGATGGTTTCAAAGGCGGTTGGTTGGTTGAATATAGCTCCAATTTGTAGGATTGACCCTCATAGAAGGCATGTTTGCACATAAGTTAAGCAAAATATGAACTTGAAAATTAAAGGTTGGGTATGGTTGTCCTACTGGACGAATTGTACACGTTGAGATTCCCTTGGTCGAGGATGAAGAACGGTTTAATCCTAGGATTGGGATCGATTCTTTGTTTCTAGAAATTCCTAAACGATTTAAACAGTTTTCGCTTATCAAGTTAAGCTGACTACTATTATCAAGGATGGCTCGAACCTTCTGATAATTGCCCCTAGAATCTAGAACCTCCACTTACAAGTAGATAATAAACAAGTTTTTGTTGCTGTGGTAGCCAAAGAAGTCCACAAGTTTGTTGGGGCAACAAAATTTTGACTTTGAGGTTGAATAATTGATTAATTTTGAGTTGTTGGATTTTGAGTGATATTTTGAGTTGAGTGATTTTGAGTTATTGGCAAAGAATTGACATAGTTTGGGTTAATTGTAAGGTTAGGAAGTAAGTTTGAAGTTGATTGAGTTGGCTGAATAAAATTGGATTGGTTAGAGTTATTATTTTAGTTAAATTGACTAACTCCAGAGTTTTGATTAGAGTTTTGTCTACAAATCATTGTATGATGTCTAAAACGACAAATTTTGCAATTATACGTGCTTACGCAATCCTTTTGTACGTGATTAAGACGCAGAAAATTTACGCATGCGCTTTGTTGAGTTATGAAAGCGTACCTATCATTAGGAAACTTTGAAATAAAAACCAGACATTGGGTTATTAAATGTATCGAATTATTGCATAACCTGCACTTAGCTTGAGCATAATTTTGATGAGTTGAGTTATTAGGTGAATTTTGATGTTGAGTTTTTTCTTTGTTCATTGTGGTTGGTGGGGCGTTTACAAAAAAATTAGATTGGGCGTTTGATTTGGTTTGATATTGAGAATATGAATTTGATTTAAAATTCTTAGGCTTTGAATTATACGGTTTATTATTTGTTAAGTTGGTTTGAGTCACTTGGGAAGGGATAATTTGCAATGACTCAAGAGCTTTGCATTGATTTGACAAAAATTCGATTAAATTTTTGTAAGTTGGTATTTCAGTAGTGCTGTATTTTAGCTCAAACGCAGTTCTGGTCGAATTATCAATTTTTGAAAGTAAAATTGAAAACAGACAAAAACACCACTGATCTACTGGAAAATTAAGGTTACCTAGGGCTAGCACATTTTCCGAAAAAATATCGATTAATTTTCTAAGCTCTTTTGCCGAGTTATTTTTTAAAGGAATCGCTATGTAAATAGCATTCCAATAGGTGGATGCTAACAACCGTTTATTTTGATAGCGATTGACTAGGATATTCCACGCTATTTCGTAATTATCCCCCGTTAATTTAATTGAATTTAAAAGATTTGTAGGTTCTCCCTCTAAGTACATTAATAAATGCTGAAATTTTTTAATGTTTGAGTAATTTTGATTATCATTTACGAGGGAAGAAAAAATATCAAAAAAGGTGGTCCATTTGCGAGGTGATCCATCAAAGCAGGGTATTTTTAGAGGTCCTAGTTCATCCCTTATTGGGGCTTGAATTATAGCAGGGCTGTTTGCCGAAAACCTAGGGCCCAAATCTGGAAAGAGTTCTGCATATATTTGCTTGGTAGCGTAATAGAATTTGTCGGTGTCCTTCCTAAATACGTCCTGTTCCGTGAATTCCTCGTCCTTAATGAGGCCTATGATGTCGTTATGTAACCGTTTAAATTCCTCGTAATGATCGTCGAAAGATTCGTAAGATACGTTAAAAAAAACGCTTAGAGACGCATCCTGCTTGCATTTAGTTGCCAAGTTATATACCTCAGTAATGCGTGAAATAGATATCTTTCTTTGGTTTATCAAACTATTTTTTGAAGGCATATTGAATTAAGTTTATTTTTATAGCACAAAATATTTTAAAAGAATAAAATAGTTTTTTGTTTTGTTTTGGTAAATATCGATTTTTATTTTGTGCTAAAAATAGAATTTCTTACTTGTTGAGTAGGTTAGTATCTGCTACCAAGATCCTTATTTTATCATAAAATGCACTTTTATAAAGAGGTATTTTTACCACTTATTTTTCCCAAATAATTTAGGTAATTAAAAAGATTTATTCACACCTAGTAAAACGCCGTTCGCAGAATTGTTTTGTCCACTGCTAAACCACATATAAACAATAATCGAATTTCGAATAAAATAAGAATTTTTTTTAATTTTTTTTTTACTGAATATTTGAATTGAATTCTTTTATAAACAAACTGTGAAGAATAACCGCTGTAAAACAGAGCTCCGTCCTTAGTATGTGGAGGGGAGAGCCTTGCTTCGAACGATGCTCGCTGGACGACCGAATTGCAGGTTCCAGGTGGGGTATAATGGCAAATTTTTAATACGAATATTTTTCGTGACTTGCAAAAATTTTAATTTTAAAAATTTCCTAAATTTATCTGGGTCGATGGAACAAAAATGTTAGAGATTTGAATTAGAATTGAATCTTTCCTTCGAAAAAAATATAACGCGGACTGTAAAACGTTACGGTTCTGAAATTTCCAAAAAATAATTTACAAGCCATACAAAACCAAAAAATATGCACTTACCAGTTTTGTCGCAGATACACCATCCCGGGAGCTCCCTTCACTGTAGAATGTCGCTGGAGTTGCTTAACACTAATTTGATTATAATTAAAATCGAGTAATAAGGTTTTGGATTCAATTTTTGATTGATTTTTCGATCACTTGAGTTTTTAACATGCCGTTCGTTACTTGGCGTGATAACGAAGTGTGTTTGCGCATGGCGCGGTTCGGTTCGGCCCACTTAAAACGAATTTTTAAATTAAAATTAAGAAATTTAGAAAAAAAATTAAATCAAAGAATTAAGAAAAATTGAAAAATAATAAAAGGAGAATTTACCCATTTTCCAATTTTTATGGAATTTTCCCAAAAACATAAAAAATAAGAATTCTAAGAATTAGATAAGACATTACAAAAAAAATAATGAATATGAGATTTAGCGTGGATCCAACGGTAATGGACACAATTTTACGACCGGACGTTTGAAAAGGCCTTGCTTTGTCTTAACCGTGGCCACTCTTACATTGTTATCAGGACCGGAGTGTACCGACACTATCCTACCCAACAACCAATGCAAGGGAGGTTTTGCTTCGTCTTTGATTAAAACAAGTGTATTAATTTTAATCTCGACCGATGGATCGCACCATTTAGCGCGCTGCTGCAAAGTATTTAAATATTCACACTTCCAGCGTTTCCAGAAGTCTGAATTTAAACGTTGAATTAATTACCAACGGCTAAGTGCGTTTAGTTTTAGGTGAGTTAAATCGGGATCTGGGCAAGAGTTCAAGGGTTCGAGATTTATGAAATGCCCTGGAGTAAGGGGGGAGAGATCATTAGGGTCTGTACTTTGTTCGCAAATTGGACGTGAATTTAGCAAAGCTTCAGTTTGAGTTAAGAGCGTGTATAACTCCTCAAAAGTAAATATTTGACTACCGATTGACTTGTAGAGATGAGTTTTGATAGATTTTACGCCTGCCTCAGCGAGGCCGTTTAAATGAGGCGCTCCGGGACTATTCAATCACCAACGGATTTGTAGGCTTTCCGCCGCTGATTTAGATAACTCCTGAAGTTGCTTGATAGCTCCAACAAAGTTAGATCCGCAGTCGCTTGTGATTTGAGTGCAAGCACCTCTTCTCGCAATAAATCGCCGCAAAGCTGCGATAAAAGCTTCTCTCGTAAGGTCACTGACCAATTCGATGTGAATAGCTTTTACGCAATTGTCTACAAAAACAGCGATATATGCCTTAAGAATTTTCGCTTTGCGCATGCGTGAATAGATAATGTTTATGGGATCAGCATAGTCCAAGCAGACATGCGAAAATACCTGTGAAGTTTTGAATGAATGTAAATCAGCCATGAATTGAGTGTAGGGTTTCGGTTTCATACGAAAACACTGAATACATTGAGATAAAACATGATTTATAGCTCTACGAGCTGATAAAATCCAAAATTTTTGGCGTATTAAATACAAGACAGTATTGGATCCTGGATGAAAATTATTTTTATGATTTTGGATAATAATTAAATCAGTTAGTCGGTGAGATCGAGGCAGTAGAATTGGATGTTTTGAGTCGTATGGAATTCCAGATGAATGACGCAAGCGTCCGCCCACTCTGACAAACCCCTTGCCGTCAAGGAACGGCGCAAGTTTTCGGTATTGTTTAGGAAGCGATTTTCGATCACTTGAGTTTTTAACATGCCGTTCGTTACTTGGCGTGATAACAAAGTGTGTTTGCGCACTCTCTCGCGCATGTAGACGCAGAATCCTGCGTCGTCGAGTCTTCTCATGCACATTTTAATTCTGTATGGCGGGATTTATTAAATTTGAATTTTTAAAAGAATATAGACGCAAAAGTTTTTCTAACATCTATTATTTTCATCTCGTTGAACAAGAAATAGGATTAATCCCAAATAATATTTTAGGAAGTTTTGACAACGAATCTCTTTCGATCAAATTACCTGTTCCTGAAACCATTAAAATCATTTTAGACATCCACAAATCTACCATTAGCGCTTCTTACTCTCATCGATATAAGGTTATCCGAAACATTCGTTGCATGTAACGATAACATTTTTTAACAAATACCGTTAACTGCCTTTATATTTTTTTTTAAAGAAAGCGAAGTAAATTTGAGGATGATTCTTTACTAGCCAATGTGATATTTTCTTGTATACAAAATATTACCGATGATATAACAAAAATTCATAAAAAACGTAATTTAAACCCTCTACTTGTGTAAAAATAGTTTAATATTTAAGATCAGTCAAAGACAAAGTTCCTTAGAATATCAGGATAGCTAATCTGGTACTCGTAAGATGTGATGGTTCCCATCACACACTGAGAGAAGAATTTTGTAACAATAACAAACATTTTGTAACTGTTACCAAATGCGTTGCCCATATTTGGCTTATTAGATATTTGTTTGCAGGTAACAATTCATAAATTTCAACAATTGGAACAAATATTTGTTAATAAAAACAAAATCGTCTGGTAATATTTTAAAAAAAGCTACATTAAGCACTAATATATTGTAGGTATTTAAAAATATATGTGAGTTTAATTATTAATATACTGTATATTTATTATAAGGATCATTCTTATTTAATATTAAATTAATTAATTATGGGTTATTATATAATTAGCAGCTGTAATTATATTTAGTTATTTTGCATTAATAAGGTATTTGTAGGTTTCACGTTCTGTTTAATATACAGGGTGTTCATTTTAAAACGCACCCACCCCAGATTTCTCGAAAATGATTTTTTAAAAAAAAGCAAAAACACGTCAATTAATTTATTAAGGAGGATACATTTGGGCTATCTTAAATTTTTGTAGTACACACCCCCTTTGAGGGGAACATTTTACCCCTATATTTTGAATATGGAAAGTGGGTCAATTGACACTTTTTTTTGAAGGTTTCTTAAGTATCTTTACAAAGGTGTACAAATTTTGGAAATCTATCAATTTGTTTTTGACATATTCACTTATTTTTTCAAAGGGGGTGTGTACTACAAAAACTATGAGATAGCCAAAATGTGTCCTCCTTAATAAATTAATTGACATGTTTTTACTTTTTCTCAAAAAAAAATAATTTTCGAGAAATCTTGGTTGGGAAGTTTTAAAATGAACACCCAGCATATTTATATAGGGTTAATGGAAATAAGGACACCAATTTTAATCACACACCTGTATTTCTTCGTCTTCCTCAGGCCACACACCTTAGCCTTAGGAAGACGAAAATGGATTGTCGAAAAGAAATAAAGTTGTGTGATCAAAATTGGTGTCTTTTTTCACATTAACCCTATAGAAATGAATAAGGTATAGAATAATAAGAGAATTTAAATAATAATAAAAAGCAAGTTGTTTTGATGAAAAATATTTATTTCTATTTTATTATAAAAGTGGAGTCAATTTTTTTTACGGTGGCTGGTACTCTTTGTTTTTTTTGGAAAGGTTGGTTAATGAAATATACACACGTTTGTTCCACGTGAGATGCACACAAAATTTTGTCAAATCTGACATAAACCGATTTTACCTCACTATAAGTTGGGGGACTCCACCATTATGAAAGGCAGCATGGGTAGCCCATGTTTTTTTTAAATGTTTCTCCTTTGTTCAATTACTTCCTCCACCTTCAAGTCAGTGCTGACCTGAAAAAGAAAATAAATTTTATATATTTGTAAATTTAATACAGAACCAGTGGCGTATATAAGGGGGGGGCTTAACTTTAAAGGGAGGGCCTCCCTTTAAAGTTAAGTTTTTTTAGATATTTTCCACATGTTTTATGAATATAAACATAAAATAGCCTAAAATACAGCCTCATGAGGTCTCGCCCCCCCTGATACCATCTCGCCCGTCCCCCCCCCCCCGAATTTTTTTCTATATACGCCACTGTGCAGAGAAGTAAATGTTTGCTTTAAGTTAAAAGGTTTAAACTTCACATTTTCATACTAAAGGCTCTTTGCTTAAAAATCTTTAATAATTAATTCAAAGAATTGAAGCCATGATTCAAATGACATCAAATTTAAAATGATTAAAATCACAAAAGACAAATATAAAGCATTGTAAAAAAAATAATAAATAACACTTACTGTTATTGTGGACGACCAAAGCCAGATTGTTTCCATCTTTAAGCGAAAATCTGAAACAAAAAAAAAAGAGTATGAATTTTATATTAAAAACAAATAAAGCCTACGCCTGTGGATACTTGTCGTCAATTAGCACATAAATCAGTTAATTAAAAATCAATCCTATTTACTGTTTGTTTATAAAGCAATCAGTTTCCACAGAACAAAAAGTTTATACAATGAATACGTTTTTTTTCTTGAAGCTATATTTCTACCTTTAAAGCGTTATTCCTGATGACTTTTTGTTCACTTCGACTCTTGCAACCAAAACACCATTATGATGCCATAAAAATACCCGCGTATTTAGGTCTATATTAGCACAAAATCACAAAAACTAAAACTTAACTAAACATGGCGTCCCCTTGATTTTTGGGCACAGTGTCTGCAGAGACATTTCTCTATGAGTGTCTGCGACGGTCTGTAATACAATGCTAGGTGGGGCATCGTGTCGATTCGGTCTAGACCGCGGCTCACACCTAGGGGAGAGCGGGGCTCGTTGGGCATAGGGGCACGTTGAGACACCCCTATTAACTCGACAATTAGACGTCAGATGCCAGCGCAACCCATGTGGCAAAGTCGCCTTTGCTCATGCATTAGTCCGCAGTGAGAATCTGTGATGTGTGTATCGCCAAGGAACAGATTTTGAACTATTTTTTTTTTGACCTCGAGTTTAATAAAATTATAACGATGCTAATATTTACGCAAACATGGTTGTCGACTCTCTCAATTTTGTATGTAGGTGTGGGGCTAGTTGAATCAAAAAGTTCAAGGCACGTTGGGCCACCGGCCCAGCTAACCCCATACATTTTCTAAAAACATTTTTTTTTATTTTAAGGTTAAAATCAGCATGCGTTCATATGATGGACTAAAAATCAGGTCATGTAATAATTCTCGACCTAAACAAATGTTTTAGATCGTCCGCCTCTTGAAGACTGCGACGACTTGCGCCTATAGTTATTTATCAAAGTTACCTTTGGCAACGCTAAAACGCTTTCGACTGGAATCGGGCATATTGCAGTCTCTTATTATTATATGCTATATTCTATCTGTTTTTTATCCTCTTATGGAAATTAGGCCCCCTAGATGTGGACTTGTTCACGCAGTATTTTTGTTAGTCTTGGAGATATAAAGCTAATTTCTTCACAATCTTGATTGGTGTTCTCTTGCAAACAAAAAACGATTAGTTTTTCTGTAAAACTAAGTTGGCAGAAGTTATAAGCCATAGATTGTGAAAAAACAGTAAAAAAGCCGCCATTTATTTATTTATATTTATTTATTTATGACATCACACAGACCCTCCAACTCAAATTTGAGGCAAACACTCGGTGACTTAAAATTGTGTGATCTATTATTACCAATCGATCTAGGGAAATTTAAAAAATTTGTGCTTTTCCGAAAGCTGGTGAAAGAAAGACCAAGAATATCAACCGAAGAAAATGGTCAACAACTATACTAACTGAAACTCGGGTTAAAAAAGAGTTGAAACGTGAAAAAAGTAAAAAACAAAAGAAAAAAAAAAGAAAAATATGTAACCAAAAATGTCTTCAACGAAAAGAAGCATAGAAAAACTGCTCAGAAAAGGACACTAAAAGATGACAGCGATGATGAAGAGGAAACATTTTGTCTAGTCTGCACGGAACCATTCTCAAATAGCAAACCAAAAGAAAAATGGGTACAATGTTTAACTTACAAGTTTTGGGCCCATGAAACATGTGCTGATTCAGGGTTTACTTATGTTTTGCTAAAACCGTAATTTCAATTCACACTAGAGCAAGAATTAGGTTACTTTATATTGTTTGTTTTTTAAGAAAGTTAAAGTTTAGTATTTTATTATTATCAATAAAAATAATCTAAGAATTTCCTGTTGCATATATACAGTTCCTAATTATGCAACCATGCCCAACTTGCCCCATCGTATGGCCCAACTTACCCCGTGGGTGGGCTTAGTTGGGCCGCTTGCAAGGGTGCTAGAAAAAAGTGTTTTTTAAGTTTGAATGCATAGTTTTAAAAACCAATCTTTGCGAATTGTCTACCTGCGGGCCGTGCCTTAAACATATTATTAACCAGGGTCGCTCCGTTGCTACCAACTTGTTGCACTACGTTCAGGATGTGTACGAAACAATGGAGGGAGGCTCTCAGACTGATGCCGTGTACACCGATTTCTCAAAAGCTTTTGACAAAATTCAGATACCAACATTAATAATAAAATTGCAGAATATCGGTGTGCATGGCATCTTTCTGGGCTGGTTGGAGTCCTCTTTGACACCTCGGCGCCAGTATGAAAATTAAATAATTGCCAATCAGACTGTGTCAGTGTAACTTCTGGCATCGCCCAGGGGTTGCATTTAGGACCTCTCCTTTTCTCTCTATATATCTAAGATATCTCAAAGTGCTTTCAACAATCAAAGTTTTCAAATTTCGCAGACGATCTGAAAGCGTATAAAATTGTCAAAAATGACTTGGACCAATTACATCTTCAGTCCGATCTTCAGCGACTCCAGGAGTACTGCCACGAGAATCGTTTATTTTTTAATGTATCTAAGTGTTACTCAATTACGTTTACTCGACAAACGAGGGTAATAGATTCTCGGTACAGTATTGGTGGGGTTCAGCTGAGGAAAGTTGATTCCATTCGGGACCTTGGTGTAACACTTGACTGCAAACTTACATTTAATTTGGATTTATATTAAGGGTCTCCAAAGTGTTCACAAACGCAAACTCTTTATTACTGTTATACAACGCGTAAGTACGAAGTCATTTAGAATTTGTGAGTACTGTTTGGTGCCCTAGATATGCCAAATATATTCAGAGAATTGAAAGAATTCAACAAAAATTTATCTTTCATTTGAATTTTCGATATAATAGACAATTAATTGGTGAAGCCTATGAGATAAGTTTAGCTTATTATAAGCTAGGTAAATTAAGCAATAGGAGACTGGTGGCTTATACTGTATTTTTACACAAATTGGTAAACAATAAAATCAATTGCCCACAATTATTGAGTAGGCTGCCATTTAACATAAAGCAAACGAATACTCGGCACTACAAAAGGGCGGATCCAGAGGTGCTTCTCGGGGGGGGGGGCACTTTAGGTGACATTCTCTGTTGGTAAAAAACGGTATATATTTTTTAAGCAGCATTTTATTGAATTAGTCAGTGGTTGTAATTTCGATGATAACAACAATAGACACTTTCATGCGCCGCAGGCAAAAATTTTGAGTTTTTATTAGCAAAAACATTACTTTTTACTCATTTTTTGTATATTCAAAAAATTCTCGGGGGGGGGGGGCAAGTGCCCCTTCCCCCCCCCCCCTGGATCCGCCACTGGCACTACATGCTTTTCTATAATAAAAAATATAATACAAATTACGGGCAGAATGCAGATGCTTATCTCTTATAACACCTATTTTAAACACATCGACTTGTTTAGAGTATCAGTATTTACCTTAAAAACGTTGGCTTACAAAGTGTTTTAATATAGTTATGTGAAAAGACTTTCTTTCCGGAATAACCAAATTTTATTTGATATGCTCACAGGTAGTTTTTTTTCTTTATTTTCTATTTTCTAGTTTTAGGTCCATAATTTATTATAAGCACTTACAATTGTCATTATAAGCTGTCATGTAATTGGAAAGGTATCCCTTTCTGTTTGGCAGCCCATGTATTAATAAATAAATAAATAAATAAAAAATAATTATAAAACTGTAAGTAATATAGCAATGCTTTTATTTGCATTTATGTAAAAAGTGGCTTAACTAGCCCCGCTCTCCCCTACAAAATGTCAACCGAAATGTCACGATCTCGCGCGACAAGGCCCGAGCCGAGACTGGTGTTCTGTAGCCGAGACGGTACAAAGTTATATTGCTCAATAATATCGCTTGTTAATAATAACCAAATTTGTTGAACTTTACGAAGTAACTAATAGAAACCAATTCAGACCGTTGTAATAACAAAATCACGCCATAACATTATACAAAAAATGTTTGTTGTAATAAACACAAAGAAATATTTGCCAATATTAAGAGTATATTTATATTTAGGAAATTTTAAGTATTAATAACAAAGACGTTCTGTTACCTTAAAAGAAAGAGTGGTTTGGTTATGGTTAATATAAGGCAATTACTATTTACAAAAATATCAAATTATTAAAGAAACAAATGACATATTATTTATAACTAAACACTTTAAAAAAGGTTTGTTACCAATAATTAATGATATTTGCTTTTAATATTTTTTAATGAGCACAACAAAAATCAGGTTTACCAAATATTTGTTAATAATAAAATCGGTTTTTTTTCAGTGCATGCGTGGGCAAATAGCCTGCTTTAAATTAGTTCCGAGCAGTCACGTGAAATGCGAAAAAAAAACCTGCATTGCGCAAGCTTTTCCTACGATCCGACCGAGAAACTTTCAGTCGGTACGGGACAGGAGAATAGATTTCACTCCAAACGCGTAAAATTTACTAACTCTGGAGTGCGGGCGACTATGCCATTGGTCGAGATAAGTCATTTTGTACAACACGCGACCGCTCAGAGTTTGCTATTATTCAAAGCCTGTGATGTGGATGGTCACATCGTTCAAGACTCAGCATACCCAGGAGTCTACAGTATAGCATGTAGCTGCATCATCGAATACAGTAGATAAACAGGCCAAAAATACCAACTAGAGAAAGAACATGAAAAATCAGTCAGACACTTAAATGCGTCAGCAGTTTCTGAACATTTTCACGAAACTAGAAAGATCAGAATTTATTTGAGACGTCTAAAACTCCTGCCTCTAATCCTTTGAAAAAATATAAGTAAAAGTACTATTTTAAATTTTGTATGAATTGCCATAGACTTTAGTACAGTATGTCATATATTCATCAAGGGATAAGAGTTACAAATTTATAAAATTTATCAGCTATTTTTTACATTTAAAAAATAAATTAAATTTAGTAACACATCCGCTAAAAATTAACAAAGGTAACTATTTTATCCTAAAACAGGGAATAGAAAATGTTTTAAAATGTATAATCTCTCATCGTTTTGAACGTACTTCAACAGAAGTGGGATTATGTGAGAGACGTATAAACTCATTCCAGCAAATTTTCTCCCATTTAACGCTACTTTGCCCAAATTTTTACTCTCAGACTAAAGTAATTTAATTAATATTTACAGTGGATTTTGTATTTCAATTAATCATACTCCGTATTTTGGTAAATCTAAATGCGGTAATAAATAGTATTTTTTATACTCATAACCTAACTGAAATACTCTGGTCGATTCAGTTTATTTTGGGATAACTTTTACAAGTGGACGGTTTGATTTTTTTTACTTGGATCCACGGATAATGCTCGATATAGTTTTGGTGCGTCCCGAAAATATGTAAACAGGTAAATTTCGCACAAAAGAAGATTATTTTTTAATTTTCTAATTTTAAAATTCTAAGAAAGATTCAAGATTTTATAGTTTCAAATTTCTCAAAAAAATTTACTATCTAAATACAAAATGTTGAAATATTTTTGAAATTAAAAAAATTTACCATATTTATAGTAGATGTGCACTTTACTCCGGATGGCAAATTTCTCGGGGTAAATACACCTACATAATTAGGTTCAACCAGACTAAGTAACCTACAAAATAACTGACTCCGGAGCGACATTGCGATATACAAAATTGCGAGTAATGAAATAGCGATTATCAAAATAGCGATGTAATGAAAGAGCGACTATCAAAATAGCGATGTATCAAAATAGCGTTTGTAACAAAACAGCGACATATCAAAATAGCGATGTATCAAAATAGCGATGTATCAAAATAGCGACAATCAAAATAGCGATGTATTCAAATACCGAATCAAAGCAAACCGAATCGAATCAAACCAATCCAAACTGAACCGAACCGAAATGAGTTATTATATCCTGTGGTATTTTGACTATACCACCTTGTTTAAAAAAAAACTTCCCTGACTTCTTTTACAGGATCCTAGAGGATGTGAATCCAAACCGAACTGAACCGAATTTGGTTCAGTTCGGTTCGGTTCGTATTCACACTTTCTAGGATCCCAAAAAAGAAGTCTGAAGAGTTTTTTTTGAAAAAATATGCTGGTATGGTTCGGTTCAGTTCGGTTCGGATTCACACCCACTAGGATCCCGGGAAGGAAGTCAGAGAAGTTTTTTTTTGAAAAGATTTGTTAGAATTCGAACTATCTGCCAAAAACGAACCGAAATATCGCTATTTTGATAGTCGCTCTTTTGTTACATCGCTATTTTGTTACATCGCTATTTTGTTACAATCGCTTTTTTGTAACATCGCTATTTTGATAGTCGCCTTTTCATTACATTACTCTATTTTGATTGTCGCTATTTCGATACCGCTATTTTAATACGCGCTATTTTGTACATCGCTATTTCGTTCCAGAGCCAATAAATACACAAATATTGCACTGGTACCTAACAGTTACATCATGGACCAATCCAAAACCATTCGCTAGTAAAATCTTGACTTTCGCACTTCAGTCTGAATATGCAAATTAAGACATTCCCATAACGGAAAACTAAATAAAAATCACTGTCTGTTGCTCTACACCCCACTACCCGAACACATTTACACGGGGTTAACAATTCTACTTTGCCAAAATGTTATAAAAATTAGTTCTCGCAAAATGGCAACAAAGAAACGCATTTGCCCCTAAAACCCACTTACCCCAACCCAACCTACTCCCTTCTTTTCATAGGCAATTTCGAGATGATCAAGTAACGTAACCTATTGATTTTTTACATGAAACATTTTAAATCTAAATAGGTAAATTTATCTCATTATGAATTTTCCATGCGTGAAAAACTTTATTTTCACTATGTGAGCTTTTTGTTGTTTGCTTTTTTCCGCGGACGCTTTTTTGTGTGTAGGCCTTTTTCCTGTACAAATATTTCCTTTGCCCTTTTTTCCCGTGCGCTTATTTATGGTCCACGTTTCCCATTACCTGGGGGCCATTGGGGTTCTGCTCCAGAACCGCCGTTGACTCTTGTGTTATCAAAAGTGAACCCAAGATGGCAGCAGTATATCGCTGCTGCCTTTTGTCCACTTAAGGTACAAATTCTTTAAGAAATTAAATATAGCGTCGTCAGTATTTCTTAATGCCTGAAAAGCAAATTGGTGGTTGGTTCGGCTTATTAATAATATTATTATATATCAGAAATGCTGTCAAACCGCCTTGCACCAATTTCTCAATTGGCCAAGTTAAGCAAGGTTTCCCTCCATGGTCACTTACGACTGAGTACCGGAAAATCTTTCATTCATCACTGAATGGAAAGAGATACCAGAAATACGGATCTAAAATACTAAACATATAAACTTATTAAAAGTTGCACATTTTTTTAAGAGTGTTTACTTGATACTAGAAAGTAAAATTGAATTCGGATATTTAGGTCCCAGGTTTCGGTCACAAACATCATACAATTTTTTTTTAAATTCGGGTTAAAGTTAGTTTCATAATCATTATCAGATATTATTCATTATAGTATAATATATTTTACCAATTATTAAAAGTTTTGGTAGTAATAACCAATATTGTTTGATGTTGTTACAAAAATATAATTTTTAATATATTGGTATCATGTTGAAGTATTCTCCGATATCATCTTGATGATCTGTCAAACCTTTGAGATAATAAAAGGTCAAAATATTAAAATTTGGCATTTCTTACTCTAAATTCATATTTTCCGACTTGTGAAGTTTTATTATGATATTTGTTTATTTGGCTTCTGTCAAGGCATTTTTCGGTTTTTACAATAAAATTAACTTAAAATCCAAAAGTACCATTGTTTTAAATTTCAAAACTAAATTAGACGACAAAACCAGTTTATACCTTCCTAGCCCGTACAGCAATGGCTAGAGAAGGTTTTAGTTTCGACGAATTTTTTTTTTGAGATAACGCCGAAAATGTGTTATTTGGGTGAATTTTAACCTATCTTAGGAATATCGTCGTGATGTCTGTCTATGTGTGTGTTTGTGTTTGTGTGTATATCAGTCCGTAACACGCTTCTAAACCGCTGAACCGATTTTTATAAAACTTTCAGGTAAAATAGTGTTCGACACTCTAACGAGCTGATTAGATTTTGGGCAAAATCCATTATTGGTAATAACAATGTTTTTTTGACAATTAAAAAATGCTAATTTTTTAACGGATCATCGCATCAATATGCGGTTTTAGGAACATAATAGACTACGTTTTGCTCAATAATTTGTGTTATGAGTAAGAACTTCGTAGGAGCTTTAGTTTCTGAAATATTTAAAATAAAACTGTTTTCAAGGCTGATCAGGGCTATCAAAACGGACGGGCCACGATCCTCCACTTTGTTGACGTCACATCCGGGGCTGATTTTTTTTGATGGTCACATCACGACATAGCTGATTGTCTTTAAAATATTGAAGTTGGAATGACGGTTCATGAATATTTAATTTTTTTTAAAATAAAGCCGGTTTTGAGATTGTTTTTACTATATTTTTGCAGAACAATTTTTTTAATGTATAGTAATCCTTAATTTTTTAGAGCCGTTTTATTAGCTCACACAAAAATTAAATTTAAAGCAGACGCGAATGTAACAAACACAGATGACAAAGTCAAATACATGTCAAATATAACAGTTGGCATGCAGTATATGGCGGGTAATTTGAATTCAAAATAAGAAATGTTAAATCTTGAAGATTTTAACCTTTTAATCATCTTGCATCCTTACAAAAGTGTGGTAGAATATTGGGATAGTGTTTAAGAATATTTCACTGAAATTTCGCGGAAATCTGTAGTGCCATTTTGAAAATATCCTAAAAAAACGTCTGACCTCCCATAAGACCCAATGTAAAATTCAGCCCCGGGAGAACAGCTGATTTTTTCAGGGTCGTGGCCTCTATTTTTGTGTTGGCCTTGGGCTGATATATCATGACTTTACTTGAAGTGTGCTAATAGGCTAGCTAGCAAGGTACCAGATCCATCATGGTCCAGTTATTTTTATGTCATTTTGCAGAAACATGTTATCGTGACTTGACCATCAAAAAAAAATCAACGTTAAAGAAGTGGTAAATCGTGGGTCGTTTACTGGTCCCAGATGGTTCAGCGGGCGTGCGTATGCTTTACAATCAGAGGGCGGTGTGTCCATTTGTGAATACGGATTTACGCCGGCCTTGGGCGGGGTTTGGTCATAAACTAATTAGGCAAAGTTGATTATCAATACAAAGCCTTTGTTTGGATGTCAAATTAAGCGAATGGTCCCCTGTTAAGGGGAGGGATGACGCTAGCGCGATAAAGACAAAGAATATCAAGCAAAATTAAATCCTTCCTGAGAAAAGAATAATCAGTGGTGGTTCGTGGGGTAGTGCCACGGTGCCGTATCACTACCCTATTTTTCTGCAAAACCACGTTTCTTGTTCATTTTTAAAAGATCTTTATAGGTTTTTATTTTATTTTATGCATTTCTTGTTCATTTATAAATTATTTTTGAAAACCCTGTGCAATTCAGTGGATCACACTTCGACTCGATGTAACGCGATGAATGGACCACTGTGTTGGGTGATAAGTGACTGAAACCCAAAGCAGCGTAGAACACGCTGCAAACCGATGGTGAGTTCGAGTAGACACACCAGGGCGCCCTAGAGATTTGCTATTTCTCTTCAATGCACCACATTCAAAAGAGAGCAAGAGCAGCCGAGCGACCCGAAGGGTCTACACGAACTCATAGCACAGCCTACCTAACAACCAAGGACTATAGACATAAAGGAATGCTTAGTTCCATTTAACCTGAGTTAACAAATTGTGCTGGGTGAGGAGAACGGCGTGACGTCACCACTGGTGCTAAATCCTTTGTTTGCGTTCGTTGTATATGATGTTAATCGTATTTTCAAGAGAGTTTTGTTGATATCTCGCTGAATAGTTTGTGTTTTTTGGATTGTTTCAGTGCAGTACTACTAAGAAAAGACATATAAATAAACATTTTCACGTTTGGTTTGTTAACAGTGTGTAAAAATTCGATTCAGGAGAGAGAAGAACATTTGTTTACAGGGTAAAAAAAATGGCCACGATTTTCTCAGCAAATGGGCTTCTTGTTTAATAATATCTATCAAGAAAATTACAAAAGATTGTGAATTGAAAAGGAATATTTTTCTAAATTAAATATTATTATTTATATTAATATTTTTAATTTATTGTATGTATCTGTACTTTTCTGTTTTTTTGTAAAAATGTAATAATAAATACTTTTTTTATGTTCTATATTTCCGTTTTTTAATTATCTAATTAATAATCTCTTAACAGGCTTTAAAAAGCGGTTGTAATAATTAAACTATATAAATTATGTGCATTTTTTTTTCTCTTTGTTTTTTGGAACAATATTTGTGCTTTTCCTTTTTTAGATAAATCAATAAATTTTTCGTCTACCTATATTTCCGTTTTTAATTATTATCGCAAAATAATTTCTTTACATACTTTTAAAACAATTGGACAAATTATAAAGGGGGCTATAGTGCAGGAGGTGATAGAGGAGGTTATTTCCGAAAAAAAGTTTATATAACATGGGGTCAACACACATCTGTTTTTAAGATATAGGATTTTTAATGTTAGAGGAGTAGAGGAAACAGGGTTTTGCAAAAAAAAATCTATCACAGACAGCTGAATACTCAGCTAATTGTGATTTAAAAATTTGATACTCCTTTTTTTAATAAAATTACAAGTTAAGAAGATACAGGCTGTCAAAATTACCTCCAAAAATGTATAAAAAATAAACTTTTTTTTTAAATTAATTTTTGCTTACTTATTCTCTTATTCTTTTAAAAAATATCAATAATATTTTATTTATTATTATGTGTCACTAAAGGCTTGTTTTTGTTAACAAAAAATATAAAAAAAAATATTGCGATTAATATGGCATTTATAAAAGTTTAAACCAAAAAATTAGTTTTTTCTAAAAAAAATTGACCGACTAATTTTTTTCAAAATAAGTTTTATTTCAATTTATTGGTCTTGTTCTGATACACGACTTTACCTAAAGTCACTATATCACGAAAGGAACTTCGTGATATAGTGACCTTAACTTTACCCACTTTCATGTTTTTACTGCGTTTTTTGAAAAAGTTATTATCAAAAAAGTTAAAAAAATTGCCAACTTTGATGCAAAGAAAGAGTTTTGACCCATGCATTATAGGAACTTTTTTATCAGACAAGACCTCCTCTATCACCTGTTGGCATATGGCCCCTAAGTTATGGGACTCCCTGTATAGGTACTACATTATGTGTAGCTTTTTTTTCACTTTAAGTATTTAAATTTAATTTATTTAACAGATATTTCAAATATAAAATCATTTATCATTCCTGTAAAGACAATATTTTTAAATGTACAATGCCTCAATTTTGCATAAAATTTAATTTGCATAAAGAAAATAGCTCTGAAAGCACATAAAATCCAATAAAACGATAGTTCGCTAAATCGTGACTCAACTGTACTCCAATTTTATAATTAAAACGCTATTGTCTTTAACTTCTCCAATTCGGGCAAATATTTGTAATTTGTTCTAATTGACATTTTAAAAAAATATGGTTACACAACGTCACTAGGTCTTTTACGTTTAGTAATTTAAAAAAGAGAAACGTTGCTGAAAAGTTATCGAAAACAGGAAATTTGGCCCAAACGACTTCGATGTCAGCATCAAAACGGATCCAGCAAAAATTGGCCCCTTCGGAATACATTATTTCCCGTCAGATAAAAATTGCGGACGAGAGCACAGCTGTTATAAATGTAAGTAAACGGTAAAACACTCCTAATTTAACGCTTACTTTGAAAAAAAAAATAATTAAAAAGGTTGATAGATATAAGGATAATAAAGCACAAAAAAGAACAAATTCATAGTACTAAGGACAATTCTTTAATTACCTAATGCTTAAGGAGGAAGGGGGATGTTAGACAAGTTATACTTGCATTACACTAAAGGTTTTTTTCTTGAAAGTACGGCAAGAAGCAGCGGCGTAGCGTGGTTTAAAGGGCGGAGGGGGCAGAGGGTTAAAAGGGCGCCAATTTTTTTACGTAGAAATCAGTATCAAATTAAAATAGCTTCCTACTTTTTTTTATTATTATTAATTAAATTGCTTATATTAATATGGTGTCGAATTTAAATGGCATGCTACCGATACCCTATTTTGTTTTTTGGAAAAAAAAACAAAAACACCTAGTACTTTTTGGACAAAATCGAACCGAAGAAATTTTTTTGGAGATATAGATGCACCGCAGACGAAAATTTTTGAAAAATCAAGTACTTTTTGGAAAAAATGGTGCCAAAGAAGAAAATTTTTAATAAAAAAGAAAACAAACATTTTAGAAAACTAAAATTATCGAACAAAATAAGGCGCCAAAATTCTTGGGAAAAATGGGACCTAATACAAAAGTTTTGGTTAGTTTCAAAGGTATTTAAGCGCCGCAGTTAGTTAGTTCCATAGCTAGGTATTTTTGTGTAGGCCAACAATAAATTTGGCGCCCCCTTTCCTAAACCCTTACTCCAAGAAAATTAAAAATGTAATAATCTTAGAGTAATAATAATATACAGAGAAGAAGTAAACCGCGGCCCCGTGTAAATTTTCCCTATTCGTGGCGGTCATTCCTGATAACTTAGAATTTGCAGAATCCCCGGCGATGGCAACATAGCTGCGTCACTGGAATCATCTCGAAAAAACCACACTGGGCTGAATTTTCACAGTATTTTCAGAAACATAGCACTTCTTGTTTATTTTTACGTCCAACTAAGTTCTTTTTTACGAAAATAAAACTCAGCACACAGAAAAAAAACTCCAAAAATTCAATATACCGAGTCCGACGGCCAAGACAACACTGCATTTAATACAAACACATGTTACTGTCAGTGTCGACCTTAGAGCTTAGGAATATCTGGGCTAACCGTTCACGACTTGAGGACCCACCTAATTAGACTTGTTGCCATTATATAAGTGAAAAAATAATCTTTCGTTTAAAACTCGTAGACAATGATTGAGTAGAAATAAAACTTTGGACTTCCATTGTCTTTATCTGAGGGCACGGCAGTGCCTCGCAAAGTTCGCGCTGCCGTACCATCTTTTCTTGAAACATTTCAGCCCATATTTGACCTATCTAAATCTCTACTTCGGAAAGAGCTACGAATCTCATACTTTGCACAGTCGTAGAACTTCATAGAGTTAACAACCCCTCCAAGTTTCATAGACTTCTATATAGTAGTAAAGTAGTTACGAAATTTCAAAAAACGTCGAAATTGCCACTCACTCACTGACTCACTCACTCATGTATAGATCACCAAAATTCTACTGTTCTTCCAGACCTACTATAAAGCTGAAATTTGGCGGACTGATAGAAATTATGACCAAACCCCTGGAAAAAATCAAAAAGCCCCAAAATTCTAATTTACTCCCTATATATGTAAAATTATTTAGAAGTAACATTACCCACTTCTAGCAATGCTAGAGAGCTGAGCTTTGGCAGCCTGATAGGAACTATGATAAAACTATGGGAAAAAATTATAACACCCCAAAATTCTAATTTACTTCCCTCCCATATAAATGTAAAGTTATGTAAAAGTAACACTGCCCACTTCCAGAAACGCTAGAGAGCTGAGCTTTGGAAGGCTGATAGAAACTATGATAAAACCATGGGAAAAAATTTAAAAACCCCAAAAATTTTCATTTACTCTCCTCCCCTATAAATGTCAAGTTATGTAAAAGTAACATTACCCACTTCCAAAAACGCTAGAGAGCTGAGCATTGGAAGACTGATAGGAACTATGATAAAACTATAGGAAAAAATTTAAAAACACGAAAATTTTAATTTACTTCCCTCCACTATACATGTAAAGTTATGCAAAAGTAACATTGTCCACTTTCAGAAACGCTAGAGAGCGGAGCTTTGGAAGGCTGATGGCAGCTATGATAAAACCATGGGAAAAAATTAAAAGACCTCAAAATTTTAAGTAAGGCATTGCAAAAGTTTTGATCAATATTCCGCATATTTTACTATTTTAAAAATTAAATATTATCCAATTCCTTTAAAAAAGAAGTGAAATCATAACAACAACATTTCATGTAAAAATAACCAAGTACGCGGCATTCCGTAAAAAGAATTGAGATAAAAATAAAGTCAAGTTCTTCAATACAAATTTCAAAATGAAAGTAAGAAACTAGTTTGGAAATGTTTTTCTAAACTTGGCTATTACGGCTGTAAATGACTCAGGCACAGTGCTTAATTGAACATAAAGAAGATTGGCTGTAAGTTTAGAAAAACACTTCCAACTAGTAAAAATCTTTCATTATGAAATTTGTATTGGAGAACTTGGCCTTACTGTTATCTCAATTCTTTTAACGGAATGCCATTTTCGCGTACTTGGCACTTTTTTACATGAAATGTTCTTGTGTTGGTTTATTTTAAACAGGACGTTTCAGTAAGTAAGTATATCTAACCGTTTTCAAGTGTAAACTAAACAGTCCAGTCTAAAGGCTACTACTTATACTACTTGGTGTGCAGTCGGCCCGCCCCCTTTTACCTTCCTAGCCCGCACAGCAACGGCTAGAGAAGGTATTGTTTTCGACAATAATTTTTTTTTTCAGATAACACCGAAAATGTGTTATTTGGGTGTATTTTGACCTACCCTAGCAATATCGTCGTGATGTCTGTCTGTGTTGTGTGTGTATGTATATCTGTCCGTAACGCGATAGCTCCTAAACCGCTTAACCGATTTACATGAAATTTTCAGGTAAAATAGTACTCGATACTGCAACGAGCTGATTAGATTTTAGTCAAAATTCGTGAATGCTTTTGACAGTTAAAAAGTTTAAAAAATGCTAACTTTTTAATGGAACGTCGCATCAATATGCGGTTTTCGGAAAATAGTAGCGCGGGGATATAGTCCAAGTAGCTCAAAACGAAACCCGGCCCTGCTAACACGAAATCCATAATATGATGTCATACACCTGTTGCCACGTCCTGAAAAAATTGTGGGAAAAGGGGCCGATCATAAATTATGTTGTCTTAATGAGTTTTTATCGCAGATTATAATAAGAAATACACAGCATAAAACGACGCGACGCGGGCTAATAAGCGCATGACAAATTATCGCACGTGTTGAATAGCCTAACCAACTCAAAGCACTATATATTTTGGTAAGGTAAGAAGTTGAACCTAACTTATTACTTATAAAATTTTACAGAGGCAGAGGAGCCGGCAACAGCGGAAAAGCTACCTTGTTTACCAACAAATGAATGAATGACCGCCGAAACCGGGGTTACTACTTCTCTTTATATGTTATTAATCTGAGGTAATAATACTTTGTAGAAAAAACGGCTAAGCTAAAAAAAACCACTGAAAAATTTAAAAAAATTGCGTTGTATGCCAAAATTAAAAAATAATAAATCAACACAGAAACAGTTAGTATAAATTGCGCCGCAGGCGAAAATTTAAAAAGAATTAAACATCTGAACAAAAAAGGGCGTTTTTTAGAATTTTAGAAACATTATCTTTTTTGGAAAAAATAACGCCAGAAAAAATTTGTTGGTAAAAACCAAGAAAAATTACAAGCGAAAATTTTTCGGGATAAATTATTTTTAATTCTTCATTTGGGCGCCCCCGGGCGTTTGGCGCCCTAGGTAGGTGTTACGGGACTGTGTATTATTAAGAATTATAGGTGCACTGAGTTTGTTTGGTTTTGTCTTTCTTACCGCGATGCATTATGCTTTGGGCTTTGAACGGCAAACTTTATTTTTCTCGTAGCAAGCAAAAAGGTCTTCCGATTTTATGAACGGGGGCGCCGGCAAAATTGTATAATTTCCACACTGCCTGAAAAGATGCGTAATATTGCTTAACTATCTAAATAATAAGTTGTTCAAGGTATTATTTTTTTACGGTTGTACCAATTTTTAGTTTTTACTACTTAATAAAACTTACAGTGCTCATAGGGCGCCGGGATCCTAGAGGCAGAGGGGGCGAGGAACACCCCCGCGCCCCCCCCCATACGCTACGCCGCTGGCAAAAAGGGGAAGGAGGTTAAAAAATACGGAATTGTCGCATTGTAAAATTTAAGAATATTCTTGTATACAGTTTTATGCAATAAGCAGATAAAAGAAAATTGTGGACAAGTTGACAATATATCGATAACAGGGTAAGCTTAGCCAGATTTTAAAAAATTGAAATCTGAGGAGTTGAGATTTTGTAAGATGCAGGCGTAGGTATTAAAAATGAAAAATTCAAATTTAAAAAAAAAATCAAAATTCCTTATTTCAGCAAATGTCATATTTAAATAAACTTAAGACTAGTAACTAAAAAATAAACTAAGTTTTACAAATTGTGAAAGGCTTTCGCGGCCATCGTCCAATGGTGGGTGTGCGGTGTGCTTTCGGGCTGTTCGGCCGTCGTCGTTGGAAATTCGTTCTCGACGTTTCGCCATCTCGAGTGGATGGCATCTTCAGGAGATGTTGACTGTTTGTCGGCTTCTCGAAGACTGGTGGTTAGTCTGTCGCGGGCGCAGGTTATATACGCTATGGTGGGCGGGGCGTATATCAGAGCTGGTCGGTGATTGGTCACATTCCTTTGATTCAGTTTTGTTATTGTAAGCGATCCGTTTAGTGTTTTTAAGAACCGGTACCCATGTTCTGTTAATTTTAAGAGTTTCTTCAGATCTGTTGAAGTTCTGCTGGTGTTTATGAATTTCGATTGCTTCTCTATAGAGTCTTGGATAGTATGAAGAGGAGGCGCAGAGAACTTGTGTGTCTTCGAATTTTATTCGGTGGTCTTCATTGTTTAGTGTGTGGTCTGCAACTGCGGATTTTTCCGTATGTCCGAGTCGACAGTTGGCTTTGTGTTCTTTGATTTTTGTGTTTACGGACCGTTTGGTTGTTCCGATGTAGACACTTCCACAGGTACAGGGAATGCGGTATACCCCCGAAGAACTTAGTGGATTCCTTATATCCTTCGCAGATCTGAGGTGGTTCTCGATCTTCTTAGATGGCTTGAAGATCGTTTTTATGTTGTGTTTTCCCAGAATACGTCCGATCCTATCTGTCACTCTAGGGATGTAGGGCAGAAAGGCTCTTGAAGTAACTTCGCGGCTGCTCAGTCCACCGCTACTGTTACTTCTAGTGCTCGGCTTTTGTCGTATACATTTATCTATGTCGCTTTGAGTGTATCCATTTGCTACGAGGGCGTTTTTAAGATGGTTTAATTCTTTGTCTAGATGTTCTGGTTCGCAGATTCTTTTCGCCCTTTCTACCAATGTTCTTATTACCCCTTTTCGTTGGCACGGGTGGTGGTTAGATGTGTTGTTTAGGTAGCGGTCTGTGTGAGTATGTTTTCTGTATACGGTATGTCCTAGTCGTCCCTCTTTCCTCGTTACTAGTACGTCAAGGAATGCTAATTCTCTGTTGTTCTCTGTTTCCATTGTAAATTGTATACTGGGGTGTATGCTGTTAATGTGGTTGAGAAATTCATTAAGGCTGTCTCTACCATAAGGCCAAACGACAAAAGTGTCATCTACATATCGAAACCAAACTTTGGGTTTATGAGGGGCATTATTCAACGCCTTCCCTTCTAGTTTCTCCATGAAAAAGTTCGCAATCACTGGCGATAAAGGGCTACCCATTGATACTCCATCGATCTGTTCATAAATTTGTTCATTGAAGGTGAAATATGATGTCGTTAGGCAGAGTTTAAACAGGTCGGTGATGTCCTTCGGAAAAATGTGTTCCACTTCCCTCATTGCCTCGGCCAAAGGTACCTTCGTGAACAAAGACACAACATCAAAGCTAACTAAGATGTCTTTCTCGTCCACGACGATGTTTTTGATCTTCTCAATAAAGTGGGTGGAGTCTCTTACATACGAATCCGTTAGTCCGATGTGGGGTTGCAAGAGGGAAGCAAGATGTTTCGCAAGTTTGTATGTTGGATAGTACTGACAATGGGACGAAGAGGCACATCGTTTTTGTGAACTTTTGGTAGTCCATACAATCTCGGAGTCAGGACTTCACTTTGGCATAGCATCTTCTTGACTGAGTCCTCCAATGAAGAAATCTTAATTAAGTGATTCACTTTTTTAATTGCGGGTTGTGTAGGATCTCTTTTTAGCTTCTTGTATGTTGAGGGTTCTAAAAGATCGACCATCTTTCTGTTGTAGTCATCCCTGTTCAATACTACAGTGGCGTTTCCTTTGTCGGCAGGTAGTATCAGAATGTTTTCATCTTTGTTGAGATCCTTTATGGCTTTTTCTTCCATCCTTGTAATGTTGCGTTTTGGTGGTTTGGCTTTTCGCAAAATCTGTGAACACTCCGTGCGTATTTCTTCTGCCTGATCTTCGGGCAACTTTCTAATAGCAGATTCTAAGTTGGCAATTATTTCCTCCTTGGGAACCTCCCTAGGTGCAACAGCAAAGTTCCCCCCCTTAGAGAGTACTGAGACTTCATTTTGAGAAAGCGGGCGGTCCGATAGGTTGATGACAGTTTTTGTAGAATCAAGGATGGGCTGCTGGTTATCCCGTTTATTGTTGTCGTCAGTTAGTCTCTGGTATTTGGTTTTCTGCCTCTCCGTACTTCTGTGGTGTTCGTTTTCCATGGATCTGTAGGAAATAGCATCAATTTTGTCCCACTCTGATTTGTGCATGGTGTTGGCTAGGTGATAGAAAATTAAAAGTAGTTCCTTGTCTGTGCGTGCGAGTTGCGATCTAGTTGAATGGATCCGTTCTCTTAAAAGGGCATCTTCAGTTCTTTTATAGATTCTGTAGGCTTGAGGTGTTTTCATGGTATGCTTAAATCTCAGGAATTTCGGCGTGACCTTCTCATCGCGACAGCGTAATAAGAAAGTCAGTGAAGACAGTAGTTGCGCTTTCTTCTTGCGTAGTGCGACCAAGCGTAGATGAAGAGTGGAAACTTCCTCCCCGTAGAGGCGTCGTACAAATTGTGAAAGGCTTTCGCGGCCATCGTCCAATGGTGGGTGTGCTTTCGGGCTGTTCGGCCGTCGTCGTTGGAAATTCGTTCCACCATAGCGTATATAACCTGCGCCCGCGACAGACTAACCACCAGTCTTCGAGAAGCCGACAAACAGTCAACATCTCCTGAAGATGCCATCCACTCGAGATGGCGAAACGTCGAGAACGAATTTCCAACGACGACGGCCGAACAGCCCGAAAGCACACCCACCATTAAACTAAGTTTTGTCCTGGAAACCTAATTCTATTGAAAAAGATGCAATTATATCCAAAATGTACAAAGTTACCATCTCCGAATTCCAGAAACTGTCACTAAAAGGATTGCCTTTAGAGATAGAACTTGCGCACTAGCAAATATTTTACTGGCGCTATTATACCTATCTATAGTCTATAATAGAAAACCTAAACTAAAAAAAAATTGTCCATTAAATAACAAATCATAATTACTTTAATTACTTATTTGGCGATGTAACCCGGATGCATTTAGACATAATGGTAAAAATTTATGTAACTGTGTAAATTAGATTGGTTTAATTTTAGCCCAGTCATTAGTGCGAAAAAAAGACTCCTAGCTTGCAAAAGTTTGTGAGGTGGCGATTTCGACATATTATGTTGTTTAAATTGGAGTCCTTTACATCCTAAAAATATTTTATTAACAATAGTTAATGACAATAAAATTTTCTACACAAGCGCATTTATACACTTTTTTCTCGAACGAATAAAACAAAAAAGATAAAATAAAGATTAATTAATTAATAATAACATAAAATATCAATAGTTAGTACGAATATTACTGTTGCTGAGATACCACCTTGATGTGGTAGCTTAAGGCTAGTTTGCACATGCATGGATTAATGACGCCAGTCCACTCAAGGCCAACACAAAAATAGAGGCCACGACCCTGAAAAAATCAGTTGTTCTCCCGGGGCTGAATTTTACATTGAGTCTTATGGGAGGTCAGAGGTTTTTTTATGATATTTTCAAAATGGCACTACAGATTTCCGCAAAATTTCAGTGAAATATTCTCAGACACCATCCCGATATTCCACCAAAGGTTTGTAAGGAAGCAACATGATTAAAAGGTTAAAATCTTCAAGATTTAGCATTCCTTATTTCGAATTCAAATTACCCGCCATGTACCACATGCCAACTGTTATATTTGACATGTATTTGACTTTGTCATCTGTGATTGTCACATTCGCTTATGTTTTAAACTTAATTTTTATGTGAGCTAATAAAGCGGCTATGAAAAATTAGGGATTACCATACATTTTAAAAAATTCTTCTGCCATAATAAAGTAAAAACAATCTCAAAAACGGCTTTATTTAAAAAAAATCAAATATTCATGAACCGGCATTCCAACTTCAATATTTCAAAGACAATCAGCTGTGTCGTAACGTGACCAACAAAAAAATCAGCCCCGGATGTGACGTCAACAAAGTGGAGGATCGTGGCCCGTCCATTTTGATAGCCCTGATCCACTATCTTATTTTGGAGGCAACATTGATTTCAGTGTTAAAACACTTATATACTTATTTGAGATTGAGTGAAAAATTGTTAAATTTTCATCCATGGTTTTGGTAAAATCAATAAAAATTACAGTTACAAAAAGCTGAATTGAAGAAAATACGCGAACAATCAGCTGATTCAAACACGTTGGTCTAAGGTGTCGCCGCGGTGGTCGGATTTTGAAAGCTCGAGTATCCAAGCTGGTAAACCCTAGCGAACGTAAATCAAACTTATCAAAAAACGATGCGCCTGCCTCTATTCAGTGTTGCAAACAGCGCAAACTCTAAATAAAACATTGCTGCCAACAGAAGTGGGGCAAGAACGTCAAACATATGCTTCAGTGATTTTTAGGTTTTTTCGCAATATGTATCAGCAATCTATTTTGGGGTTAAGAAATCCGAGGTGAAAATGCATATTATAGATATAAGGGACTTATTGGAATAAAACCTGACTTTATTTTAGAGTCGACTTTATTCTGACAGTAAAATTTAAAAATGAAGTCGCTAACTTTCATTTGGTAAAAACAGTCACTAATAAATCCGGTTCTTAAATACACAAAGGCCGAATTTTGAAAGAAAGCAGCTGTTTTTTCTATGTAAATCTGTCACAATACTGCCGATTTTAAAATAACGTCAGGTTTTAATCCAATAATTCCCTATTATGTATTATGGTTTTTGTGAATAGGCTATTCGCTAAAGGTACAGTAATTATAGGAACCAGTGGCGGCTCGTGACAGTAAAGTTTGTGAGTTCTGCCGATAGGGTATAAAAAATGCTATTTTTTTACAGTCTCCAGATCACGTATCTATTATAAAAAGTAAAAAATTGCCAAGTTTGGTTTGGCAAAAATTACAATGCCTAGGAAAAAATAGCGTTTTTACTAAAGATTTAATTCACATTCACTACTTTAGCACAATTATACAAAAACAAACACGACCATAACCTCCCGCTCATGCGTTTGGCGTCTTCTAAATAAATAAATGCGCCTGCAAACACGCAACGCTGAGCCCGCCCGCCCGGAATTGTACTGGAACTGCAAGTTTTGCAGCACTATTTTTGCCTAGATTTCGCTATCTAAACCCATGAGCAAGTGCGGTGCGGGACGAAGGAAGGGGTTCCTAGCCGAGCACAGATCTTGTTAGCCGCCCAGCTACGTTAAGTTGCAATTTAGCAGCGGCGACGACGCGCGGCGTCATACTCAACACACGTACGCGATTTGAAGGCCTACTATACCAACACCGGACCGAAAATATACTGCTATTCCAATAATTTTAGAAATAAAATAATTATATTAGAAAAATAGCAGCGGCTGAAAAATTGTCAAATAATGTGAAAATTTTGGGGGTTCTGCAGCTCTGCAGACCTTCTGCACTAGCCGCCCCTGATAGGAACTTATCTAATCTTAATCCTTGCGTTTCAGGTTCTTGAGAATGCAGAGGCTACTGATTTTTTAAATCGTAAACTAGGTATGTCCCAGCATTAAAAGGGTCTCCTAAAATTATGTAGGTAATCTGATATACATGTTCAGGGCGAAGTTTAAATTGCCAAGAAGGAGTTCGAGGCGACTGATTTGGTGCGAGATGTTTCGCATATAGGGTGATTTAAACAACCTGCAAATAGATTAAAAGGGGTAACGGGAAAGTCTAAAGAAGAAAAAAATTGATTTATTTTTGGAAAAATTATTATTGTCTACTTCCAAAAAACTACGTAGCTAATTATCCCCCCATTCCCATATATATTTATTAGCAAATAAAAAAGCAATGGCATCAAAATCTTACGAGTAAGGGACTCCTCCTATCCTAAAAGTAAAAAAAAATAAAAATGATCCTTTTTCTTTCACTTTTCATTATAATTATAAATTTGTAACAAACGAATATAAGCAAAAAACTAATTAGATACGCAAAATTTTATCCAATACGTTAATATAGAAATGGATGTATGTAATAATAAGTAAAAAAAACTGTAACAAATTAAAAAATAAAAAAAATTGCAAATCCACCAGGTATAGAATTTAAATGCCACACAAAATTATCAATACCTTTATTACTGCACAAATTAATAAAAATAGAAACTTATTCATTTTAATCGAAAAATTAAAATGGTAAAGCTTGAAAGCACAGGCATTGTAAAAGTCAGTTTTGAACATTATTCCACAGATTTTATCACTTTAAAATTCAATATTGTCCAAATCTCTTAAAAAATTTGTAAATCATAACAAAGACATTTCATGTAAAAAAGGCCAAATACGCGATAATAGTATTCCGTAAAAAGGTGTTGTGTATTAGGCTCTCAGAGTAATATTATTATTACTCTAAGATGAGGCTGCTACTTCATAGTTAGTTCTACAACCTGCGCTTGATTATTAAAAAAAAATGCCTTTCATTTCTTAAGTTTTACCGCACGCCACTGAAACGAAAACAAACGAAGATTTTTTCACGGAGCAAATTCCCTGGATGTTCATATTTTTTTATATCATACATACTTTTATATAATAATTTTTGATACTTTGAAATATCAAAGGAGCTATTGTCTAAAAAACTTTACTTTTTTTATATAGTTCATTTGTAAAAAAAAATATAAAAGATTGGGTCAAACAATGACCGGTCAACCATGCGTTAAGGCCGCTATACACGCACATGCAAGTCGGCCGACTTGGCTTGTACAGACTAAGTCTGCCGACTTGCATGAGCTTCTGTAGCAAAATTCGTAGCTTGAATGAAGTCAAAAGTTGGGCTGGCGCTAAATCGGACAAAACGGATTTTCTGCAGACTTTTTACTGCAAGTTTGCATATGTGTAGCTAGTTGTCGGCCGATTTCAGAAGTGTATGTGCAAAAACGTGTATACATGATCAATTGTTTCGGAATTTTAAAATTTTCAAAATGAGTGAACGAGTGGGGGATTTACGAGGCTTGCCGCGCGAGTTCCTTCAGGAGTTTATCGAAATTTATAAAGGGGATACATACCTCTGGCAAGTAAAATGTAAAGACTACAGCAACAAACAAAATAAAGAGGAGAAGAACAGTAACAAACAAAAAAAAGGAGCAGAACATCCGTAGATGCCATCAACGACATGAAAACTAAACCAAGTCGACAATTAAGTTGGTACGTGTGGAGATGATCGCTGTCTGACGGACTTTCGTTCCAACTTGGCTTTACAAGCCCATTAGGCCGACTTGCATATGCGTGTGTAGCGGCCTTTAAGTGGGGCTCGAACCGACAATCTCGCGACACACCTTGATCGAGGCAGTCTGGTCAAATATTACATGTTGCCATCATAGCAGCGATACATCCGAAGCAGGACCCCTACACAAGCGGACACGAACTCACTCGCAATTTTTTTAAATTGCCTCTTAAAATTAAAAAAAAAACTTTCGACATTATTAAAAAAAATAATCTTATTTAAAATAATTTTTTGATGATTTTCAAAATGTTTATAAAAAATCATATTCTAGGGCAAAATAAACTGTATTAACTTTAACTCAGTACACGCTAACACTACCGAAAATTTATTTGAAAATCGACGAAATGTTTTAATTAATTGAGAATTTTTCAACTTTCACTTTTAAACCTAAAACGAAAAAAATATTAACGTTACTTAACGTGGTACTTACCCCCCTGCAGAAAAAATTGTATTACAAAATAACTTTTTGTCGACTATTACCCCCCCCCCCCCTAAATTTTTACTCAGATCTGCGCTTGAATGTATCATCTGTGGTGCAGTTAAGTTAAATCCCAATATTGTGCACGTTATCCCACATACACAATCACATGTTTAACACGTAAAAAACGCGTGAGAAAAAAAAGGTTGATTTAAAAAGCTGCTAGAAAAAAAAACGTTTATTTCATATACGAAAACATGCCTAATAGGTCGTTATAAAAAATAACGTTGCTACAAACATTAGGTTCGCGCCTTTTTTACACGAATTTTAAAACGCAACGCATGGCTTTTCTAACAATTATTTTTGATATTCTACTGGGCGCAGCGCCACCTATTAGTGGTATTTTTCACTTCGACGGAATCTATCCGGGATTGATTTGGCTTCTGAACTCCAAAAAACAGTTAATGCATGAACTGATCCCTGATCCCTCACGATCACGACGTATCAGTTATTAACCTGGTAAAAACACATTAATATTATGTGAAAGTATTTACTGTTGAAAAATCTTGTTTAGCTTTTAAAGAAAACATAATGTATGTATAGATATTTTGTCTAGGGTCACTGCATCCTGGAAGCCTGGCGTCTCCAGGGGTAGCGACACGAGTGTCAAAATCGTACTCAAATTTCCATAGACGTTTGTGAAAAATACTCATTTTTATACAGTCTGAGAAAAAAAAATGTTTTGATAAAACTTAGAAAGAACTCGTTTTTATACAGCTTAAGAAATAAAAAATATTTTTCTTGAGTTTTTGGGTTGTGAGTATTTATTTTAGGTATATTAATTGTTAAAAATTATTTTCTTTTAAATATTATATGTGTTTCTTGTAGAAAAATAATACGTACTAAATAAACAAAAAAGACAAAAATACATTTCTATGTTAAAACTTTATTAATAGTATATAAACGAACGAAAACGATGTTTATACGCTATTTTTCGCAGTGTTTTGTTATTTTCCAAGTTTTTTCCCATTTTTTTGGTATTTTTAGTTTTTGTGATTGTTTTTAGTCCCTTTTTATGCCGATTTTTACATTTTATCAAAAGACAAAAAATGCCCATATACAGTTCGACTTTTAGTAAGGTTCTGCTTTAATTACTTATAATTTTATAGTACATTTCATATAAATATCTTAATATTATTATTTGAAAGTATAAACTTCGAAAATCATTTTCTTCAAACGGAAAATTGTTGGAAAACATTTTCTTCGAACAAAAGTTTCTTCTTCAAAAGGAAAATTGTTCGCAAACGTTTTCTTCAAACAGAAATTTGTTCGAAATCATTTTCTTCGAACGAAAATTTGTTCCAAAACATTTTTTTTGAACGAAAATATGTTCAAAAATAATTTCTTCAAATGGAAATTTGTTCAAAAACATTTCTTTGAAAACAAACTTTTCGAAAAAAAAATATTAGACCCGGCTTGCAACCAACCGAAACCTATTTTCGAAAAATGATTGCCCTAAATTAGCTTTCCGGTCCTCATTTTGGAAGATTTAAATCGGTGTTACTCTAACCTTTCTCAATTGAGCGCATCAGGGGGTATCTGGACCGGTTCGGATACGTTTGCGATCAATTGACAAAGTTTAGGAAAATACCAATTTCGGCCTTCCAAAAGGAGGAAAGTAGACAAATTTTCAGACAGTTTACGATCCCGGGAAAGAAGTCAGGGTTTTTTTGAAAAAATATGTTAGAAAGACCTTGCCTTAGTCAAACTATATAAATTGTGTTAGGTTTTGGAAATCCAGGCCTAGAGCGTCTTTTTTCGAAAAGCTTGCTTTCGAAGAAAATGTTTTTTATTCGAAGAAAATGGTTTTGAACAACCGTTGCTTACGAACAAATTTCCGTTAGAAAACAAATTTCCGTTTAAAGAAGCGTTTTCAAAGAAATTTCCGAAGGAAGAAAATTTTTTCGAACATATTTCCGTTCGAAGAAATGGTTTTCGAACAAATTTCCGTTCGAAAAAAATGTTTTCGAACAAATTTCCATTAGAAAAAATTGTTTTCATACAAATTTGCGTTCGAAAAAAATGTTTTCGAACAAATTTCCATTAGAAAAAATTGTTTTCATACAAATTTGCATTCGAAGAAAATGTTTTCGAACAAAGTTCTGCGACCCGTCGTGTTGCTACACAAAAAAAATACCTAGACATGGTAAATAAAAATTCTTAGACCTTGAGTTTTTATTGGATGTTGATTTTTTAAAAACTTTTCTATGAGTGTGTGTGTGTACCTGTGTGAGTCTCTTACTTCTACCTTGTTTTGCAATCAATACAGTGTACCGAACCGAATCGATCTTTGTTTGGACCTTTTGTTTTTCAATCTTTTGTTTTTCGACCTTTTGTATTTTCGATCTTTTGTACTTTCGACCTTTTGTATTTTAGACCTTTTGTACTTTCGAACTTTTGTATTTTTGACTTTGTGTACTTTCGACCTTTTCTTCGCGGCCCGCTTTTTTTTGAACACTAATAAAAATAATAGTAGGTATATTATAGGGCCTTACCTTACTTTTAATCCGACGGCGGGAATTTTCATGCCCGACCGGAAGAAGGGCTATAATTTGCTAAGTGACTAAAACTTTAATGCAAAGGTTTATTTTTATATACTAAAAATAATAATAATCATAAACTAAATAAATAGGTATTAAACCACTTATCGGTACTGTAGTTTTAGCATGTCAACCCCTCGTATATAATAAAACAGTGGGCAGTGATAGTTGCCATGGCATTACATTACACAAAAGTCAGTCAGACGCTAACAAACATAGAAAAAATGGGGAAAAAATTATATTTATTTCAAAAAAAACTAAATAAGTTTAGTCGAGAAAAAGTTCGAAGTACATTTCTCCAAGATGGAACAAACAAGGCATAAAAGAAGAAAGGCCACCGAAGAAAGCAGCTTTCAGTACCGAAAATGATGCAATAAACAGAATTTCGAAAATTTCACCGAAAAGGTATTCCTGGTTACATCCTGGTGAAGTCTAGAAAGTTAAATGCTTCGTTTATATGGAAGGAATATTCAATGTCGAAGGACACAATAACAATCGAAACGAACCAAGTCATCAGGAAAGTACAGTAAGCTTACGGCAAGCTGGAAGCAACAAAATAATCGTTGTCGTGTATTTATCTTGATTCCTATTTGTTTTTTGTATTATGATAAAATAAAATAATCTAAAAACCTATATTTTACCTTTATGGTTCATCAAGACATTACTTTTAATCAATGGGGACAAGAAATGCTACCTTAGCCCATGAAAAAAGGGATTAAACGTACACTCTTATTCCCTAGAGAGCATAAAGAAATTTATTAAATGATACAAAACCTAACATAATAGTTTTCTATATTTTAGAATATATATAAAACATGCAAACTATATTTTTAGTTTCTTGCGCTGTGTGGGTCCTAACACAGGGTCCTAATAAATATTGAAATCATAAAAAACTTAGTTTTTTAGGTTTGTTTATTTGGACAGTCAAATTTATATACCGGGTGTGACGGACAGTTCTTTACGTAACATTTGTAAACCATTTAATTTTTTTGAACATAAAAAAAGCTACGCGCCTGACAGAGTCAGATTTGCGTTTTTCGTAAATGAGGTTATGTTTGATGTCACTACCCCTGGAGACGCCAGGCTAATTTTGTCTTCCCTTAAGCCGCATATTTTAAAATTGTCTTGAAGTATTGTAGATTTAAACTAGTGAACTTTTGGAAAATTTCCTTTTGCGTCACTTTGAAGTTTAAAAAAATATATTTAAGAAAAACGCAGAAAGTTAGTATAGGTGTGAGAAGTCTTAATCTAGTGGCGTTTTAGAACATGTTGTGGAGGACTTTTAAGTGTGAATTTGGCACATGAAAATAACGAGAGTGAAAAAAACTGTGTATATAATGTATGCCCGCAGATAGAAAAACGATAACTGCAGTGGACTGTATATATTTTATTAAATGAAAGCGCGAACAGACATAAATATATTGATATGAAATCACGAAATAATCAAAAGATCCATAATTAATTGCTGTTCCCACACAACGGAAATCAGAAACAAAGCACTCACCAGTTTGCAGCCAATTTCTCCACGTACCAGGGGCCCCTTTCTGGATCTAATGATGGCACCACGTAGCTGAAGGGCTGAAGTTTCTAGTTGTATGCTTCAGTACACCAAAATCGAGCACTTTTAAGTGTAGAAATTTGAAATAGTTGGAGAAAGAAATTAACACGCCATTTTCTCGAGGCGGTAGAAAAGGATCTCACTGATTCTTGGTGCGCATGTCCAAATGCGCAAAATTGTACTCTGTCCGTCATCCAATTGTGTGGTTTTAAAAAGTAAAAACAACCGCGAAATTTAGCGGGAGCTAACATATAACGCACCATAAAATTCAGCAAAAATTACATTTTTATAGCTTGATTCCTCCTGAGTTTTAAGTTATCTTTAAGCATGTAAATTTAACAAAACAAATATTTCATGGTATGAGATTGTATTCTAATAAAAAATAGCGTTATTTTTTTTTGTTCACGTTAATGTGATTTTTGTGCTATTTGGGATTATTTGGTATATATTGGCCACTAAAAATACATCTTGAAAATGTGCAGTGCCGAAGTAAAAATCGTGGAGTAAAGAGAGAGCTCCTACTAAGCGTGTCTACTTTCAGAAGCTTTCAGGAGACGAGTCGTTAAATACCGAGATGAATTCCACAAAGGAGCATGCGCCAAAATTAACGTCAAAATGTCTAATTTAAATTATTGGCGCGAATACCGGGATTGGCGCGAGATGAAAGAGCTTAAAGTATAATAAAAAATTCAAGGTATAAAATAATGGTCAATTCTAATTTTTAGGTATGATTTTATGTAGGCATCGGGTGGTTTTTTATAACCTGAGCACTCAGCAACTTTATCATTGAAAATAAAGGGCTATAATAAATTGTAGATTTTTTTTGGTTAATTATGACAACTTTAAAAGCCAACATAATTTTTTTCTATCCGTCACCATGTACAGGGTGTCCCAAATTCGATGTTTTTGGGAGGTTTGGGGTATTTCTAGAGGGGCTAAAAAAACCTGATCCCCCTGTACAGGGTGTGACAATGAAGTAGATTTTTTGAGAGGGAACACCCTGTATATTTTTGCATTTTAAGATTCGTCTTTTCTTTTTGATTTCAAAAATTTACAATATCTATGTGCTGCGATTAATATTTTTTGAGGTATATGAGTTATACGACCGACGTCGACCTTACCTGGAATCATCTAGAGAAACCCGACTACCTCTAAACCTACCGGAGATGAGGAGTTGCATTTCATTTTATTTGTTGTAAACGTTTTTACCTTTAGTACTCTTAAGTCTATTATTGTACTCGCATCAATAAAATATACATTTATTATAAAGCATAAACTCGAAGTGGTTGTTCGATTACTTAATTGGCGCAGTCAACGGAGTTCGAAGTTTCAAACGCATCGCGATCGGCTTATTCGGCTTCAATAACTTTTGGTGATTGGCAGTGTGGATTTTACAAAATTGAAAATCCCAGTCTATCGAAGACCTGTGAAACACAATCATCGGGAACTAGAACAGCATCGTCTAGTTTCGCAAGGATAAGGATTCTTGTGAGGACAAAATCGCCTAGCAGAACCTTGTTCTTATAGAGGAATGACCACCTTCGCTGTTAACCTGCTTATGTAAGTTGCAATTTATGTCTGATTCCGATGATCAAGTAGATATAATTGAGTGGCTCAAAAATTTAAGACTTGAAACCAACCTCCCTCAAAACTTAAACGCGCAAAGTTCTTCATTCAGTAATCCTTCTCAAACATTGCAGGCACGCGAATCTCCGCAATTCGATTTTTTGTCGGCTTCTAAAGAAAGCCAGACCTTTCTAACAAATTTGATAAAAAGTGAAAATTCTAAAATGAGTTTTAAACCAGAATATCTCAATTGCGTACCCAAATTTGATGGCAATCCGAATGATTTATATAGGTATATCAGTATTTGTGACAAAATTGTAGAAACATTTTTAAATACAACCGACCCGGGATGTTTTCAAAATATTTATTTGTTGAACTCGTTAATAGGAAAACTCGACGGCGAAGCAAGTACTGTCGTAAATATTGATTCATCGACTTCTTGGGCCGATATTAAAAACACCCTTATTCGAAATTTTGCTGACCAAAGAGACGACGTTGCTCTTACAAAAGATCTATGCTCATTAAAACAAGATTCAAATGAAAGTTACACACAATTTTATAACAGAGTTTTACACACTCTTAATTTGCTCTCCTCGTACATAAACACCCACATAGGCACTGAAGAAAATCACGAATTGATTTTTGTAAAAACCTTGCACTTAAGACATTTTTGTCAGGTTTAATTGACACAGATTTGGCACGAGCCATCCGATCCATGAAGCCTCACGATCTAACAACAGCCTTGCAATATGTCACCGATGAAATGAATAGTTCCTATCTGAAACAAAACGTGTCATTGCCTCAACCTCCGTTTAATCACATTCAAACGCCCCAAAGATTTTTCTCTCCTAGACCAAGTTCCATACAATCTAATGCTTATGCACCAAGTCGTTTTTTTAGACAACCGCCGATAACATTTAGGCCTCAGTCTTTTTATCCTCGACCGGCGTACAGACCACAACAAAGATTTGCTACAAATAGTCAAGTTTTTAGGCCACAAAACATAGTTCGCTCCCAACAAATTCCCCAAAAAGCCTTACCGCCGCCCACACCTATGTCAATATCTACGCGCAATAGTTCAAAAATAACGCCAAATAGCAGCTATTATAAACATAATAACTACCAACCTAGCACTTCACAAATGCAAAAAATGGAAGTGGAAGAAATGTATAATACCGAAGCCAACCAACTTTCTCAATATGATCAAACTTTTACAGATCAGTATTACAATGAATATTACCAACAAAACGGTTACTACCCCGAGGATAATCAATTTTGCCTCTCGGAACGTTTGGATAATTGCCAAATCTTTACATCCGAGTCCAGTGATAATGATTTTTTACTATACAACGCAAACGAGCAAACCGATTTAGATGCCGTAAATGTTACAGAAGTCCTCAGTCGGGACACCAAACTATAACACCGCAAGAAATACCCTTTAATATGAATAGCTCCAGTGAGCTACCACACATTATATTTCCGGAACACAACCTAAAAATACTAATCGACAGCGGCTCGACAAAGTCATTTTTAGATCCAAATATAACAAAAAATTGTACCCGAACCACATAAAAAAAGATCCTTTTGTAGTCTCAACAGTATTTCAAAAGTCCGCTCATCAGTTTAGTGCGCATCTGCCCTGCTCAAAATTATTTAATTTGCCAAAAGCCCAAAATCTAAAATTTTTTTTGTTTAAATTTCACGATTTTTTTAATGGCCTTATTGGGATTGACAATCTGAAAATTTTGCAAGCTAATCTTGATTTTAACTCTGGAATTCTCGCTACACCATATGCAAAGGTCAAGTTACAATTTTATAAAACCAAGTCACAAATAAATAATTGTATTACAATACCACCTCGTGTTCATCAGGTAATAAGAGTACCTGTAAACGTAAAAAATGGTGAGATAATTCTCCCATATCAAAAAATACACAATTGCGAAATCCCAGAATGTTTAACCTCAGCTAAAAATGGTTTTGCCTTGACTACAATCCTAAATAATACATGTGAAAGCGTAACTATGGATTTTTCTTTACCATTTGAAGTAGAAAAATGGAACCGCAAAGAAATTGAAGAAATCAATTTTAATAATATTGTTGAAACGCATGAAACAAAATTGGACTTTTCAAAATTTCGTTTAAACCATTTAAATTCGGAGGAAAAAAATCAACTTTTGACACTAATAAATAACTTTTCAGATGTGTTTTATCAAGAAAATACGCCACTTACTTTTACTAACAAAATAAAACATAATATACGGACCACCGATGAAATACCAGTCTACAAAAAATCGTATCCATTACCTTTTGCTCACAAAAAAGAAGTAGAAAAACAAATGAAACAGTTACTTGATCAAAAAATTATTAGACCCAGCACTTCTCCTTGGAACTCTCCATTATGGGTGGTCCCAAAAAAGATGGACGCTTCAGGGGAACAACAGTATAGAGCTGTTCTTGACTTCAGGTCATTGAACTCTAAAACTGTAGATGACCGTTATCCCCTTCCTAACGTCACTTATCTCCTTGATAAACTTGGAAAATGTCAATATTTTTCAACCTTAGATTTGGCAAGTGGGTTTCACCAAATTGAGATGTCAGAAAAAGATATCGAAAAAACCGCCTTTAGTACAGAAAACGGCCATTTTGAATTTCAGAGAATGCCGTTTGGCTTAAAAAACGCCCCCGCCACTTTTCAAAGAGTGATGGATAATGTTTTAAGAGGCATCCAGAATGAAATGTGCTTGGTATATCAAGATGATATAATTATTTTTAGTACGTCACTACAAGAACACATTGACCGCCTAAGAGCTGTTTTTCAACGGCTGCGTGAATCAAACTTTAAAATACAGTTAAAAAAATCAGAATTTCTAAAGAAAGAAGTCGCCTATTTAGGCCATGTGGTGACCCCAGATGGAGTAAAACCTAATGAGGATAAAATCCGTTCCATTCTTGATTGGCCACTTCCCTCTACCCAGAAACAGATACGCGAATTTCTCGGCCTTCTCGGATATTATAGGCGATTTATACGGGACTTTGCCCGAATCACAAAACCTTTCACTAGATGCTTAAAAAAAGGCGCAAAAATTGTCCATAATGAAGAATTTTTAACTTGTTTTGACACATGCAAAAAACTTCTTACAAACGATCCTATATTACAATATCCAGACTTTAGCAAACCATTCAACCTGGCCACCGATTCTTCAAGTTTCGCACTAGGTGCAGTACTTTCGCAAGGGCCCATTGGCCAAGACCTTACCGTTGCATACGCTTCGCGTACCCTTAATGACAGTGAGACCAAACTGAGCACAATTGAACGTGAATTATTAGCTATCGTTTGGGCAACCAAATATTTTCGGCCATACCTCTTTGGTCGTCCCTTTTTCATTATCACGGACCACAAGCCCCTCCAGTGGCTTCATTCCATAAAAGACCCTTCTTCCAAATTGCTCAGATGGCGTTTAAAGTTAGAAGAATATAGTTATTCTTTGATCCACAGATCTGGAAAATTAAATTCTAACGCGGACGCACTTTCAAGAATAGAATTACATGTATCAGACACCGACAATCTGGACCAAATATCACACATCGCACAGGTAGACGCCATGTCAACCCGTTCGACAGGATTTCAGCAACAAGTAGATAAGACCATCACACAGAAAAAAACAGCAAATAGACCAAACCCAAATAACGACGATGATATCACTATACATACTAATAACGACGAAGACCCTATCGTGGGGATTCCAATAATAGAAACAGCCGTAAACTATGGGGCCAACCAAATAATTTTTTCTAAAGTATTGCACTCTCCTGTAAAACCAAAATTACAAATACTTTTTTCGACAAAAAGAAGGTATTTAGTTCAAATATCACAGAATAATTTTGAAAATGACATTATCAATTTCATAAAAGAAAATGTTTTGCCGAACAAACTTTATTATTTATATTTCCAGGAACCTGACCTCTATGAACCGTTTTGCGAAGTCGTCAGAAAGAATTTTAAATATCCTTCATTACGCTTTAAGAAATGTACAATCAAGTTACTAGACGTTACCGAAAAAAATAACATTCCAGAAATTATAAAAAACTATCATGAAGGAAAAAGCAATCACCGGGGCATTGACGAAACAGAATATAAAATAAAAATAAAATATTACTGGCCAAATCTTAAAAGTTCCGTTCAAACATACATAAATCAATGTGAGATTTGCCAGATTAGCAAGTACGAACGACACCCGGTTAAAGTAAAAATGAATATTACCCCCACCCCAACTAAACCTTTTGAAATCCTATACATCGACACTTATACCGCGGAACATAATAAATTTTTAACAGTAATAGATAGCTTTTCTAAATACGCTCAGGCATACTATCTCAAAACACTGATTGCCTCTGATATCGCCGACAAATTATTGACATTTTTCTCACATCACGGTGTACCAAACCTTTTAGTTAATTTTGACAATGGTTCAGAGTTTAAAAATAGCGTAATTACTGAACTTTTACTTTTACACAAATTAAAAGTTCACTTTATTTCTCCAAATCACCCTGATTCAAATGGGAGTATTGAACGGTTTCACTCAACACTGGCAGAACATATTTGTCTTTTAAATAATCAAGGATTTTCGAAAGAACCTATTACAAATAAAATTTCCTACGCGGTCCTGGCCTATAACCATACTATACATTCAGTAACAAAAATGAAGCCTATGGACATTGTAAACGGTCATATCTCGTCAGACGACCCTTTCGACCAAAATTTAGACCATATTCTCATGAGTAACTATGTTAATGATCATAAAAAAAAATCTAAATTACTGTACTCAAAAATTAACGAAAAACTAGCCCAATTCAAAACGACTTTAATCAATAAATTAAACAAAAAACGCGATGATCCTATTTTATTTCAACCCAATCAAGAGGTATATATACGTAAACATGAACGGAAAAAACTAGGAAACAAATTCTTAGAACCCACTACAACGGTGTCAGTAAACCCAGCAAGTAAAACAATATCAACAAACTCCCATGGAAAAATTCATATGTCTAATATAAAAAGACCGCTAATTAAAAATAAATATGACTTTGGGTAACTTTTATCTTTGGGTTTTGTATTTCAGGTTCGGCCTTGCTTCGGGTCTTGAGGATGAAATGATTATAAAAAAACTGGATAATAAGCTTGGAATAATGCCAATAAAATTAGGAACTGCAAAAACAATAGAATTTACCTACACTTTAATTCATTACTTTGATTTAGACCCCATACTGTGGGAAACCAATAAATTAAACTTAAAAGTAAATAATATCACGACTTTAATAGATAGCCATACTGGATATTCCAACGATACACAGAATTACCTAAAACTTTTAAAAATATTACAAACCAGGATCGATACCAAAATATCAGAAATTTTGCCTCATCCCAAACGATTAAGACGTGGGATGATTAACATGTTAGGGTCTGTATTTAAGGCTGTTACTGGCAATTTGGACGCATCGGATGGCAAGTACTATGAAAAAATGATTCATGAGTTACAAAATAATCAAAAAACATTGTCGACGACAATTTTAAAACAGAATTCCTTATCAATTAGTGTTATTTCTAAATTTAATCAAACGGTTCAACAAATAATTCAAAATGAAAAATTTCCTAGTCCTAAATCAATCCGATTGCTTCAATTGTTAAAAATTCTGGCTACAGAGAAAATTCCCTTTTTATCAAAGATATTTTGCTTCAACTTATAAACTCCTATGAAATTATTCAATCAATCTTGCAAGATGTTGAAAATTCAATTACATTTTCTAAACTAAAGGTCATGCATCCAAGTATAATAAAGTTATCTGATCTTCACAAAGAATTATTGTCTGTGCAAGAAAAAGTAGGAGAACAACAAATGTTATTAACTGTTACTCTTCAAAATGTATTTTTTTATGAAAAATTTATCACTTTAGACTGTTTTATTCTAAATAATAAAATTACTTATCTCCTACACATTCCAATCACATCTAAAGACATTTTTGACTACTTTCATTTATATCCCGTGCCAATACAGTTTGAGAGCAGTTGGTTTAAAGTTGTTTTCCCGCGGAAAATTTTTTTGATAAAAAACAAATTGCAACATGCATATTATCAAGAACCATGCGCAGAAATAACCAGAAATGAATATATTTGCAAAAAAGAAGACTTCAAAAACAGCGAACCCGATAGTCCTTGCGAAATTTCATTAATTGACTCCAGCATGCTCCTAAATCAGCCAACCACTTGCCAGAAAACACAAATTAAATTAGCCACACCAATCATTCACCAACTAGAGAAATCAAACCAATGGATATTTGTTCTTCCAAATGAAGAAAACGCTAAAACTTCCTGTCAACATCAAGAAGAAGTACATACACTTTTGGGAATATACCTTATCAGACTGCCAAACGACTGTCTAATTCAGATCAACCGACAAATTTTTACGAACAACAACAAAACAACAGCAGCAATAGTTCAGCCGTATATCTTTCCTGACATACAAGATGCACCAACTGTTATACATCCGTTGGACCTATCAAACAGTATAAAAGATATTGACTTAGATAGCTTAAACAACCTAAAAAGAGAAATTCGAGAAAACTATCCGCACTTCGAAACATCAAGCATTTATCATGTACCCAGTATATGGACATTACTTGTATATGTAATACTTACACTTATATGTTTATACTTAATCTATAAGCGAGTACGGAAATGCAAACAATCAAAAAACACAAATCCAGTTGTAATTCAAATGCAAACTCCACAAGACAGCATTAACGTAATTCCTTCACAATTAAAACAATGTGAGCAGAAAATTGATCCGGCCAGCATCCACCTGCCCCTGTAAAGTCTAATTTTGGGGTGGAGGAGTTATACGACCGACGTCGACCTTACCTGGAATCATCTAGAGAAACCCGACTACCTCTAAACCTACCGGAGATGAGGAGTTGCATTTCATTTTATTTGTTGTAAACGTTTTTACCTTTAGTACTCTTAAGTCTATTATTGTACTCGCATCAATAAAATATACATTTATTATAAAGCATAAACTCGAAGTGGTTGTTCGATTACTTAATTTATGCAGTATTTCTTCTATATTGCATTTCACGTTTATTTTGTTTTGCCATGGGAGTATTGACAAATTTAAATGCGCTAAATCTTAAAAAATGTTTATTGTAGCATAGACATACAGTAGAACCCCGATGACAGTGTTTATTCAAATTAAATTGGGCACTAAATAATTTGTCACACAACTTGCACGTCACCGGCATTTTCACAGCACCAAAACGACGAATTTTCATCAAAAAGAACTGGGAATTATTAAAGTTTTGCTGTATAAAACCATACTGAAATATCTCTCAGTTGATTGGCATAGAGAGTTGATTGGTTGGCAGAAGTGACAGATCAACGCTTGCGCACGTCTTGGAATTCATCTCGGTATTTAACGACTCGTTTCAGGAGAGCACACATTTACGAAAGTACTGTTAGATGGACAAAGAGTTCACAGTGACTGGCGAGAGAACTTTTCTTTGTTTAATCTCATATGGACTTGCATCCTAAACTTAAACCAGATTAGCCACTCTACATGTTCTCGTAAAATGTTATTGTTTTAGCATTAGCTTCGCAAAGTAACAAAATCATTGCGACGTTCAAAGTAAAGCCCAATTTGCTGCAAAGTGCAGCTAGTCAGGGCGACAAGAACGATTAAAGACACAACTTATGCACCTACTAAAACGAAAGCATCCCAGGCATCAGGGCGATATTTCGACTTAAGTCTGCAATATATAAAACTAAACTTAATACCTAATATATATAGTTATAAAGAAATGTTTCTAACATAATGTATAAAATGATTTACCAATAATTCACCACCAACTTATTGTAAAATAGAGATAGGGAATAATTCTAAATACTATAAAAGTTGTACAAATTTTTAAAGGGTTTTCAGACGCTCATCGTTTTATGACGTTCGCTAAACCACTGACCAAAAGAGCAAAAATGGTATAGTCTAAATTATACGCATTTGTAATGACGTCACCAGGTGAGAAAAAAAGGTATGGCGTAGATATTTTTGCCAATCAATGTTTTTTGATTGAGAGTGACGGATACTTATAAAAAGTTTATTGTTACCGCTGTTTATCATATACTAAACAAAGATAAACAAAAATGACGTCATTACAAATGCGTATAATTTGGACTATAGACACGTACGATGACGCTAAGCATTTTTAGCTCACACATATACTATACTATAGTAGTGTGAGCTATGGTGATCCTAATTTTTTCGATAAAAAAAGGTTGCTCCGATTTCAAAAATTTTTATATATCTTTGCGTTTCAGATGATTTTGAAACTTTTTTGTTGCGCCGTCTGTCTGTCTGTATGTCTGTATGTCTGTCTGTAACGACCAACACGCATAACTCAAAAACCGCTTGGCCGATTTTAATGAAATTTGGTACATAGGCTGGGTCTTGGGTCGAGATGGTCCCATTTAAAAATGAACAAAATCCATCGAACACAAACCAAATAAAAGGGTGGTGGTAGATTTCAAAATTAGAGTTTATGTGAAAATATGGCGTGTGTGATATCAAACGAAAGGTAATTGAGTCTGCAGTTAAACAAAATACATTTTAATTTATTTTAAAAAAAGGGTGGGGGAATATTTTAAAAATTAGAGTTTAAGTGAAAATATGGCGTGTGTGATATCAAACGAAAGGTAATTGAGTCCGGAGTTTAACAAAATACATTTTAGTTATTGTTTTTTTTAAGGGTAGGGGTGGATTTAAAAAATTTGAGTTTAAGTCAAAACATGGCTTGTGTGGTATCAAACAAAAGGTAATTTAGTGTGGAGTTGAATAAAATATATTTCAGTTTTTAGTTATATTAGCTCACACGTACACTATAACTATAGTACCTAGTGTGAGCTTAGGGGCCCATATATTGGCAGAGTATTTTAAACGGTAACCGTGTTTAAAATCACCTGTTTTTGGAAATTGCTTGACGTTTTTAAAAAAATTAAACCTATTAAAAAGTATGTAAAGAGTTCAAGTTTCTTAAGGTTATAATGTTTTATAGGTTTGGCGTGAGTTGTCAAAGTTTAGGTATTTGGTAAAATTAAGCACTCTAGTATTTTCAAATAAAGACACTGTTCGTATACATTCTTAAGTAACACCAAATTTTTAACAAAAAATATTTTATTATCTTTTTACACGGTCGTCCTGAAAATTCCGTAGGTTTCACTTTCAGGACACAAAAAACTACCAACAAATGTGAATTCTGGATACATTCCTGAACTTATATACCGGGTGGGGCAAAAAAAAACCGGAGAATTTTTTTTCATTATAACTTTTGAACTATACCATCGATTTATATGGGACAAACTGCACTTGGCAGAGAATTAATCAGAGTTTTAAATAAATAAATATTCTTGTGCGCCATTATAAAATCCAAGATGGCGGACGAAATAAAATTAAACCCTTTAAAGATGCTCGTTTATTCTTGTGTTGCGAACTTGTTTTACTAATTTTTTTAAATCACGAAAAAAGCACCATTTTTGCCACGCACAACAAGGTATGAATCAGTAGGTGGTAGACGCTTTTTACTCATTGGGCGTCGACTGGTGAGATACCACCATGCCAGAACTGAGTAGCGCTAAGTGGTATCACCACGTTCCGCTACTGCGCTGGCAGTCCGGTTCCAACAATGAGTAACAGATAGCATGATGGCGCCTCCAGGATCAAAATATTCCGGAGGTTACCACTCGGATTTCCGGGCGTCGGGTGATCCTGGGGGTCCTTCATGCAAAGATATTAAAAGAAGACCAAAAACTCAACTCAGAATTGATTTTAGCAATATAAGAGGATTAAGTACCAACATGAATTCAGTTCACCAACATCTTGAAGAACAAAGACCTGACATCCTTGTTCTCACTAAAACTAAAATCAGTTCTGCAACACCTATTGTGAACTATCTTTATCCCGGCTATGACCTACATCACCGATTTCGACATTATTTTGGGATCTGTGTGTACATTAAAAATGACCTTTCATGTCATCGATAGGAGAAGCTAGAACCAGCGAACCTCGATATCATATGGCTGAAATTCACCTCAAAGTCATCGACCAAGTTCATTTGCTGCCTCTACCGACCGCCAGATAGTATACAGTCTAACTATCCACATGCGGAAATTGTTTTTTTAGGCGATTTCAACGTCCACAATATACCCTGGCTAAAACACCACAACAAAACAGATAATGAAGGCAGGGAAGCAGAAGCTTTTGCCATAAGTTGTGGTCTAACGCAGCTTGTCGATGAACCTACCCGTATCTCAGAAAGGGGTGAATTTGCAGCGCTTTTAGACTTGTTCCTAACTACAAATCCTGACTTACAAAAATATAATTCTATAAATTCAAGTAGATCCCCCACTTGGTTCATCCGATCATAAACTTATAAGAACAGAGTACGAAATGTTCATACCGCCAAGCCAACAATCGCTTCCTCGTAAAATGTGGCACTATAAATCGGCAAAATGGAATGACCTTAAACAGCTTTACCTGGATTTTCCATGGCAAGAGGTTTGCTTTAAAACAGCTAATCCCACTATTTGCTGTAATGAAATAACAAAAGTAATCTTATCTGGAATGGATGGTTCATTATTAAATCCCACATACAATAAAACGCAGAGCTAATGCAAAACCTTGGTTCAACAGCCAGTGTCAAACGGATGTACAGAAAAAACACAGAGCATATAACCTTTGAAAACGACAACAAACCGCTCAAAACCACACAGAATTAATAGAAGCCAGAAATAGTCGCAAAATTACTATTGACGCCGCCAAAGAAACATACAATCAAAGAATAAAAAACAGGTTGCTGAATTGTCCAAGTAGTTCTAGGTCCTTTTGGTCTCTTGCAAAAGCCGTTGGATCAAACTTCACCAAGTCATCCATACCACCACTTACAGATAAAAATACTCACTTAGCCACAACATCAGAGGAAAAAGCCAATATGCTGGCCAAAATCTTTTCCTCCAACTCAAACCTAACAGTGCCAAATGGAAAAACTCCACCGTTCATTGAAAGGGTTTCCCACAGTATGCCAGAGATACCCTTTTGTCACAGAGAAATACGAAAATCCCTTAAAAAGTTGGATACAAACAAAGCAATGGGCCCAGATGGCATTCCCGCGATAGTACTCAAAAATTGTGCTAGCGAACTCACCCCAACTTTTGCAAAATTATTCAATTTATCTTATAGACAAGGAGTATATCCATCATCATGGAAGTCTGCCGCAGTACAACACATTCCAAAGAAAGGAAAAAAGACAGATCCGTTAAACTATAGACCAATTGCTCTACTTCCGGTGATATCAAATGTAATGGAAAGAGTTGTGAACAATCACCTAACCAAGTACTTGAAAGAGTACAAAATTATCAACGACAAGCAATACGGATTTCGAAAATATAGGTCAACTGGCGATTTACTTACATACGTTACTCACTTATGGCAAAAAGCGATTGAGTTACAAGGTGAAACAAGAACAATTGCCTTAGATATATCTAAAGCATTCGATAAAGTCTGGCATGAAAATCTGCTCAACAAGCTCAAAGCAACGGGATTGTCGCCGAGACTTTGCACTTGGTTTGAAAGTTACCTTAAGGGTAGATCCATTTATGTTGCACTGGATGGCCGGAACTCCAACTCTTACAAAATAAATGCTGGTGTGCCGCAGGGGGCAATCCTTTCGCCAACACTTTTTCTAATTTACATAAATGACCTAATAGATAAAACAGTAAATCCACTTTATTGCTTTGCAGATGATGGCAATGTAGTCTCCTCAGTCATACCACCCACATGTCTCTCCGCACGTGAATTCCATTACCTTAGACTAACTGAAATTTTACAGATAAATAACGACTTGGAGTTAATAGAGGACTGGGGCAACAAAAACCTTGTACAGTTCAACGCGCAGAAAATCCAAGCAGCCCTGTTTTCAAAAAAGACCAGCACCGGTGAGCCAAACATCATGCTATCTAGAAGTGCTGTCGCATTGCAGAGCCAGTTGAACATCTTAGGAGTCACTGCAGAGACCAACATGTCTTGGCACAGTCACGTGGCAGATATAGCTAAAAGGGCGTCCCAAAAGCTTGGGGTGCTATTTCGTACAAGACATCTGTATACACCAAGCCAACTGCTGACACTCTACAAAGCCCAGATTCGACCAACTATGGAGTACTGCTCACATATATGGAGTACGGTACCCAAATATACCTTAATGCTTTTGAACACCGTGCAAAAACGAGCTATCAAGCTGATCAATGACCCCGCACTTACCCGTAGCTTGGATAGTCTCGAACATCAAAGAACTGTGGGCGATCTATCTCTCTTCTACAGGTATTATCACGGAAAATGCTCTGAAGAGTTGGCACGTATGATCCCCCCGGGAGTAGCACCTACTAGGCGAACACGTCAAACAGACGGTAACCATCAATTTATTGTCAAAATAGAGGCACCAAGAACCTCATTTATATCTCTGGAGAACAGCATCGCTGTGGAATAAACTCCCTGCGACAGTTTTCCCTGCAGGTTACAACCTGAACCGTTTCAAAACCAACACAAACCAACATTTCCGCGCACTTGCCTCTTCTCGAGCGTGATAGGGATCTCCTTGCGAGTGCGCATACCCGTAAAAAAAAAATCGGTGCGGTTGTTCTAAAAAAATATACTTTTGTTTTAACCATTGTTTTGAATATTATACGGATGCCTTGCCAATCATGTCTGCATTTATTTTCTTATAAATTCATTACCACTGAACCAATTTTGATGAAATAAAAAATGTCTTGATAAGAATTGATTACTTTTAAAAGATCATGATCAAAATTTATTATTATCTTAAAATTTAAGATGGTGACTTGATTCTTCAAAATGGCGTGTTTAGTTTTATTTTATGAAAATGTTTTAGTTTTTTTTTAATTTGCAAAAAAGCACTACTTTTTCCCCGCAACAACAAGGTATAAATTATTAAAATCGGTGAAATGTTTCTCAAAAAATCTATTTTTGTTTCAGCCATTGTTTTACAGATTATACGATTGCATTGCCTGAACGGAACTGATCTTGTTGAAATAAAAAAAATATGGTAAGAATTGATTGTTCTTTAAAGTTTATAATCGAAATTTGCCGCCATCTTAGAAGTTAGGATGTCGGAAATAATCATACATGACCCTTCAAAGAGGCACCTTTATTTTTATTTTCAAAAAATGTTTTAGTTTTTTTTTTAATTTATAGAAAAGCAATTAATTATTTTTTATCTCTTTATGCGGAAGAAAAGTAATGTTTTTCTATAAATTAAAAAAAAACTAAAACATTTTCGTAAAATAAGAATAAGCACGCAATTTTGAAGAATCAAGTATGATTCTGTCCGACATCTTAAATTCTAAGATGGCGGCAAATTTCGATTATAATCTTTAAAGACCAATCAATTCTCAACATGATTTTTTTTATTTTACTACAATTGGTTTAGTAGTAACGAATTTATAAGAAAATTAATGCAGACAGGATTGGCAGTGCAATCGTATAATCTGTAAAACAATGGCTGAAACAAAAATAAATGTTTTGAGAACCACCACACCGATTGTACTAATTTGCACATCGTTGTGTAATAAACACGCCATTTTGAAGAATCAAGTATTATTCTGTCGGCCATCTTAAATTTTGAGATGGCGATAAACTTTGATCATGATCTTTAAAAAACAATCAATTCTCACCAGGATGTTCTTTATTTCATTAAAATCGGTTTAGTAGTGATGAATTTATAAGGAAATAAATGCAGACATGATTGGCAAGGCAATCGTATAATATGCAAAACAATGGTTGAAACAAAAATATTTTTTTTAGAACCACTGACCCGATTTTGCTAATTCGTACCTTGTTGTGCATGGCAAGAATGCAGCTTTTCTACTAATTTAAAAAAACAATTGAGACATGTTCGCAACACGAGAATAAACGAGGGTTGAAAGGTACATTTTTATTTCGTCCGCCATCTTGGATTTTGAGACGGTGGACTAAAAAATACATTCAGTCAAAACTCTGATTAATTTTCTACCAAGTGCAGTTTATCCCATTAAAATCGATTGCATAGTTCAAAAGTTATAATGAAAAAAAATTGTCCGGTTTTTTTTTATCCCACCCATATACTAATTTTGAAATCGAGTCTGCTTCTTCCCGTGTTTTTTGTGTGTTTTTATATTTTTTTTAGAATGAGGCAAAGATTCGTTTATATTATATTTTATTAAACAGTACAAATAATCATGATTCTCAAATGCGAACAAATTACACATAAATTCATATATAATATTATTTTATTAAAGTTACATTAACACAAAAATATAATTCTATAAAAAAAGTTTTGCTGTTTAGCAAGGATTTGATGAAAATTCTGTTACAACCTTAAAAAGATTTTGTGGATACTGAGGATTCTTAATTGAATTTAGTTTATAATTATTCCAAATGATTAAAAATACTCGGTGGACAGATTCCCGTGTCTGCTCCGACCAAAGTCCTTGTCCGCATAGCGAAAACATGACGGTTTCTTGTAAGTAATTAGGTATTATGGGGATTTTTAGTGTTTGGGAAATGCCTAATTGTGTAATAATATTTCTCAAATGTTTTATGTCAGTCTCGAGTTCCACATAAGAAACATTATTAGCAGAACAAAAACTTTTTTCCACAATTTTGTTGACTGCATTAAACGCAGCGACATATTGCAATAGGTAAATATGATAACTTTTGTCGATTTGCAGGGACAGAAGATCGTCCATGTTTCTGCCATGCGGACTAGGACTTTGGTCGGAGCAGGCACGGGAATCTGTTCACCGAGAATTTTTAATCATTTAGAAAGGGTATAAACTAAATTCACAAAATAATTTTTATCAAATTGCTAAACAGATGCTGCTTAATTTTTCTTAAGATATTATTTTGATAGTAAAACATAACTTTTTTTATAGAACATAGTTTTTTTTTTGTGTTAATGTAATTTTAATAAAGTAATATTATCTATGAATTTATGTGTAATTTGTTTGCATTTGAGAATCATGATTACTTATACTGTTTAATAAAATAAGATATAAAAAATATCTTTATTTATAGAGCCCTATTCTAAAAAAAATATAAAAACACACAAAAAAACGCGAGAAGAAGCAAGCTCGATTTCAAAATGAGTAGATATTATGTTCAGGAAAGTGTCCAGAAGTCACATTTGTTGGCAGTGTTTTCTGTCACGAAAGTGAAACCTGCGGACTCTTCAGGACCACCGTGTTTATAGACGGTAAAATTGATTCCTGCTGAAAATATCTTCATAAAAGCAGAAATCTGAAAAGAAATTACATAATTAAAAACTTGTTTTAATAATGGTGTGTAGGTCCGTTTGTATGTTTATAATATAGCAACATTTATACATGGCAAGCAACTATACTACTGTAGGTTTTTTTTTATTTTGTATGGGTAAAAACTTGAAGCAGAGGGGCGATCGACTGCTCCAAATTTTTGCCGCAGTATACAGTATTTATTTGATTCTTTCCTCTTATGAATGTTCTGGGTTGTTATATAGTTCTCCAAGAAAATCCTTTACCAACGCCCTCTTTTAAGTGGGATATACCTAAAAATTGTCAGCCCCTCGAAAGTAGTAGATATATGTTCCTTCCAGACCAAAATGAGGAGGTATAGGCGAATAGTGTGGGTGGTATTTTTGGGCATAGGCATAGTATGAGTGATTTTTTTACCTTAAAAAATTGGAAGGTCATTTTTAATGTGGAGGAATGTGAGTATATGTGGAGGAGCGTGGGTGGTCTTTTTGAGTCCAGACCAATAGTGTGAGTGGTTTTTTGACTTTAAAAAATTGTAATGGTTATTTTGTAAGTGTAGGAGTGTGTAAGTAATTTTTTTACCTTAATATGACATTGTAAAGTTATGTGGAACTTTGTGTTTTGTGTGCAGGTGCGAATAGTGTGGCATATCTTTTTGACCATAGGCCAAGAGTGTGAGTAGTTTTTGCTCTGAAAAATTGTGAAGGTCGTTTTGTATTTGAAGGAGTGTGGGTGTATGTGGAGGAGTGTGGATGTATGTGGATTGTCTTTTTGAGCATATGCCAATAGTGTAAGTGGTTTTTTGACCTTGAAAAATTGTGAAGCGCATTTTGTATACAGGTGAATCATGTGAGTGGTCTTTTTGCCCCTTGATATGATATCGCATAGTTGCAAGTGCAATTATTTTTGTGTGCAGGAGAGAATATTATAGGTGGTCTTTTTGGCCTTGATATGATATTGCATAGTTGCAAAGATCATTATCGTTTGTGTGCAGGTGCGAATAGTGCGGGCGATCTTTTTGACATTGATATAATATCGCAAAGTGTATGTGTAGAGGCAAATCGTGTGGGTGGTCTTTTGGACTTGATATAATTCGTAAAGTTATGTGGTTCTTTGTCTTTTGTGTGCCGGTGTGAATAGTGTGGGTGACCTTCTGAATGGCCTTGAGCCCAAATTTTTCACCTGTCAATAACTCGATGCAACTGCAGATTTGAAAGTCAAGGTCGCAACCTGTTATTACTAATTAAAAATTGTGGTGGTGTATGATTCATACCAGGTGTACATTTTATTTTGTATGCAGAGGCTAATAGTCAAAAAGGTATTATTGACCTTGTGAATGAATGGCCTTAGGCCCAACTTTATCACCCCGATAATACTTCAAGGCCGGCCATTCATTACAGATTTATGAGTCAAAGTTGTATACATTTCACAACAAGGGGGTGTTATTTTAAACTCGAGAATGAATGGCGTTGAGTCCAAGTTTATTAAACAACAAGTTGCTACAAGTTTAAAAAACAGTAAAGCTTTATTTGAATTTGGAATACTGTAAAGTGACATTATATTATTAAAATTTATATCAAAGAACTTTTATAAGAAGGAAGATTATTTAGAAAGATATCTTCTAGATCTGCATCAATATTTTAATCAAGAACTTGAAAGAGTCTTGAATTGTGATATGATTAATTATGAAGACACAGATAAATTTTATACAGCGGCATGGGCATGTGCGCGACGCAATGTTGGCTTTATGACTTACGAGGCGGTTTGTATGGAATTAAATGATTTGGGGCTATATATTGGGATGCTAATTCCATCCCAAGGGCGCGTTTACCAAAGTGAATACCAAATTTGATCGCTTAGCGCAACTGCCATGCGAGAAAGGTGCTTTGCGTTTCGCTGATCGTTTTTAAAACATAACGATTTTAATCCAACTTATAAGAATACTCCTTCAGATGTCACATTTAGTGTCAAATTTTGTCCGCAATTTTCTATCATCATAAATTAAAATTAATTTACTTTATGATTAAGAGTTTGTATGCAATTTTTGAGCCTACCTACACCGTGCGGAATTAAAAACTTTTTTTAAATTCATAGGTTTTGTGCGCACACTAAATTACGAAACTTATGACTAGGCACAATATTATATTTTATACACTTTGACTGGGCACTTTATTTGCCAGATCGCTGACATGCAGAGGAAGCATTAAAACCTTGTCAATACCTTGATATGGGCGGTTCTTGACAACTATTTGAAAGTTGGGTTACTAAGAACACCGAAAAAAAGATATATGCGTAAAATAATAGAGAGGAAATAGTCGTTTTATGAAGCGTGCGGAAAAGTTATACTTTCCGCAGGCTGGTAAAAAAAATCACTATCCAGACAGAGTACAAAACCAAAAAAAAAAAGCCATGTTTCTTTAAACCAATGAGTATATGACACATATAGAGTGGCAATCGGCGAGCGCAGATGGCGTTGAAATAAATTTGTCTGGTACGGAATATTCAGGGACTGCTAGTACGATTTGGTTCCATGTGCGAGTTTCGAGGTTCATTCATACAAAGGTCATTAGATCATAGTAGTTGTCTCTGAATATTGCGTACTAGACGAATTTATTTCAGCACCATCTGCCCCCCAATGTTGCAAGGCTCGCCGGTTGACTGTGTGGCTCATATACTCATTGTTTAAACATATATTAATTAAAAAAACTCTGAAAAACTTCCACCAGTGTTATTGAATAATTTGAAAAAAACTTTATATATAAACATATCATTCGTATACGTATATGTTTTCAACTTTTGAGATGCAGGGTAGAAAATATTTTTTAAAAATCGGTCTCTATTTATCAAGACGCTCTGTTTTTTTTATTTTGATCAGTAGAGTTCTAATGGCAATTGCTTTCGGTATTTTTAAAAAATTGTTGTTTCTCGTAAGGGGTCTAGCGAGTAAATAAATTTAAAGTTTTTATACTAAAACTGTATGTTAAACGAGAAAAAATCAGAGATCAATATTTTCTGAGTAGAGACTGACAATTTCAATACAATTTTTTATTTAAAAAAAAAAACGGTGGCTGTACGTGTAAAAAAATTAGCTTAATTTCTTAAATATTAATTATACCGTTGCACTGAACCAGACGGGTTTTTACGTAACCTGCAACCTGCACAAATTGCGCAACTACCGACCGGTGCAATGGAGAGAGAGACACTCGTAACCTCCAACGAAATCGGCGTGTTGTTATAGTCCTTGCCATACACAGTTACACTTTTGTAATAAACATATTTCCTAACCAGATATATTTGAAAAAATTAAACATGTCATGTTCGTATTAAATTAAAAGCAAAACTGTCCTTGTCTTAAAGAAAAAGATGCTGACTGTATTTTGGTAAAAAAAACGAAGAGATAAAAACAACTCCAAGACATGCCGTCTTTCAGAATTTTTCTTGTTGCTGTCATTATGCACATGACAAACAAAGAGGTTGGATATGTCACAAAAGTGTAACTGCCCATGGCAAGGACTATACCTGATTTCCAAAACTACAATTAAGTCATTTCCAATTAGTGCCAATTAATTTTAAATCTGTTCAAATCCCTTACACTAACTCCTCACAGTGACTTCACTCAACTAATAAATTCTGGTGGAAGCCTGGGCGCCCAGTGAATGCAGTTTTCATCGCCGAGAAACAGCAAGGTAGGTGTCAACAGTGGCGGATCCAAGGGGAGCCAGAGGGGCCCAGGGACCGCCCCCCTCCAGACAAAGATTGTTTTTTTGTTCTGCCGCATCACTTATTTAAATTTTTTGACAAAATCTACTTAAGTTTTCAAAAATTTTCACCTGCGGCGCCTCTGGACCACCTTTTGGCTCTAAATTTCACAGCCCAGACCTATTAAAAAACATCAAAATAAATAGTTTGTTTACTTTGGCCCCTGCCCCTAGGAAATCCTGGATCCACCACTGATTATCAATCGACATTTTGTACGTTTCTTGCGCTTTATCCTTCATTAACTAAAAATTTAACCAGCACCTAAAAGCTATCGAAAGGGTATGTGACTTCTGCATACATTGGCGTACCAATATTTTATTTAAACGAAGTAAAAAATCATGTCAAATAAAATAAATAATGGTGAATAGAAAGTTTGAACGAAATTTTACGAAAATAGCTAAAGCAGTATCAAAGATAATTAAAATAAAAAAACATTTTATAAAAAAATTTCAACAGACTATCAAAAGATGAGACGTTTAGGACCTATATTTATAAATTTATTTTAATGAATTCTATATGTATTCAGGGTGTTCCAAGTTAAGTGTCCACCATTGCTAACTTTGTTATTATTAAAGATAGACAAAAGTTTATATTGGCAAACTAGTACAATGTTTGACGCTCTTTAAGATTTAAATCATTACTTCAATTTTAACCAAAAATTGTCTTGATTTTTTTGCCTAAAGGTAAAAATAACGAAGATATTTTAAATTAAAAATTACGTTTTAAAATTTTATTTGGTGGAAAGAAGTCCTAGCGTAATTTTGATTTTATAATATCTTTGTTATTTTTAACTTTAGGAAAAAAAATAAAAGACAATTTTTGTTTAGATTTGAAAGACTTATCAGAAAAAACTAAAACTTGTTTTATTTCTTTTAAAAAAACTTGCTTGCCAATTTAAATTTTTTCTATCTTTAATAATAAAAAAGCAATGGTGGACGCTTAACTTGGAAGACCCTGTATATAATAATATGTGGCACAATCAATTTTTTGTACGCAGTGTTTTTTTTACTTAAACACTCTGTATTTTTTTGCATTTTATTATTTACAAATATTTCTATTTTCTTTTTCCTTCAAAAATGTTCCTAAGTATAAAACATTTTTTTTTAGGTCGTGCCCTAAATTCCTAACGGTTAACGTTATTTGACAGTATTGCCATTTAAACATTACATGTAGTTGAGCGCTTTCGTGAAACGCCGCAAACACACGGACGGTTGACATAAGAATTTTGACGGACGTAGGCAGTGCGCAATAATTGTGTTTTGGCGAGCTTCTATCACATTTCACGTCATTTCGGACCGGGAGGCGCAATCTGACTATTCCATAGATTAATAATGGTAAACATTTATTTTATATGTTAATTACTTGGACACGGACGTTGGCGTTGGCCAAACCATTTTTCAATTTTATTTTAGACAGTGTTACAGAGATAGGATTAGTAATGTAAGTACAGAGATATTTTTGTGTTAATTATGTATTACTTGGTTTTAAAAATTTTTCGAAAATTGACTTTTTTATAACTTTAGAAAACTTAAGTCCTTTTTTTAAAATTTTAGTCTTTTTAAACTGAATCCTATCAACAGATTTCCAAAAAATAAAATTTAAAAAAATTGTCGTTTTTCGTTATTTTTTAAGTTCATTTAAATTTTTCTGCGATAAAAACCACTGAAAGATTCTTATTATGCTACTGATTCACTTTATCGTAAAACAAATCTTTATAGTTATTTAACCTGTAACTATTAAAAGATAAACTTTAACAAAGTTGTAACGCATCATTTAAATTTAACGTAACATTTTTTTATTTGATTTTTTATTTGGATTTAATTTACAAAAGCACACTTGCATTTTTTACTTGCTCTATTTTAATTTTATTGGCGTTAAAAAGGATCGCTTCAAATTCAAAAAATAAATGGTGTAATCTTACTCCATCTCACCTCAAGTTGGTTGATCCAAGACTTATTTACCTATTTTTTAGGTCTATTTTATTATCTAGTCCTCGGGTCAATATTTGTCACACTTTTTTTACTTCGTGGATACTGCTCGGTTCTTATCTAGCTTCTGGGAATTCTATATTGGCTGAAGTTTGCCTAAAAGTGGTAAAATAAATTAGCTTATCTATTTATCTATCTATTTTCTGTGATTTCCAACGTACATATGTTCGCTTTTAGGGTTTCTTCACTATGTATCATTGCAGCTTTTTATATCCTAGCCTTTGCCTGGTTTACCTATCACTGTGGCATCATCAGACTGGTTCCTAGACTAAAACTAAAAAAAGTTAATAATTAATCACCGTTTTACGTTTATTTGCCTATTTTTCTAGGATTACCTTACCTTGTACTTTAATATGTTGTATCCTTTAAACATATTAGATCATAACAAAAACATTTCAAGCCGAGTACACGAAAATTGTATTCCGTAAAAAGAATTGAGATGAAAGTAAAGCCAAGTTCTCCAATAAAAATTTCAAAATGAAAGGTTCTTATAAGTTAACTTTACATGTATAGGAGAGGGGAGTAAATTAAAATTTTCGGGTTCTTTGATTTTTTCCAGGGGTTTGGTCATAATAACTCTGCCAAATTTTAGCTTTGTAGCATGTCTGGAAGTATGGTAGAATTTTGACAATCTATACATGAGTGAGTGAGTCAGTGATTGGCAATTTCGACGTTTTTTGAAATTTCGGAACTACTTTACTGCCCTCTGGAAGTCCATGAAACTTGGATGAGTTGTTAACTCTATGAAGATCTACGACTGTGTAAAGTTTCAGATTCGTAACTCATTCCGAAGTTAGATAGGTCAAAATATGGGCTAAAATGTTTCAAGAAAAGATGGTACGGCAGCGCGAACATGGCGAGGCACTGCCGTGCCCTCAGATACGTGAATTTCATCGATGTATCGTACTTAGCAAGTCTCCGTGGTTACATAGGTTTAAGAATTTTTATTAATGGATCTTTATTAAATAAGTAATATTTTGAAATTTTATTACGGTTTAGACACATTATGTCGTACAATAATTATGTCCTAAGTCGCATCACGTATGTATTAAGGAACCTGTTACTCGATACTTGTTTTTTGAAAAATCTCGGGTTTTCATTGAAGAAGGTATTTTAAAACACGAAAATAACGGTGAAATTTATGTGGAAGGTCGCCCACAGTGGCGTATATAAGGGGGGGGCCTGGGGGGCCCAAGCCCCCTCCGAAGACAAGATTTTTTTAGATATTTTCCACAAATTTCCTGAATACAAACATAAAATAGCATAAAATACGGCCTCATGGGGTCTCGGCCCCCCCCAAACTGCCTCGGGCCCACCCCGAAACTTTTTTCTATATACACCACTGGTCGCCCATATTTGTTTTCTTTTCAGCCAGGGTAGATCGGGGAATGCCTGGTATATATAATAGGTAAGAGTGTCGACCTATGTTGGAGAGGCCTAGTAGGCCAGTTATGAGAGCGAGACTTATCAGAAAAATACGAGGTATCGATTCGATTCGGTTCGATTGCAATACCCCTAAATTATTTAACCAGGCCCTAGAAGATGTTTTTAAAAGCTTAGATTGGGAAGAAAAATGCATCAAAGTAAATGGACAATTCTTGAACCCCCTAAGATATGCTGATGATATCGCCTTAATCACAGACAAGAAAGAAGAACTGATAAATATGCTGGAAGAACTGGATGCAGCAGCTAAAAATATAGGCTTAAGTATGGACTACACTAAAACTAAAATCATAACAAACACAGATGAACATATTACGATCAGAATAAACCGAAAGGTAAAATAGAACAAGTAGAGGAATATATATACCTGGAACAAATTATTAAACTAAAAAAACAAAAGTAAACAGCTGAAATCAAGAGACGAGTAAGATTGGCCTGGGCAGCATTCGCTAAATTAAGCTACATATTAAGAAATAAAAAACATCCTCAGTACCTCAAAACGAAAGTGTATAACCAATGTATCGTTCCTGTACTTACCTATGGATCCCAGACCTGGATACTTACAAAATCAAAAATGGATAAAGTAACAAAAGAGCAAAGATCAATGGAAAGACAAATGTTACATGTAAAGTTAACAGATAAAAAAAGGAATGAATGGATAAAAAATAAAACAAAAGTAAGAGATGTCAGAGGAGAAGTAGCAAAATTAAAATGGAAATTTGCCGGTCATAATATCACACAGAAAGATGATCGATGGAACAAATGTACGATTTGAACCACACTTTGAAGAAACACGCGGGATCTAAATGGATGAGCACGGCGACAGATAGAGAAGAGTGGAAGATATTGGACAGATGGATTGAAGAAGGCTAAATAGATAGAATTAAGTTTTGAGCTTGTTTTAATTGGCAACACTGATGATAGGTCTGTTGTAGGTTTTCTTGGGGATAGGTGAATATACATAATGGCTCGAGTTGTTTTACTATTGGTTATTTTAATTTTGGCGCCGACATTTGTTAAAAACAGCCTCTGGTGCTGCTATCTACAGGTTATACTCTCAAATTATCAACGAGTCATCACGATTGGTCGTTTTACCTTCGAAGCTACGTTTTGACCAATGACAATCGGGGTTTGGCCTAATTTCGAATTTAGCGCCATTTTACAATACATAAGATTTTTCGAGAGATTTTGGGTGAGGGTCATTCTTCAATTTTTTTCGGGCATCGTATCTTTTACTTTCCAACATAGACCGGGTGTGCCGCCATTGCTTTCTAAAGCCAAGAAAGTTGTTTGCTAATACCGCTATTAGCAAGTGACTTACTAAAAGACAGCAAAAATTGGTTGTGTGTTGTTTGGAACACGGGCCTACATCCTCTAGCGGGCTTCAACGGCACACAAGTTTTCTAAAAGCTGGAAAGGAATCTAGTAAGTTCACTTTTTTTTTTAATTTTAAGAATGTGCATGCGTCGTAAATTGTCCGTTAAATGTTTTTTAACTGCCGCAAATTCTTTTTAGCTAAAATATTATGACCCTTTTAAGAATTTTTTTACTTTTAGAATGTAGAAACTATCCATTGAAAAAAAATAAAACTATATTTCAATTACAATTTTTTTATGTTTTTCAATTTTTAAACATCATCTTCCTTTAGTTTTGATTGGTTGTCATTTATTAAAGCTATCAGCAGACATGTGACATTTATTATTATTTGCTTCAAGGGAACACAAATTTTAACATATTAAATTTTGGTGGCATTCGGGCAATTCGAACAGTTTGAGTTTTATTCATATTAAGAATGAATTTGTCGCCTAAACGAGTTGGGACTAAGTTTATAGACATAATGCCTAAACCTTGTTCTAACTTAAAAAAAAATAGTAAATAGTGGTGTATAAAATATTAATTTTGGCTTTCAAAATATACCCTTAAAAAAAAATAGATCGAATTATAATTTATTTCATAATTATTGAAATTATACTTTTTGACAGTTATCAGCTGTTTCTATAACAAATAGCATAGACCAAAGAAAAAAAATGTTAAAAGTTAATCCAAAAATGAAATGAGGCTGAAAACATGAGGTCTTGACGAAATAAAGAATGCGCTTTATATATACCTATTTAAAGTTATACAAAAGTAGAATTTATAGATACATTAAGAGAAAATTTTAGAACATAATTTGTAAAAAAAATGTTTTAACGCCTTTTTGAAAAAAAATGTATATCGCTTATAGAAGTGAGCTCTTGTGGTTATAAATTCTAATAAAAAAAAGTATGAATTATGAAAAGTTGCTTAAATATACCTCTTTTTTGGAGACATATTTAAATTATTTTATTTGATATGTAGCATATGATTTTCTCAGTTACAGATTTTGGATTTTGAATTCCAATGCTTACAGTATTGCCGTTTCTTAAGACACTTTTAAAACTTTAAAACGTTAGTTCTTTAAGAAATAACAGGCATTTCGACTATAAATTCTAGCGATTTAAGAGTAAAACCCATAAGCGGTAAAATTTGAAACTTGCTTATTCCCTGACACAGCAAAATTAAAAATTGCAAAATCGGACCATTCTCTAAAACATTTATCGATTAACCATCAATATGTTCCAGAATATCTGGTATAGGTAGTAAACTATACAATGTGTCCGCCATGCTGAAACAGTATTGCAGTTTTATGCAGCAAGAGTCGTAAAATTTGGAAAAGTTTTAAATAGAAATTGAAAATGTCTTCAGATTTTATAGCTAACTGGAGATTTTATATAAAGTAAATTCGCTTATATGTTAAGTGGAAAATAAAATTTTTCGCATCAATATTCCGAAAAAGGCTTTTCATTGACAGTGTTTCTTTATTTAGTAATATAAAAATAAATCTGTAAAAAGTGTATGCGGCTTATTAGTTTAAAAAAATGCTTTTATAAATAGATATGTATATATATTTTTTTTAATACTGTTAGTAAAATTCAAACACACATTAATCAGTCTCTAAAAGAGGTCTACTGTCATACAAAATCCACGAAGAAAACAAACCAATCCTTATGAGAAGAGGTTTCAGACAGGGTGGCACAATATCCCCTAAACTATTTAACTATCGATGTAAAGTAAGCGAGTAATAGTTGAACCACCTACGATATGAGGACGATATATCCATAATAACAGATAACAAAGTTGAACTAATAAAAATAATAAAAGGACTGAATTCAGCAGCTATAAATATAGGTTTGAGTGTGAACTACACTAAAACTAAAATCATAACACACACAGATGAATATCACGATCAGAATAAACCAAAAAAAAACAAGTAGACATATACATATATATATATATATACCCCATGTGCAAGCTGTGCTTGACAATTACACTTGCTTAACTCGGCTTAGTTAAGCAGCGGGATTAAAGTAAAAAGTTTACTGCCAGGGAGCAGCCTCACTCCCTGCAATGACCAAGAAGGCTTATGGTACAGTAAAATTAAGTAGTTATATTGAGAACAACTATCAAATGTTAAATCTGCTTTATTACGATAAATCCTCTCTTTTTATATGAACAAATTTTTATGGTTCATGAGAAATTATAAAATATAAAATTCAATATTTCGTGTTGATTTATAAACTAAATAATTAATATAGTTTAAATAGGTAAACTTGAGAAAGTTAGTTTATATTATTAAAACCTAATTTCTCAAGATCACCTGTGTTTAAGTAATAAATTTAACTAAAAATGAAGATTTATGAAAAATGGTAAAAAAAGAAAATCTGTTTAATTTTGTAATTAAACACCCCAAATGAGATGGGCAGACGATTTGAAGAAACATGCGAGAACTAGATGGATGAACACGGCGACAGGCAGCAAATAATAAAAATTACATTTATTAAGGAAAGAGTGATTTGGGCGTTATTCTAAATACTTAAAAGAAAAAATAATGAATTTCCACTAATCCTATATTATAAACCATTAAATTGGAACTTATAATCCCGAGGTAAAAATTTGTAGCCCGACCGATAAGAGAGCTGCAATTCCATGAGGCACTTTAGCTAAGTGGTTTATATACGATTATATGTACTGTGGTATAGGTACATATATACACTTTAGTATAGGAAATATAATGGAAAAGAAAAATAACAGAACGAACAAACTAATTGCTAACTAAATATTTTACAATAAAACAATTAATTTCTAAGTTGCAACTAATGAAAACAATAGATCCATATTGAAACTGGCGGCGAAGTTTTCGGTTTTGTAACTCGATAACTGTTCAGTGCGATCTAAAAATACACAAATAGGCATTTTTGTAACAAATGTTATAAAGTAACACTTTCTAATCTAAAATTAACCATTCAAGAGTTATTTAAAAAAAAAATTGAACATTAAATCGAAGATTGCAGCGGGTTACAGTTAGCTCCAGGGTAAAAACGTTACCTAATGGCATTTTTTGAACTCAAATTACTGGGCTATTAACAACCAAAGCAAAGGAGTCTCCGGTATACAGTGTATTATTAAATTAGATGCTAATACTGAAGGGGTAATTTATATACTCAGATGGACAGGCAGCAGGTCACTTACGCGCACCAAGTGACCTCAAAGCTAGTGTCGGGACGCCTTGCTGAACTAGAGGAACTGGCGAAATATAATGGGCTTATTATGGATGAGAGGACACATTCAAGGCAATAAAAAAGCTGATGAACTAGTAAGACAAGGATCTTCAGAAAAGTATATTGGACGAGAGCCAAGAACTGGGTGTTACAAAAGTCCCAAGTCAAACCCTGGGTAAGAGAAAAATATGAAAGCCGCTAGTTAGAAAGACAGGGGCCAAGGCACAGCAGAGCCTTTATCAAATAGTAATAGCAACTGAGGATTACTCCATTAAGAACCTGTATCAACTTGTACAGGGGACGAAATTAATAGAGTGGTTAGCCTAGGAACCCAGAGGGTGCTCAATAAGCAAGAATGACTGGGGATTACTCCATTAAGAACCTATATAAACTTGCACAGGAGACAAAATTAATGGAGTGGTTAGTCTAGGAACCAAGAAGGAGCATAATGAGCCAGTAACGGCTGCAGTGCAGTGACTGTGGTTTGCCATCAGGAAGGTTGGGGACAATCGAGGGGTTGTTGTCTGTAGGAATCCGACACTACCCGGCCTCTCTTGGTAGAGAAGAAATGACCCTGGCAGGAATGTAGGCCGGGTGTCCGCTCTTAGATTTTCCCTTAAAACCCTTGAAAAAAAGTAATACAGAGTGTTAAATATTTTTTTTAATCAAATTTTTTATTGTTATCTGTAATACTATAATAGATATTTTTGTGAAATTTAGCACACCTTTTATTTGAACCGGTGCGGGAATTGCCCTCGGTATTTTTGAAGAAAATAATTATACGTCAATTTTTTTAATTACTATTATTGAAATTCTTATCGTTTGCTGAGTAAATGTAGCCTTCTGATTTTTTTTCGTACAGTTTTTGTATAAAAAAATTACATTTATTTATGTGCACCTCGCTAGAACCCTTACGAGAAAAACCAATTTATTTAAAATACTACAAGCAATTCCCACATAAACGCCTCTGCTCAAAGTAACAAAAAAACTTTTTGTACATTAAAACTGCCACTTGATAAATAGAAAGTGTGTACCAAATTTCACAACAATTTCTAAAGAGGAGATTTTTAAAAAATTAACACCCTATATATTATATTCATATAAAGTAGCTTTTTCTCGAATTGGACCCGAAAATTATCTCCTAAATTAACAACCCTGTATATTAAAACGTTTAAATATTTAAACATTGTGTTTCTAAATTATAATAATTTATAACTTTATAATAGGCCAGTCAATAAAAACATGCAACATTGCAAATGCGCATGTATCTACGATGTTAAAATATTGCTAGTACCCTTGAGGATAGTTTACACCGAGGAACTTAAAAATCAAGCAACCTTTTTAGTTTTTTTGACAAAAAATTTAGGAGCATAATGAGACAGTAACGGCTGCAGTGCAGTGACTGTGGTTGCCATCAGGACGGTTGGGGCACAATCGAGGGGTTGTTGTCTGTAGGAATCCGACAATACCCGGCTTCTCCTGGTAGAGAAGAAATGACCCTGGCAGGGCTGATGTAAGATTTTCCTTTAAAACCCTTGAAAAAAAAAATAAAACACGGTGTTAAATATTTCTTTAAAATAAAATTTTTTATTGTTATCTGTGATACTGCAATAGATATTTTTGTGAAATTTAGCACACCTTTTGTTTTAACCGGTGCGGGAATTGCCCTTGGAATTTTTTGAAGAAAATAATGGTAGAACACATATTATTATTAAAAAAAATACATTTACTTATTTGCACTTCGCTAGATCCCTTATAAGAAAAAACAATTTATTTAAAATACTAAAAGCAATTTCCACATAAACGCCTCTGCTAAGAATAAAAAAAAAATCATCTTGTATATTAAAAACTGCCACTTGATGAATACAAAGTATGTACCATATTTCACAACATATTTCTACAGAGGAGAGCTACGATTTTGATATGTTGCTAGTACCCTTGAGTATAGTTCACTCCGAAGTTTGCAACTCTGAAATATCTGTGCTACTCCCGAGGGACTCGAAAATTCTGCAATTTTTTCAAAAAAACTAGCTTTATAAATTTTTTTGGTATTTACTTCCTACACCTTAATCCAAAAATTCTTTACAATCTGAGCGCAACTCTAGTTTCTTATCTTTATTGGTTGCGGAGATACGTGTGGCCTAAGATGTGCAGTTTTTTACAAAAACTAAAATTTTACCGGTAGGGTCATTTTCTCGTACCGGCTAAACTAACCGTCCTACAGAAAAGTGATACAGGAATTTAATAGAGCATTTCGTTGGCTTTAAAATGGTTCTAAAATTAAGTCTTTGGGTATTATAATTTGGGCAAAAAAGAAAAAAATAGTAAACCATCGATGTTCCAGAAAAGAAAAAAAAAACATTGTGCTAAATAATTATGGAATCTATAGATTAGCCCATAACGTCTTTCTTGTGATTTTTGATAACGAAATATATAATATATTTAAAACACCTGCTAACAGACACCAAATTGCTAAAAAGTAGAATATCAAAATATTTTTTTCATTCTGAACGGTTTAAGCTAGAGTAATTAAAGTTAACACTCATAATGGACTTTAAGTGCTAAATTTTCAGGGGTGAATTAAAATGTGATTTTAGATTATTCTTTATATCTTTTAGACTATTAGACTTGTACATTTAGATCTACAAGTAAGGCCCCTAATTAGAAGTAATTTTTTTTGTCATTCATGATAAAAAAATTAACTGACTTATACTCAGCCCTAGGTCGTCGAGATTGTAACAAAGGAGGGCGGTTAACCACTTCTTAATTTTAAATACTTTATAATTGGTCCCCGGCTCCTAGGGGCTGTAAGGGCCTAAAATCCTATTTTAATCAAACTTCATAATCAGAAATTTTTTTTTCTTCTAACTACGGGACCTTTTTAACCATTTCAAAAAAATTTGTTTAATTAGTAAGTCTGTAGGTAATTGTATGGATTACCAATTAAGTGAGAACTAGATATACAGGTGCAATAGATTTTGCCTCCATACGCCCTCTAGGGGCCATAAATATAATTTTTTTTGACAACTGAAGAATCAATACTGAAAGGTCGATACGCTTGCTGTTTCATTACTCTGGCTTAATCCGTTAAAAATTAAAAAAATATTAAATTGTTGGGATTAGTAGTCGATCAAAACAGGTGTTATAAAACCTTCATCAAAAAGCTACGGAGGCTAAACTTTGACGCTATGGCTACTGACCAATATGTATTATATAAATATCTCTGTAGCACTCCGATGGCTCAGATTGGGTTTTGGTAGATACAGTGGACTATAATTAACATTGGCGCAAAAAATTCATTTAACTAGAGAAAGTAACTAATTTAAAAATTGTAGGTTAAATTTGAAAGAGAAATAAAATTGTGATATAGCCTCATGGAGAGGGACTTACCGCTGTTTTGAAGTTCCAAAGTGCAAGGTGTACACCTTTCCATAAGAGCTATGTGACTTGAAGTTCCAACAGGATGATAGCACGATAATTTTAATTATTTGCGGTATTTTAAAGTGAATTTTCACTATTTTTTTAAATTTAAATTTTAAGGTTGTCGTTTTCTAGACATGGCGACGCGCAGCACACTTTGTCTGTCTCTCAATCCTGCGCTTCCAGTTTTTTCGCACATGCGCACAGCACTTCACCCTCTATAATAAACCATATCACTATATTTTAAATTTTATGGATATGTGAAAAACACGATAGAGTACGCTTGTAGTGCCAAAGTATATAAAAATAAAGAAATAAGAAATAAAATAATTCTTAAATTTAGAATAGAAATTACATTTTTTGCGTTTAATTCTCGCATTTTAATGCAATTTTGCTTTAGGTAAATTTTATAATAACTAATAGTTGACCCATTTACTTAGGATTAATATAAATTTAAGACTAATAATTTTATGTTCAAGACAAAATTTTAGTCGATGAAAAATAGGAAAAATAAAAGTAAAATTCAAAAATAAAAGAAAAATAAAGAGGTTTTTTATGGAAACCGAACAATCTCTAAAAACGTAAAAGACTGTAAATATAATACTTTATATTGAATATTTGAAACATAGATTTAAACCATAAACAATAAAACAAAAAATCCGAAACTTAGAGGCACTATTTTAAGACGAGTTTGAAGCTAATTCAATTCCCTACAAATTCTTTTTCCATGAATTTTTTCTAAAATAATTAGTTTTATCGGTACGTGGCTTGGAAAATCAACGTACTGATAAAATGTCACTGGACGTTTCTCCGCAAAGAATAGGCCTAGAGAGCTCTGGTTACCCTTAAATAGTAGGAAATTTACTAGGATTTTTTTTAAACTGAAAAATGTACCAGTTTTTCGAGTTCCACGGAAACAGCACAGGGATTTCAGGGTTGCACACTTGGGGATGAACTACTCTCAATGATCCTAACAACATTTGCAATGTTTGCCTTTTGTATGTCAATATTAACTGGCCTATAACGGTTGCTACAATATCAAATTTAATATGAGCAGGAGGCTGGTAAATTCATTTAGCAACATCTAGGCGGAGTCTCAGGTTCTATCTGGTCCTATTTATTTATTAACTTGTAATAGTATTTTTTTCAATAATTATTAGCTTCAAAGCCCTCAATTAAAATCGTTCTAAATAATCAACTTATTAAGATAAATAAATGGATCCATGACGGATCTGAAACCTTCCTAGCTAGCCTATTAGCACACTTCAAGTGAAGCAATGATAATATATCAGCTTTAGAAACAGTTTTTCGTAAATATCTCAGATACCAAAGCCCTTACGAAGTTTTTGGTTATAACACAAATTATTGAGCAAAATACAGTCTATTCTATTCCGAAAACTGTATCTTAAAAAGATACTCCGTTAAAAAGTTAGCATTTTTTAAAGATTTTAATTGTCAAAATACTGTCATTAACATTAAGAGTAAGAGAGTCGAACACTATTTTATCTGAAAATTTTATAAAAATCGGTTCAGCGGTTTAGGAGCTTGCGTGTTATGGACAAAATAAGACACAAACACACATACACACACACCTAATAACACATGTTCGGCGTTCTCTCAACAAAAATAAATCGTCGAAAATAGTCCCTTCTTTAGCCATTGCTAAGCGGGCTAGTAAGGTAACTTATTTATTTAAAGAAATATTCAAGCTATACCGTGTGCTTTTTTAAATTAATGCAAAAACACGCCCTTTTATTATAATTGTTTAAAACTAAGGGTTACTTTATTTTGTACAAGATTTTAAGTAAGTATGGCGTCAGTCAGTATAAATTTTATGGCCAAATATAAAAACCAGGACAAATTTAGATAACAAAGAAATACTGAAAGTGGTTTCGAGTTTAACGTCATTGGATAAGTCGCATTTTAAAGCATTTTCACATGTGGTGAGCTAAGAAAAAATAAATATTTCGGTGTGTGTGTCCCATTTACAAAATACTAGGTCTCCGTATTTTGCAAATGAGACACACCCACACACACATCTTTAATATACAAAACATGAATCAAAGTATTATGCCTTTGCAGGCTTATTTTTGTTCTTTGTCTTGTTTATATTTTTCTTCCGCAGGGACAGATCAGCAAAACTTTTCGGCTCGGGTAGTCAGTGTAAACCAACCGGCCCTTCTTAAATTAATATAAACAAAATGGGTAACTTTTGTAAGAAATTGCGGTTTATGCAGTTTTATGTAAAGAAGCCTTTCCTCCTAGATCTGCCACTGTCAATGACTCATGTTTGACATTTTTTATTATTCTGTTTAAACCGCTTATAAAGAATAAAGGTTTTTTTAACCAGACTTCGATTTGCTTAGGCGGCCGGGGCTAATTTGGTAGGCTAACGCACTTTTCCTTTCTAAAAGTTTTGTGCTATCAATAGGTAAGTATAGGTACCAACTATAAATAATTGACATTTTTTTAAGTGAAACTTCTTTAGCGAAATCATTTCTTAGAAAAAAAGAAGACAATCATTTTTTATTTTTGCAACTAATGTTAGCTCGCGGTTAGAAAAACGATAAATGCAATGGACTGTAAATATTTAATTAATGAAAGCGCGAGCAAACATAAATATGTTGATATGAAATGATATAAATAATCAAACGTCCATAGGTAAAATATTTGTGCCACACAACGGTAATCAGATACAAATGCACTCACCAGTTTGCAGCCAAATTCTCCGCTTCTGAGGGGCCCCTGATTGGATCTAATGATGTCACCACGTAGCTGAAGGGCTGAAGTTTCTAGTTCTATGCTTCAGTACACAAAAATCGAGCACTTTCAGGTGTAGATATTTGAAATAGTTGGAGAACGAAATTAACACGCCATTTTCTCGAGGCGGTCGACAAGGATCTCTCTCGTTGGTGCGCATGTCCAAATACGCGAAATGCGCTTTGTCCTTCATACAATTGTGTGGTTTTAAAAATATATATAAACAACCGCGAAATTTAGCGGGAGCTAACATAACTGCCCTCCAAAACACACAATTTTAGAATCTCAACCGGACAGATATAGATATAAGAAAAAGAATCGACCGATAAATATAAATGAATGAAAACAGATAAGTATCGTAAGTTTATTTAGAGATAACGAAATCCCGAAAAAAGGCAAAACAAACAAACAAAAAATTCAAAAAAAATCAAAAATAAAAAAACCTATTGTAATACCCGGTAAAAGGTAGAAAATTAAAATTACTTTTAATTTGGCAAGAGACACAGTTTTACAACTGGCCGCTTATAAACACCGGTAACCGTTTGTACCGTCGCAACACGCACCTGACCGTCCCCGCCGGGATGCAGTTCGATGACCCGACCGACCGGCCATTTCAAAGGCGATTGAATGTGATCACTTGTTATGATAACCAAATCATTTAATTTGATATTTGGGGACGAATCAGCCCACTTGTGTCGCTGTTGTAGCGTATGCAAATACTCTATAGAATACCGTTTCCAAAAATCATTATGTAGTTTTTGGATTAGTTGCCATCTCGAGAGCCGATTTAGGGGAACCTCGGACAAATCTGACTCCGGAATTTCTGAATTAAGGGGTTCAAGTGTCAAAAAATGCCCAGGGGTAAGAGGTTGAAGATCGTGTGGGTCTGAAGAGGCAGGAGATAAAGGGCGATTATTAAGTACGGCTTCTATGCGACAGGTAAGGGTGGACATCTCCATGATAGACAACTTCTGGTCGCCGACAACTCGTACAAAGTGAGTTTTAAAACTTTTGACGCCAGCTTCTGCCAGGCCATTGAAATGTGGACTGAGAGGAGGTCCCAGATGCCAACGAATAGAAAGTCTGGTGGCAGCACTTCTTGCGTAATCCAGTAATTGGTTACGAAACCCTATAAAATTACTGCCTTGATCTGACCAGCATTGCGTCACGCTTCCGCGTCTGGAAATGAATCGATGGAATGCACCTACGAACCCTTCGAGCGACAGTTCCATGGTTAATTCCAAATGCACGCAATGTGTGGCCGTACAGACAAACACACAGACATACGATTTGAAAGCTTTACAACCACGGTAACGATGAGGAATCACAAAGAAAGGTCCACAAAAGTCGATAGCTACACTCGAAAAAGGTTTAAGTTGATTGATTCGATGAGCGGGAAGTGAACTCATTATGGGCGGTCTATAGGGTTTAGGGTTGATTCTAAAACATTGCAAGCACTTGGATATGGTTCTTTAAATTGCTTGTCTGGCAGATAATAACCAAAATTGCTGTAAAAGCAGATTATGTAATGTTTTAAACCCAGGATGAAGATATTGTCGATGAGCGGACTCGATAAGAAGAGTAGTTAAACGATGGTCACTCGAAAGTAAGACGGGGTATTTTGCAGAATAAGACAAAAGGTCAGATTTTTGTAATCTGCCACCGACTCTAATGATATTATTCTCATCAAGAAAAGGTGAAAGTTTTCGCAAAGGTTTCGGTATTGGTTTATCCTTAGATAACGCGGAAAAAAGCTCAGAAAAACAAGAACCTTGAACGCGTTTGATAAGAAGGTGTAACGCACTTTGCATCTCACCGGTGGTAGGAAAAACAATATTCTCAAAAATAACTTTTTGGTCCGGCGGCTTAGTGGGTTTTTGATAGGAATGGTTTTGAAAAAGGTTAACTATTCGAAGGACATAACAAATGATACGTTGAATTTTTGATATAGATGAATATTTGATACGAAGCTGATCTAAGAAGTTGACATCAATTATCGCATTGCAACAGACTTTTGGCTTTTCCTCCAGATTAATATCTCCGAAATCAATCGGCATTTTTGATTTATGAAAATCGGGCCATTCGTTTTCGGGAGACCACAAAAACGACGGTGCGTTCCACCACATGTCATGTGACATGAGCTGTGAAGGGGTGGCCCCTGGTGACGCAATATCGGCTGCATTCAAAGCAGAAGGAATGTAGCGCCACGAGTTTGAGGGAATGATTTCTTGGATTCTACTGACTCGATTTCCAACAAAGGTTTGCCAGCGATTAGGAGGGGATGAAAGCCAGTGCAATACAACTTGCGAATCGCAGAAAGTAACGATATTTGTAAAAGTTATTTTTCCTTCATAGCTAGCTAAAACGAAGTCAATTAATTCGCTTAAAAGAAATGCGCCTAGGAGTTCTAGCCTAGCCAAAGTTTGTGACTTTATAGGCCCGACCCTAGATTTTGCAGATATGAGAGAAACACATATATTGTTTTCCTCTTCTACACGAAAATATACGACGCCTGCGTAGCCTCGAATTGAAGCGTCACAGAAGCCGATGATTTGACAGGTATTGGTTTTTGACAGTTTGATTTGTCGGGGTAATTGAAAATTGGAAAGAAGCGGGAATTCAGAACGAAGTTTGTTCCAAGAGTCGATGATAGAAGAATCTGGTTCTTCGTCCCAGCCTATTTTCGATATCCACAACTGTTGCAAAATAAATTTTGCTTGTAGCAACAAGGGACAAAGAAAACCTAAGGGATCGAAGATTGTTCCTATGATAGATAAAATAGAACGTTTGGTTGGGGGTTTGTCCTTCATTCGGCATTGATAAGAAAAAATGTCGTTTTTTGGATGCCATTGAAGTCCTAAAACTTTGATAAAGTGGGGTTCCTCCTTGTCGAAGGAGAGAGGCATTTGACGATCGGACTCTGGCAATGTTGCCACTAACTCAGGACAATTGCTTGCCCATTTTTTAAGTTCAAATCCTCCCGACTTCAACAAATCATTGAGTTCTGTTTGAAGGGAGAGAGCTTCAGAAAGCGAAGGGCTAGTTCCCAAGATATCGTCGATATAGATTGACGTTTTTAGAACAGTACTAGCCATAGGAAAACGTTCCTTTTCTCTCTCTGCCAGCTCATTTAAGGTACGCATGGCTAGAAAAGGTGAGCATGTCATGCCAAAAGTGACAGTAGAAAGTTCCCACACTGAAAGTGGGTCCTGTGGAGAAAACCTCCACAATATCCTTTGATAAGGACGGTGATAAGGATTGATAAGGATTTGACGATACATCTGTTTGATGTCAGCAATGTAGGCAATAGGATTAAGACGAAACGTAAGGAGTGAAGAAGCAATATCCTTTTGAAGTTTCGGTCCAGATAACAATGTGTCATTGAGACTAATATTTTTTGGGGTGACTGCGGAACAATCCCAGAGTACCCTTAATTTTGTACTCAAGCTTTCCGGCTTTAGTACGCAATGATGTGCTAAAAAACACGATACGTCGACCTTTGGTTGACTAGATAAAACTAAACTCATATGATTAGAATCGATATAGTCTTGCATGAAACTTGAATAGGCAGTGTACAGATCAGGATTTTTGATTAATTTATTTTCTAGAAGTAAAAATCTACGATAAGCTTGCGGATAAGTATTTCCTAGGTCAGGGTTTATTTTATCTTTAAACGGAAGATCTACCATGAATCTACCGCTCGGTTGCCGTACTACACTAGCAGTAAAAATTGATTCTGCCTGTTTTTCTTCCTTTGATAAGATTTGTTTTTTAGGCAAATGTTCGATTTCCCAAAACCTAGGGAGAATGACCTCTAAAGGAGGTGCATGACTCGTTAAAAAACAACTGGTTCGTTCCGTAAGACTACCTACTTCGTCAACCTTTCCCATGACGACCCAGCCAAAGATAGTTTCAAGGGCTGAAGGCTGCCCTACCTGTCCAAGAACCCTGCCCTCCTTGAATATCTGTGCGAATAGCTCGCAACCAATAACCAGGTCTACAGGTCTAGATTTGAAATAAGATGGGTCGGCAAGTTTAAGGTTTTCCAAGTGTTTCCACTGATTATTGTTCAAAGAGAATGTAGGCATATTGGAACATAGTTGTGGAACAACAATTGCTTTGAAATTAAGTAAAGGAGTGACTTGTCCTTGTGGCTTAATGTGATATTGAACGAGCCCTTTGGAAGTAAAAGAAGACATCTGATTTAATCCGAATAATGTTATTAAAAAGATCGAAAAAGCTTGGCCATAATTTTTTATCACCTCGAAATATGGGAATACCTAACTCTTTGTTTGAGTTTTGGAGTTTCAGATTCGTTTTGTCGAACATATGATCCCGAAAGGGTTGGGGCCTCAACCGGAAATATTTTAGAGTAAACCCCCTTACACGCATAAAAATATTTACGAGCTTCTGAAAGGATCGCATCCTGTGTTTTAAACTCCTCGTCGTCCGAGTCGTCTATCAACATAATGACGTCATTATGTGCCAGAATGCATTTATCGAAGGTTTCATCCAAATCGGAATACCTCACTTGAAACTCGTTTCTCGCTTTTTCATCCTTTTCCGCGGTCTGTAACAACACATAACACTCGGTGATCGCAGATAAAAAAACCCTTGCGTTTTTGCGCGGCTTTTTTGACAGACATGATTTTACCTTTGAAATGACGAAATTGTCGGTAAATATACAATTAACGCTAAATTAATGCTTCTGAAATAGAAAAATGACGAATTGTCGAAAATATGCACTAATTTATCGCAATTGATGAAAATTGTTTTAAATATCGAAATGATATGAAACACCCTAACACATAAATGAGAAATGTTTTTGTTTGTTTTGTTTTGCTTCCTTCGCTTTGTTTATACCACGCGGTAGACACGTGCACTGCGCTGCAGCACACCGACGACTTTCTCTGGTTGCAAATACGATGCGAAAAAATTCAAGGCCGCCTTGTTTGGCTTGGCGTGAAAATAATTATTAATACCGTCGTATGGATTTATTATTTTAAATAATTAATTCGGTCGAAGGAGCACTTATGTTAGCTCGCGGTTAGAAAAACGATAAATGCAATGGACTGTAAATATTTAATTAATGAAAGCGCGAGCAAACATAAATATGTTGATATGAAATTACGAAATAATCAAACGTCCATAGGTAAAATATTTGTGCCACACAACGGTAATCAGATACAAATGCACTCACCAGTTTGCAGCCAAATTCTCCGCTTCTGAGGGGCCCCTGATTGGATCTAATGATGTCACCACGTAGCTGAAGGACTGAAGTTTCTAGTTCTATGCTTCAGTACACAAAAATCGAGCACTTTCAGGTGTAGATATTTGAAATAGTTGGAGAACGAAATTAACACGCCATTTTCTCGAGGCGGTTGACAAGGATATCTCTCGTTGTTGGTGCGCATGTCCAAATACGCGAAATGCGCTTTGTCCTTCATACAATTGTGTGGTTTTAAAAATATATATAAACAACCGCGAAATTTAGCGGGAGCTAACAATTAATAATTTTTGAAATTTGTTCTGCCAGTGTGCAAATTTTAAATGAAATACCCTGTAGAGAGTAGGTTATTACGTTTTTGAATTCTACTTAACATTCTTGATATTTTTCATAAAGCAGTTGAATTAATGCTTTTATTGTAAATATTTGTATTAATGATTTTTAAAATATCAATTTAAAATGAACTCTATTTTCGAGAAAATTTATAAAAGCTGTATACTTGGGCATTTTCTAACTTACTTGTTAACAAATGAAAGGGCGAAAAAATATCGAAAAACAAAATATCGAATTAAAATATCGAAAGTACATAATATCGAAACTACAAAATATTGAAACTACAAAATATCGAAACTGCAAAATATCGAAAATACAAAATATCAAAAATACAATATATCGAAACAATACAATATCGAAAAAGCAAAATATCGAAAATCAAAAAAAGAGAATTTGGGAACCTTAACCTAACCTGCCCCTGACCTAATCTAACTTAATCTATTCTGACGTAACCACACAAAAATAGATAGTTTCGAAAACCTAACGTAACGAAACCTCATCAAATCTATCCGAACCGAACCGAACCAAACCGAACCGAATCGAACCTATACATACCTAACCATGCGCATCCATATCTAACCATACCCAACCAAACCTAATTAGCAGTGTTGTAGTTTAATTTGGTTAGGTTAGGTTCGGTTCAGTTAGGTTCGGTCCGGTTTGGTTTGGTTCCGTTCGGTTCGGTTCGGATTCGCACCCTCTAGGATCCCAGGAAAGAAGTTAGGAAAGCTTTTTTTTTTTAATTGTTGGTTCAGTTTGCTTTGGTTCGCTTCGGTTAGATTTAATTAGGTTTCGTTAGGTTAGGTTTTTGAAACTTTCTATTTTCGTGTGGTTAGGTCAGATTAGGTTTAGTTAGATTAGATTAGGTTACGTCAGGCTCAGGTTAGGTTAATTTCGATATTTTCTATTTTCAATATTTTTTATGATTCGATATTTTGTATTTTTGAAATTTTGTATTTTCGATATTTTGTATTTTCGATATTTTGTATTTTCGATATTTTCTATTTTCGATATTTTGTTTTTAGATATTTTGTTATTCGATATTTTGTGGTTTTGATATTGTGTAGTTTCGATATTTTGTGGTTTCGATATTTTGTAATTCGATAAAATGTAGTTTCGATATTTTGTATGTTTTCGATATTTTGTATTTTCCATATTTTGTGTTTTCGATATTTTGTGTCTCGATATTTTTTCGGCCAATGCCCAATGCAATGGTCAATAAACTTGAGCAATGATTAAAAACCAATATAGTCTGACTCAAACAACAGGAAAGAGGTCATTTCCGATGTCTAGCTTAGACTGTTGTTCTCTTTTTCTGGTGTATAATATTATCTTAATTAGACTTAAATTTATAAAGAAATATTTAAAATTTTTGCACTACCCACTTGTCACCCAGCGCGCTCAGTAACAGGCCGAATACAAATAACATAACTGTGATTTTGCCAATGTTATGCTTTGTAACGGATAAGCTTCCCCCGCCCCCTGCCATGATTGTTACGTAATTTGTACACAACTTCTACGTGTAGAAATGTTAAAACATGAACACAACTTTAAATTTAAAACTTATCACGTCCTTGCAATGCAACTATAGGTAAATTTAGTGGGAATAAGGACACTGTTGTTCTGGTAAATATACGTTTTAATCCATCGGTAACGTTTCGACAATGGTTTCTGTCTTCATCAGACCTTCAGACAGAAACCATTGTCGAAACGTTACCGATGGATTAAAACGTATATTTACCAGAACAACAGTGTCCTTATTCCCACTAAATTTACCTATAGTTTAAATTTAAAACAGAATTTAAATTAGTCCTCTAATAATGCTTTTTTGTCTAAAGCCCCGTAGCCGGTTAACGAAAGCTTTTTGGTTTCAATTTTATGAATCCACTTCTTGCGACTGATGAAGTTCTTTATACGACCCACTGTATCTGAGAAACACTTTGCTTCCCAGAGACGGAAAGTTTCATTTTATAGAGCTGCTGCACATAAAAATTATGAATATTCTTAAACGCTCCATTCCGTTACCGAGGGACCAACGTTAAGTACATATAATTATCTAATTGTGATTCCAACTCTCCTACGTAGAGCATTTTTCAATTTAAAATTAATCCTAAGAAAAAACGTCCTCACTCCACAAATTTTTGATATGTTGAGAAATACGTAGCGGAGTTTGGATTAAATTATGCTTAATTTATTTCTTAAATCTATCAACCGGACGCGTTTTGACTTTACAAGCCATTTTCAAGGGTTATAAAACCAAAATTTTAGAAAACAAGCAAACATTTATCATAATGGTGGCATTATAATAGGTATTTGTTTGTTTCCCAAACAAATTCACATTTATTTCATATAATTATGTACCTAATTATCACTTTGACTTTGAAATTGACACACTGTTACTAGGTAATTTTGTAGTAAACAAATTTTTTTAAAATAAAAGCCTCAATTTATTATTCTTGAAGTTGAAACAGGTTAAAATTATATTTCCAAAAATGTATGTATGTTATAGGTTTAAAAACAATTAAAAAATAAATTAGGGTTCTTAAAGACCAAATTACACTTTGGCAGATAATAATTATAAAACCCAGTGGCGGCTGAGACGTTATAAATTGGGGGGCAGAAATTTATATTGCATGGAAAAGGAAATAAAAAAACTTACCTAAACAATTTTATTTCACCATTTTACAAAAAAGCAGTGTAGTTTGGTGTAGTTTTTACTGCATTTGTTTATAGATAAAGTCTATTCGCCCTTCTTTTACATACCCAAAGTGCTTGGATTAGCACCAGTTTCAGACTCATCATGGCATCGTAGACCAACCTCAAAAATCCCACCGAATTTTAAATAATCTATTAATCTACTAAGTATATTCTATTTTTGGCCATATTTTCATTATATTCGGTAATATTTTGCCTATATGCACTATTCAGTCTTGCCTAGGATAGAAAATTCTATGTGGTTATTTAAATAAGTAGTACTTACTTTGTGTCTCTAACTTTTCACTAGATATCACACATTCCTTTTACCACCTACGCAGGATCACTTTGTGGATGTTCATAATAAGATATATAAAGCAAAAAAAAGCATTTCGTTTTTCACAACCGCACAACCAGCTTTCAGCATCGTATAATTTTTTATTACCTGCACTAAAATTTTGGTTCATTTTTAGGATTTTTAGGTGCGGTCTATGTACCCCTAAAGATTTTATTTGTAATCAAAGTTTACATGTCAATGTATTTAAATTTGTACAGTTAATTATGTAATCGACGGTATTTATTTTCATTTTATAAACAAACGATAACAAAAACAATAACACGCGACCGGCAATACTCTTTACTACTGATATAGCCCAAATCAAAACAAACTCACACGTGTTCACTAAGGATAAAACCGGCATCGTTTAGAAAGGCATTTGACGTTTCCGCACGATGATGATGGCCGACTTTAACTAAAACACGCATTCCTCCCGCCCTCGCTCGAGAACATCCACCCATATCCCGCTAAAAAACGGGTAAAATTGAAACATCGCCCAGCGGCGCTGCCGGCTTGTAATTATTTACCCTAAAAAAGTTCCCCCAATTAACCACAGATAATAAAAAGAACTAGACAATCATGTCGTAAGGGAATATTTAGCTTTTTTTAAATAAATCAATTAAAACTATTGTTTGTTGTCTAGTTTTGGGAGGGCACTGCTCCGTGCCCTCCCTGTAGCAGCCGCCACGGAATTATAACCTAAAAGTTTTGCTTGAACATTATCAAGATATTTCGGAATTTCAGTAGGTACTTATTGCCTTTACCTGTATAACATTACTTTAAAAATCTTGTCATAGCAAAAATTTGTGAAGAAAAACCTGCACCCAACTATTATAGGTGTGCGCCGACACCAACCGATTTTTCTTATATTTTGGTATGCTCATGCAAGTGCATCAAAAATATCAGGTTAGAATGTGGTGGTCTCCCTAGTTTGGACACACAGTCGTATCAAAGAAGCCCAAAATACATGTGAAAATTAAATATTTAGCCCTAAAACGACAAAAAATATTTCTTTTTTGGACATCAATTAATTAATTAATGCCCTTAAGTCAATGGAATAAAATTACAGCTACAACCGTACAGTTTAGTACCGTAAATAAAAACAAAAATTTTTTCGTGGCTAAGTGGTAAATTTTTTTCATGAAAAACTATTTTTTTGGAACAAATTTTTTTAATGCTATATTACACGTACGGTTTTTCTTGATATTTTTTGTTAATAAGTAAGGGTAAGACATATTAATAAAAGGTCTTTATTATCTTTTAAAAAAATAATTAAGCAAAAATTACAAATTTTTAAAGATTTTAATTTTTTATACATTGTAGAGGTTATTTTAAGAGCCTATTTTCTCCTTAACTTGTAATTTTATCCAAAAAGAAAATAATAAATTTTTGGAGCACAATTAAAGCTAATCATTTGACTGTCCTCTAACTTTAGAATCCCATATCTTAAAAACAGATGAGTGTTGATAGACCCTCAGGTTACATAAACTTTTTATCAGAAATAACCTCTTCTATCACCTACTGCACTATGGCTCCTAGGTTATGGGAGACCCTGTATATATGTAAATTTTGAAACTTTTAAAAATAGTTGAAATTTTTTTATTGAGGTTTATAAAAACTTTAAAAATTATCAAAATATTTAAAGGCTAAACATCTTTTATTATTTGTAAACTATTTTAATATTTTTGGAAATTTTTCTAACTATAAGTAAGTTTTGTTTAAAACCTCTTATCATTCACGCCTAGTTTCATAATTATCCGGAGGATATATATGTGCTATTAGACTACTGTTATTGGTAGGTCGTAGGCCCAGAATAAGATATTTTTGGTAGCCTACCCAGCAAACATTGACCTGCTGGTACTTTACTAATATTGTACTTTAACTGCTGGCAACAATATGCAATATTTTTGTTATTTTTGTATTTTCTAATTTGCATATTTAAAAGTACAAAAAATGCAACATTTTAGTACTTTATTTTTAATACAACGAAAAGTTATACTTTATTTTTGAAAAATGACAAGTGCAGCCATGGTTAATGGCAAAAAAAAACATTTTAAAAGTATATTTACACAGCTGCTTTTAAAGCACTTTATTTTAGATTAAAAAAATTAAATATTTTACTGTGAAAATAAAACATTCACAAAAAAACATTTTACTAACATTTTGCAGAAAGTTTTACTGCAAAATTAATATAACAGTTAAAAAATAGTTTGAAAGTATTTTGAAACAGTTGCTTTTAAAGCACTTTATTTTAGTACAAAAATATTAAATATTTTACTGTGAAAATAAAATATTTACAACAGAACTGACAATTTGATGTTTGCCGTCCTTGCCACTAGATGGCAAACACTAGTCAACATTTTACAGGTACACTAAGGAATGTTAAGCTTAAGAATGTGAATGATTTTATTTATTTTTAAATTGATGTGTCCGAAGTCAACTGGAAAGTATGCAAAGAAAATTTGCAGATTTAGAGACAAAAGTCACTAAAAAAGAAGAGTCTGACATGGACTACATTACTGATGAGGACGATCTGGCAAGAGAAACTGAGTGGATCAGACAAAAAGGAAAAGGTTGGAAAAAACGTCGAATGGATACTTCACTCTCACCACCACAACAAAGCTCGGGCACTGGAGAGCCCTCCAATAAAACACAAAATGAAGAACCCCCAACTAAGGTTAAAAAAGCTCCATTACCTCCACCGATTATGGTAAATGGCGTAAATAATTTTAATGATATTTATGAAAAGTTAAATATCATACAAGGAGTTAAAATAAAAGTTTTAAATAACGAAAATATTAAAATAAATGTACAAGACGCAGACAGCTATCGGCTGGTTACTAAAATGCTTAATGAAATAAAGCATCAATGGCACTCATACGAAAACAAACAAATAAGGCCAATTAGAGTAATAGCGAATAGGCTACACTTCTCATGTGACCCACAAAAAATTGTAGCTGATCTACAAAAAAAAGGTTTTAAGGCACTGGAGGCCAGCAACAAACTTAAATGGAGAACAAGACAACCTCTTAACATGTTTATGCTCACATTCAGCCACGATGAAGATATCAACAAAATTTTTGAAATTTCCAGTATCCTTGGGATTGAAGTGGAAATAAAAGCACTAAAAACCTCAAAGTTAGTCCCTCAATGCAAAAGATGCCAATCTTATGGACACACGCAAAAATATTGCGCTAAAGAACCACGTTGCGTAAAATGCACGGGGAAACATCTTACTGTAGAATGCCCCAAACCAAAAGAATCTGAGCCAAAATGCATCCACTGTGGAGGCAAGCATCCTGCTAACTACAGAGGATGCCTTGTTGCTAAGGAAATACAAAAATTGAAAAATAAACCTAAGAAACCGAATCTCATACCAAACGTGAGTACAAATAGACAAAACCAACAGACAAGAAACACAGTCACACAAAACTCTGTGACAAGGACATACAGCCAAGTAGCAGCAACAGCTACTATACCTGATATTAATATCAGTAGTCAAAATACTATGGAACAAACACTACAATTAATTTTGGAGAAATTGAACAAACTTGATGAGCGATTAACTAAACTAGAAAGTAGCAATAACGGAGCTACCAATATGCCTCAAAATGGTCAGTAATCTTAGAATCCTAGCTTGGAATGCCAATGGTCTCTTGCAATATCAGCAAGACTTGCAAGTTATTCTAGACATAGAAAAAATTGACGTCTGTCTTGTGTCAGAAACGCATTTCACTAACCAGTCTCACATTAAATTTAAAGGTTATAAAGTGTATCATACAACTCACCCTAGCAATACTGCACATGGGGGAAGTGCTGTAATAATTAAAGAAAATATATCACACTATGAGGAGATGGGATATAAAACCATAGAGATTCAAGCTACATTAGTAAGTGTAAAAACCAAAACATATACATTAGTCATAAGTGCTGTCTATATACCACCAAGGCACTTACTAAAGAAAAATCAATATCTTAATTTTCTCAGAAAATTAGGAAACCGTTTTATAATTGGAGGTGACTTTAATGCAAAAAATACCTACTGGGGATCTAGACTGACGAACTCTAAAGAAAAAGAACTTTTGCAAGCTATTAGTGAATATCAATGTGAGCCGATATCAACTGGTAAGCCCACATACTATCCAACAGATCCAGGAAAAATTCCAGATCTAATTGATTTTTTTATAGTAAAAAATATATCTTTAAGTTTTGTAGATATAGAAGAAAGTTTTGATTTACACTCAGATCATTCACCTATTATTCTAACTCTTAGTAAAAACATAATAAAGAAAGAAGCAAATATCTCACTAGTTAATAAACTGACTGACTGGATTAGTTTTAAACAAAGTCTGTCAGAAAAAATAAACCTATCAGTACCATTGCAAACGCCAGAACAAATCGATAAAGAAGTTGATTATTTTGTTACAAATATTCAACAAGCAGCTTGGGAAAACAGTCCAAAACCAAAGAGAATTTTTAAGGGAAAAAACTATCCAAAGGAAATCAGAGACCTTATATTGGAAAAAAGGAAACTAAGAAGAAAGTGGCAACAAAGCCGTGATCCTCGGGACAAAACAAATCTCAACAACATGACGCAGCGCATTAGGCGAGAAATTCTAGTAATAAAAAATGAATCTATTAACCATTTTCTTAATGAGCTTACAGATGATAAAAATACCGACTATTCCCTTTGGAAAGCAACCAAAGATTTTAAAAGACCAATTATCCAAATTCCACCCATACGAAAATCTAACAACCAGTGGGCAAGGAGTAACGAAGAAAAAGCAGATATTTTTGCAAGTCATTTAGAAAAAACATTTCAGCCCCACGAAGCACCAGATGAACACTTTCATTTAAATGAACCCCATCAAATCGAGGACCATATTAAGCTTACATCACCAAAAGAAATATTAACAGAAATCAAAAATATTAATTCGAAAAAAGCCCCAGGGTATGATCTTATTAACGGGGTAGTCATAAAACAACTCCCAAGAAAAGCTATCGTAAAACTATGCAACCTAATTAATGCGTCTTTTAGGCTTAGGTACGTACCTAAACAGTGGAAAGTTGCAGAAATTATCATGATTCCAAAACCGGGAAAACCACTCCATGACGTGTCATCTTACAGGCCAATATCTTTGCTGCCAATTATATCCAAGCTCTATGAAAAATTATTGCTTAAAAGAATAAAACCCATCATAGAAAGACAAGAAATTATTCCATCTCATCAATTTGGTTTTCGAGACAAGCATTCCACGATAGATCAAGTACACAGAATTACTAATATAATAGAAAAAGCACTAGAAGAGGGAAAAGTTTGTTCTGCAGTTTTTCTAGATGTAGCACAAGCATTTGACAAAGTGTGGCATGAAGGCCTTAATTTTAAACTAAAAAGGTTTCTGCCAAAACAGTATTCGGATATTTTGGAATCATACATATCTGATAGACATTTTAGAGTAAAACAGGAAGACTCATACTCAAATTTAAGAGAAATTCAAGCAGGCGTGCCCCAGGGTAGCGTACTAGGCCCTTATCTATACTTATTATTCACTTGTGATATCCCAAAGCCAGAAAATTGTCACTTAGCAACATTTGCCGATGATACTGGTTTATTGACGGTAGAAAAATCTATTGAAAAATGCATAGAGAAACTTCAGGATGCAGTCACCCAAATTCACAGTTGGACCACAAAGTGGCGAATAAAATTAAATGAAACCAAATCAATTCATGTTGATTTTACAAACAAAAATATAAATCACATACAAATAACAATTAACAACATTCCAGTACCATATTCGAATCAGGCAAAATATCTAGGTATGACACTTGATACCAAATTGCGCTGGAAAGCACATGTTAAGAAAAAAAAACTTGAGATAAGGTATAGAAAAATGAACTGGCTAATTGGAAGGAAGTCCAATTTAACAATTCATAATAAGTTACTGCTTTATAGACAAATACTGAAACCAGTATGGACATATGGTATTCAACTATGGGGTTGTGCTAAAGAGAGTAACATTCTAGTTGTACAGAGATTTCAAAATAAAGTATTAAGAAACATTGTGAATGCACCTTGGTACGTTCGAAATAGTGACCTTCATCGAGATCTAAAAATCGAAACTGTAGCAGAGACTATAAAAAAGTACGCAAAAAGCCATGAAGATAGACTCCATCGGCATGTGAATGTGGAAGCAATTCAGCTTCTAGACAATACTATGCTAGTTCGACGACTAAAAAGAGTGAAGCCGTTTGAGCTAGTAAACTAAGTGAATTACACATAAAACAAAATAATGCTATAAACACAACAGAATTGTGAGTTACAGACTAAACAAAGCGGGGAGAACTGTTGAGTGAACCCTAAGTTTAAATCTGACTTTTCTAGTAAATTAAGTTAAAACAAAATTGCTAATTAGTCTTACTGACTAGATTGTAATAAAAAAAAACACAGTGTGTTTGACAAATAAAAAAAAAAAAAAAATTGATGTGGAATGTTCCATAATCTTTGGAAATATCCCCATCTGATATGAAAAGGAATATTAAAGATCCTTATATAATAATCAAATATTTATTTCCGTAAATATGAGACGTGAGTGACGTAATGTCCTTACAATTATTACAATAAAAGTAGATTTTATGTGCTACTAAAAAAATTTATAAAATACAATGCTTTAAAAGTACAGTTTTTTTTAAAATGTATACAAATTCAGTTTTTTTTTGTACTTACTAAAAATACGAAGAAAATACATTGATTTAAAAGTACATGCTTTTGTGTACAAAGAAGTTTAAAAAAATGCATTTCTTTAAAAGTACAGTGTTTTTTGTATTAAAATATATACTTGCTGGCCTGATTCAGGCCGTTGTTGTTGAATTAAGTACTTCCTACTTAGTACTTTTCCGTTATTGGCTGCAGTGAAAGCCAGTACTTAAAAAGTACTTTTTTTGTAATCCATGTTGGCTGGGTAAGATCGTAGGTAATATTTGCACCGGCAAATAAAATAAAAAAGTGATCTATATATTTGATCAAACCTACTTATCCGGGGTCCTTATAATATTAAAACATTGTTCAAGAAAATATAGAAAACTTATTGAACGTTGCTTTATAAAAAAGCTCTCCGAAGTAAATTGATTTGATTGGCTTTTAAAATGTACCATTTTCGCAACTTCACCGTGTAATATACTTACTGGTGCACGATAAAAAAAATTGTCTTAGATCAAACCAAATTGCTTTGAAGTAAAATAATTTGTGCTTTCCTATTCACCAAGAGAATATTTTCTTGATATAGCACAAAAAATGGCTTGCCTCTTATTTTAATGTGAAACAGAAATTGTTTTATTTTAAATTAGACCTGAATTAATCTAAGTCACCGTTTTCACTGGAAGCAAAATATTACTTATAAGAATCAAACAAGTTTCGTAGCTAATCGAGCAAAAAGGAGTTTTTTGTTTCCCTCATATTTTTCCGTGGGTAGCCTGAAAGCTTAACCTCACAAGGGTCCAAGATCTAATGGAAACCTAATAAGTGTTGACAGTTAACCGTTTCGTCCTTATGGGACTCCTCAGAACACTGCTGGTCAATGTGACAAGTCTTGCGAAGTTACGGTTTTGTCTCTAATTAAATGTAATTAGTGAGAAAACTATAGCAAGAAGCGCCATCTACCGATATACGAGAGAAACAAAAAACCAAAAGCAGGCGAAACACTGCTATACAATATCGATCAATGAAAAGATCGAATGCAAATAAAAGAAAACAACTATAGTCCGTGACCTACGACAGCTCTTTGTCTTTCAGGCCGGATCAACACATATTGCATTTTTTTCCGTCATCAAGACAGTGAGCGTCAATCAACGGAATTTTTAAGCCAAATAATACTAACAAACGTGGAATTTCGTACCCGTGAATTTAAAAATCAAACAAGTTTCGTGGCTAATCGGGCAAAATGAGTTTTTGTTTCCCTCATATTTTTCCGTGGGTAGCCTGAAAGCTTAACCTCACGGGGGTCCAAGATCTAATGGACACCTAATAAGTGTTGACAGTTAACCGTTTCGTCCTTATGGGACTCCTCTGAACACTGCTGGTCAATGTGACAAATCTTGCGAAGTATATCAGACGGTTTTGTCTCTAATTAATTGTAGTTGGTGAGAAAACTATAGCAAGAAGCGCCATCTACCGATATACGAGAGAAACAAAAAACCAAAAGCTGGCGAAACACTGCTATACAATATCGATCAATGAAAAGATCGAATGCAAATAAAAGAAAACAACTATAGTCCGTGACCTACGACAGCTCTTTGTCTTTCAGGTCGGATAAACACATATTGCATTTTTTTCCGTCATCAAGACAGTGAGCGTCAACCAACGGAATTTTTAAGCCAAATAATACTAACAAACGTGGAATTTCGTACCCGTGAATTTAAAAATCAAACAAGTTTCGTGGCTAATCGGGCAAAAAGGAGTTTTTTGTTCAGGCTGACTAGGCAACAAGTACTTCTTAAGTTTTCTCTTAAACATATTATTTGATTTGCAATTTTTGATGTCTAATGGTAATTTGTTATACAATCTGATTCCTTTATAAAACAATGACTTATATCCTAATTCAGTATTTATACTATTTAAATAAAAATTGCTGTTATTGAACCTGGCTTATCCATTATGTAATAGTAAGAAGTAAATAGTTATTAATTTTATAAGTTTGGATTTGTTATGTTATAGAAATACTGGTGTGTGTATTAACGTTTAAATGTATTTTTTATATTTATGTTTGTAATTTGAAATAGCATGATTTGCTAATAAAGATTTATTAAATTCAACATAGTGAACCATTTCTAACAAAAAATGGCATTAAGAAAATACTAAGTGTTATGTTATAGACAATTTTCTCAAAGTTTTACGTAATTTATAAACGGCCCCAATCGAACAGAATAAAATAAGTTTTAAATACAATTAGAAACATAGTCCGCGATTGCAGCCCTGTGCGCTACTGGAACTTGTTGGCTGCGCGGACCTATCTTTTCGGCAGTCTTTTTTTATTTTGTCTCTGGTTTTTTGTTTCTCTCGTATATCGGTAGTTTTCTCACTAATTACATTTAATTAGAGACAAAACCGTCTGATTAACTTCGCAAGATTTGTCACATTGACCAGCAGTGTTCTGAGGAGTCCCATAAGGACGAAACGGTTAACTGTCAACACTAATTAGGTGTCCATTAGATCTTGGACCCCCGTGAGTTTAAGCTTTCAGGCTACCCACGGAAAAATATGAGAGAAACAAAAAACTCCGTTTTGCCCGATTAGCCACGAAACTTGTTTGATTTTTAAATTCACGGTACGAAATTCCACGTTTATTACTTATAAGAAGACAATTTGCTTTGTTACAAAATGGAATATACTGAAACAAAACAATTAAATAAAAAAAATAAAGTCTCATTTTAAGATTAAACGTTGCATTGAACTAAAAATAAATATTTTAATTCAAAACAAATTGTTTTAAGGTAAAACAATTTATTGAAGAAAAGAACGTGTTTTCATTCTAGACAAAATTTTTTACCGTGTGTACGGGCAAAACAACACCCGTATTTAAATTCGGTGCATCGAGATGTAGAGACTTCTTTTTTGGGTTTTATTAGCCGGATTTATTATTGTTTAAGTTTCACCTCTGTACGTTTTTTTCCCTGCAAACTTTTTACCACATTGCTTTTCTGGGGAGTAATTACCCCCCTTCATCCAATGTAAAGTGACACCCTTGTCAAGCTAGAAGACAGTATTTAAACATCATCTTACCAATACCGTAAGAATAGGTTTACATACCGTCTTCTAGTTTGACAAGGGTGTCACATTGACCATTCTGAAGAGATCCTTAAGGAAGAAACTGTTAACTCTCAACACTTAACAGATGTCCATTAGATCTTGGAACCCGTGGGTGTACAGCTTTCGAGCTGCCCACGAAAAAATACAAGAGAAACAAAATCTTTCCATACCCGCTTACACACGAAAAATTTTTCTTTACTTGATTTACGGGTACTAAACTTTCCGTTTGTAGTACTAGATTTTCACTTTATTGTGCTCGATCCAACAATCGACGATAAAGTACAAAAAAGTTTAAATTAGTCTTTTATTGCTTTTTGTGTAAATAGGTTTTTTCTTTGCTGGTTGTGGGGCTTGGTAAATCTCTGTTTTTTAAGACGTCATTTTAGGACTTTTAGTTTTGAATTTAGGTCATTTCTGGTCCAGTTAAGTCACTTAAGGAGAAGAGTTTGAGAGCAGTTTTGAAAATTTTAAAGTCATAATTTTTAACATAAGAAGAAACATGTCCGTAATGGACTTTATCTTTTTGAAGTTGCCTTTTATACTTTGTTAATTTATTGTTTTCGGTTCCAAACTGACGCCGTGGAGACAATGATAGCATGGTCCGGTTGTACTGTGACGAAATGTCTTTCTTCCTTATAGACCGGTGGATGTTTTCGTCCCCTCATGGACTTAGTTTCCTTGGTTCGCTGTTGTTTCACTCGTTGAATGAAAAATATGTTTTACCGATCTTTTCATTCTTTTTGATTTACATAATTCTATGTATGTATTTTCTTTTTATTTGCAGGCATCTCTTTTGGTTTAACAAGGGTTTTAAATTAGTTGACTAAACATAAGTAAAGTTTGTTTCTTATTACTTTATCAAATTTATGCTTAAACTTCCAGATTCAATTTAGAGTTTTAAAAATTGGGAACAGGGCGGAAAAGAACTTGCTCAAAATAAACATGTTGTTTTTAGTTTGTTTAATTTTGTCAAATAGATTTAATTTTTACACATTTTTATTTTATTGTTATTTGTCCTAATTGCATTTCTCTTGTGTTAATTCAAAATGCCCACTTTGTCTAGTTCAGAAACAAGACGTTTCTATTTAATAAACAAAATCATAAAAAAACTTTAAAAACCATTCAACTGCTAAACCGCTTATTACAATAATTATTTAATGTAAGAGTAAGCTTAGAGTACTTGTTCATTGTAACTAAAACAGGGAAAAATCTTGGTTCTCATTAAATTAAGAAGTTTAGTTATTCTCGGATTGGTCTAATTTAAATAAGCTAAAGGTAATTTAAACTAGATAAAAATCAAAATAAAAAAGCGAAAGTTTGTGAAAAAATAACATCCAATGGAGCAGCAATTGTCTATAGGTTTAAGAGTTGAATTGGTGAGTGTTACGGGCTGGATTTGCTAGGATTTATTCTACGCCAAATTAACTTAAACTCGCCCCGTACAAATTTTGGGTCAATACTTATTTAAAAGCCAGTATTTCTCTAGTTACTAGGTATATGTTATAAATACTAGTATTAGGTTGTTTTATCTTATTGGGGAAATATCATTGCTAAAAAGTTAGTTTATTGAACCACCAAAAATGTTAATACCTACTTGATTAAGAGTGTGATTAAGAGTCCATAGAAAGGAGAATTTTTGCGCAGCGGAAGACATGCTTTTGAAACATCACAGGTAAACAGGTAGTACAAGAAGATCAATGTTGCAAACTCATAAAATTATATTTAATTTCTTTAAGGGAAGAAAAACTGGAATTTAACCTTAATTAAAGGGTAAACAAACAGAAATTTAAGTTTTAATTGAAGTTAGGTTCAAGTCATCTGTTTTCCTTGTTTTCTTGTTAACCGGCTATTTCTGACCACCTGAGTGTCCTTTGCTTGCGGGCGCGTTTACAGATTATGCTTGGGGGGAATTTTTGGGGCAATCAGAACTTGACCAAAACTTAATTAATTTCGAAATATCGATCTTTTAATTGGGTGTTGGGGTTTAACTTCAGGCTAGGCGGAACTTTGACTTGTCAGAAGATATCTATACAATTGTAAAAAAATGTATTGTATAACGTAATTTGTGCACTTGACGAACGTGAGATCAGTGACCTTATAATAGCTAACTTAATGTTTCTACGGGTATGCTCAAGAATAGACTTTATTTCGTCATTCTTGATTGTCTATCCTTATTTGTCTAAGTGTAAAGATGAGACAAACATGATTTCAGCCGGTGGATGGTATGATTTTTGAACGTGCAACCATTTACTCGATCCATCTATTATAATGTTGATGGCTACAGATAGTTGAAAATCTAACCTCAATATATATATGTCATCCTTCTTCAACTTGATATTTGGTCATTAAGTCTGTCTCTTTCTTTTGTTAAACCTGTGGTTCAAAGCTAAAATGACGTGTCATTTTGATAGTTTTTATCTTCCGGTGGAAGGCTATAAATAGGGGTTTCCAGGCGAAATCTGTCTTTTTTTTTATATAACTGGATTTCGTGGAGTCTGGCTATTAATTGCTAACCATAAAAGGCCGCGTGCCAAATTCAGTTGATAATCAATGTCTAGAAATTTTAATTTGAAAGCAGAATGCTTTAAGTTAATGTCTTGTGACACATTTTATTTTGGATGTTGATTGGATTTTCATGGAATAACAGGTGAGCCCTATTTACTTCTACTTCCGATAATTCTGTTTCTTACCGAGAGCACATGTAGTTCAGGTAGAATTTAACTTTATTGTTTTAAATATTGCTAGTTGGTTTTATTATATATTTTTATCCAAGATAAATGGAGATCATTTCGAAATAAGAGTTTTAAATTTTATAACTCGATAATTCACGTTTTGACTTGGCTGATTTTTATAGGTTATGTTATTGTGAGAAGTATATAAGTTGAGGTAGATTTTTACTAAAGAAAATACAGTGATAAAATATTAAAGGTTAGATTAATATTAAAGGGTTTATTTCGATATTGAGGGATAAATGAATATTTATCAAATTAAGGGTTTTGCAGCTTGATCTACTGTGTTTTGCTGTGTGTTCCAAAAAGCATGTTTTACTTTAGTTCCAGTTCCGCAATCCCGAAGGGAATTTTTGACCCACAGAATTTCCTACCTTCTACCAATTTTGACCAAAGTAAACTGAACGAGTAATTTTGACATTCACAACCTGAAAAGAATCGTTGAAGTGGGAATCACATGTCCAAACCGAGCTGTCAAACCCAGATATCAAACCGAGCTTCCTGTCCGGGTTATGGGACCCATATTGTGAGACTTTGAGAACAAGTAAGATTGTTCCTTTTATGGGTTTTTGTTAGGTTAGGTTTAAAGATAAGGTTGCAACTAGAGTGAACCTTGTAAACCAAATATGCATATTCGGTAGGGTTGATAATTTAAGAGTGACATTTAGGTAGCGATTTCTTTTGATTTCTTCCGGATATCCTGTTCCATTAGTTGAGATGTTTTTGTTTAATTTTCTTCCAATTTCTAAATTAAAATGTTAAAATTTACAGCAGATGCCCTAGTTTTTATTTAAGAACCCACAATCACCGCTTGCCATACAAGGCAGATATTTATTAAGGTGACAAATTGGTACCCCTGGTGTGTTTCTTAAAGAAGAAAACTGCTGTTTTTTTTCTAAAATATTTTTTTTCTAATAATTTAGTTTTTTTTTCTCATTGGATTTTCTTTTTTTGAATTTTTTTTTGTCAGGATTGTCCAGGAAGATGTTGGCTCAACATTGGTGTTAAAATTCCCTTAGGGATTACTTTCTTTAAGCGGGTTTGATTTAAGTTTTATTTAGTTTTTATTTGTTTTTTTTTGTTTGAACAATTTCTGTCTTTGGACAGGGGACTTTGGTGGTCCAATGCGTTTATTTTGTTTTTAGGAGACAGTGAATCTGACTAATGTTCGGATTCTGTCTGATTTTTTTTTAGATTTTTTTCTTTAGGTGGTTTGATTTTTAGAATCAAATTAGGTTAGGTTAGGTTGGTAAGATTTAGGCTTCTGTACTCTGTCACTGTATACAGAGTAAAGAGTTTTTTTTCTGGTAGATTGCTTTTCTAAGAAAACGGCTCTGTACTCTGTCACTGTATACAGGGCGAAATGTTAGATAGCTTAGAATATTGGTAAGTTACAGGGAGCTATTTGTTTTAAGGGGTGTATAACACATGTCCCGTTCCTTCACTACAGAACATAAACTTGAAGGAGCTTGCTCGTGTACAGGGTGTAAGACAGATCTGATTTTGCTAGGTTATTTACGTACAAATACTCCAGGCAGGGAAGTTCGAGTGATTACACCTTTAATTTTTGAAGAAGCTTTACGTTATGAAAGACGGAACAGTTTTTTAGACTGGGTGTCCCAAAATAATTTTTTCTTAAAATTAATTTAAAGTCATGATCCCCTGTGTGTCGGATGCCTAATTGCAACAAACCTCTGTTTTGTTTTGCAAAATACACAGAGTGTCCCCAAAATCTTTTTCGAATTTATTATTCTCAACTACACCGAGTGAATCGAAAACCAATACTCTGTTTATTTTCCGGAATATACAGAGTGTCCCCAAATTTTTGTTCCAAAAGTTTTTATACATTAACCCCTGTATACCGAGAGTCTTATTACGACCAACCACTGTCTTGTTTTCCAAAATATACAGAGTGTCCCCAAAATTTTTTTCGAATTTATTATTCTCAAATAAAACGAGTGAATCGAAAACTCATACTGTTTATTTTCCTGAATATACAGAGGTTCCCCAAATTTTTGTTTTAAAATTTTTTTAAATTCATTAACCCCTGTATACTGAGTGTGTCTTTGAAGACAATCCTCTGTTATATTTTTCAAAAAAAAAATATACAGAGTGTCCCCAAATAAATTTTTTTTTTAGCTCTCTTATACCGTTTGTCTCTGAAGACAATCCTCTGCTATATTTTTCAAAAAAAATATACAGAGTGTCCCAAAATTGGAAAAAAAATTTTTAGCTCTCTTATACCGTGTGTCTCTGAAGACAATTCTCTGTTATATTTTTCAAAAAAATATATACAGAGTGTCCCCAAATTAAAAAAAAAAAAATTTTAGCTCTCTTATACCGTGTGTCTCTGAAGATAATCCTCTGTTATATTTTTCTAAATATACAGAGTGTCCCCAAATAAAAAATTTTTTAGCTCTATTATACCGTGTGTCTCTGAAGACAATCCTCTGTTATATTTTTCTAAATACACAGAGTGTCCCCAAATTAAAAAAAAAATTAGCTCTCTTTTACCGTGTGTCTCTGAAGACAATCCTCTGTTATATTGTTCTTAATATACAGAGTGTCCCCAAATTAAAAAAAAAAAAAAAATTTAGCCCTCTTATACCGTATGTCTTTTTGAAGACAATCCTCTGTTATATTTTTCTAAATATACAGAGTGTCCCCAAATTTAATTATTCATAAGCCATCTAGTATACAGAGTGTCCCAGGGAGACCGTACTTTGCTTCTTTTGTTTTCACAAAGGACTGCCCTGTTTGGAGTTAGTAGTGGGTATAAATTTGGAGCGCTTCAACAGGTGTCGTTGACTTTAGTTGCTTTTGCAGTGGGAGTTTTTGGTATTTTTTTTTTATTTTTTTATTTTTTTTTGCTTGCCCAACAAAACCCTACGTTTTCCTTCGTACGAAATTTATTTTTCTTACCGATCACTTTTTCATTTTTGTTTTTTTAAAATGGAAGTTAATGATGTCTACCGGTTCAGACAGGCATGAGCGCACGCAGAGAGGACTTGCGCGCGGTTTTGAGAATGGAACGGTGTGGAGAACTTTCGGCTCCAACATCGACAACCTTAGATGCAGAATCAGAGATGTTGACGTGCAGAGCGAAACTTCATTATTTGAGCACTGAAATAGCTTCTTTTAAAATTGAAAATAAGGAAAATGAGTTTAAAAGAATTTACTCACGTCTAATTCATGTCAGTCTGAGGCTCAATCGTATTCACTGTATTAATGAATATGACCAAGCTTTTTATGTAGAGCTTTTCAAGAGGTGTGCGCAATTAATTGGGGAATTGAATCTCGTTTACGAAAGGGTGCCAGTCACTAGTCCTTTGATTTCACGATTGGTTGAGGAGATTCCTCGACCTTTGCAGCTTGAACCTGTTGAAGAAGTCCCGGTTGCAATTCATCCACCGACACCTCATCATACTACAACCGCGGTTTCTCACGATTTAGTCGATCTTGGCACTGCAGAAAATCCGTCAAGTAGAGTTGATCTTTTGCCTACTAATAGTCATCCGCGTTTAAGAGTTTTGTTTCCTCCGACGCAATCTACTTTTGAGTCTTTGGGTTCAACCAATCGGCAAGATGCTTCAAGATTCGTCCGTCGTGTTGTGGTAGAGGATATTGAGGTGAATCGTGCTGAGCTCTCTCAGCCGATAACTGAAAGGCCTCTCGAAGATTTCTTTAATAACCTGAGGGCAAGTAGGTTAGTAGGCAAGTAGGTTCATTTACTTCCGGTTTGAATCGTCCTGCATTGGAGAGTAGTGAAGATGAAGAACTACAAGAACGAGCGTCATATGAAAATTGTGCTTATCAAACCCCGGCACCCTGCCTCAGAGAGAACCTAATATTCACTCTAGAGAAGATATTTCTGATTTTCGTCCTGAACGAAGGAGTTCTCAGGTTCGCTTTGTGGATCCTCCTATAGAACCGATCTCAACTAGACACCGCTCTGCTCAGTTTGAAGGACCAACTAATCCCGAAAGTTCTCGTCTTCCTCATAGATCATCTTATGAAAATTTCGCACCAGATAGTCATCGTCCAGCTAATAGCACGTCTTTAAGGTCTTTGCGGCATACCCAACAAAATGTTGGCACTAGTTACGATAATTGTAGCTCTAGTTTACCTCAGTCTTATAGAGAGCGGGTGCCTCCCGAAAGTGATTACTCTCGAGTACCTAGAGGTGGTCGGTCAGTTTATGAGGAATATCCTGAGTTAGCTCGTCGGCTGAATGATCTTGAGTTTTCGTCTTTAAGGGGTAGAGACATGTCTACAATGAGTTCAAATTCCAACATTGATGTTACTTGGTGGAACTTGAATTATACAGGTTGTACAATTGTCACGAATTTTCTAGAACGAGTTGAGGAGCTTCATAGGGCGTACAATATTTCAAAAGATTGCTTGCTAGAAAAAGCTCCACTATTGTTGGCTGATGAGGCTTTGCAGTTCTTCCGTAATAACTCGTTTCATTCTTGGGATGAATTTGTTATGCGTTTAAAGGAAATATTTTTAAGCGAAGATTTTGTTGAGGATTTGTGGGATGAAATAGAAACGAGGAGACAGGGTGCGCAGGAAAAAGTTACCAGTTTCTTTATAAACATTCAAAGTTTATTTATGAAACTGCCGGTCATGCCTAGCGAATTTGAACGCGTGAGAATAATGCGTCGTCAACTTTTACCGCACATACAGGAACGCTTAGCAACTCATAGGATTTATTCCATAGACGAACTCTTTAGGTTGGCTAAGTCAGTTGAAGTGGTTGACGAAAGCGTTCAGCGTTTTGTCCCTCCTCCTACTAACGTCAGACATTTACTGGAACCCTTATCGACGTCCTTCCCCGGATCGTCAACGTCCGTCACCAGTATCCGCTGTTAATTATGATTGCACCCAGTAGGTTTCAGAATCATCGTTCCTCAAATTCCTCAAACAAGTTTCAAGATTCGAATGGTCATTACAATAGTTCTTCTTCGGTGGCGAATAATAATCGCAATTCTTCACGTTACTCTCATGATAATTCTGCGTCTGCAATCAATGGTTCTCGTTCGGCAAATTCCTCCAATACTTCAAATAATATTGCAACTCAAACCAACAATAATCAGCAAGACGATTTAGCCGTGAATGAGGCTCTTTGCTGGAATTGCCGTGAGTTTGGACATAGACATAGACAGTGTCCTCATCCTCGTAAGATATTTTGCTACAAATGTGGAAGGCCGGACTTCTTTGTCAAGAATTGTGGTTGCTCAAAAAACGGGGCATCGGGAAGTCAGACGGTCAACTGAGTTCCCTGTCAACAGATTTGGCCATTAAAGATAGGATTGTCCTCGATTATATTATCAGTCATGCCAAGAGCGATGAACGCCCCTATCTGGAAGTCAGTATTTATGGTAAAAAGCTTTTAGGGTTGCTTGATAGCGGTTCATCAAGAACGATATTGGGTAATCTGGTTTGGCAACTTCTTAGAGGTTTTTGTAGTTTGAACACTTCGGATCAATTTGATTGTACGGTTGCTAACGGTCAGCGATGTCAAGGTTTAGGTACTTTAGAGTTACCCATTAAGTTAAGAGGTAGAGTGGTGGTATTAGAAGTGTTGGTTGTTCCTTCGCTGCCTCATGGTATGATTTTAGGTATAGACTTTTGGAGTCGTATGGGTATTATTCCTGACTTGCGCGCTGACGACTGGCACTTTTGTAGTTATCCAGATACTGATTGTTAGGTAGCAGCTATTCAGTCTTTCGACACATTATCGCCTGAACAACGCTTGGATTTGGATTCGCTGACTTCTCGTTTGTTTTCGTCCGAGTCTGATAAAATTGGTTGTACGAATCTGGTGGAATTGGAGATTAAGGTTAATTCTGATCCGATTAAACAGCGTCACTATCCCATTTCCCCTGCGATTCAAAAGGAGGTGAACATTGAACTTGATCAGATGTTGGCAGATGGAATTGTGGAACCTTCTAATTCTCCATGGTCTTCCCCGATAGTCATGATTAAAAAGAAGACAGGGGGTTGGAGATTCTGTATAGATTTCCGAGCTGTCAACCGAATAAGTCAAAAAGACGCCTATCCTTTACCTTTTGTCACACACACGCTTGATAAGCTTCGAAATGCTAAATACTTAAGTACTTTGGACATTAAATCAGCTTATTGGCAAATTCCAGTTGCTGAAAAGTCACGGCCTATCACTGCTTTCACAGTACCGTCTAGAGGTCTTTTCCAGTTTAAACGAATGCCTTTTGGACTTAGCAATGCGCCTGCAGTCTGGCAGAGGTTAATTGATAGAGTAGTAGGAGTAGATTTAGAGCCCTATGTGTTCATTTATCTTAATGATTGTATAATCTGCACAGACTCGTTCGAAAAACATCTCGAAATTCTCCAAGAGGTAGTTCGTAGAATACATGAGGCAGGGCTTACTCTAAACAAAGGGGTATGTAGTCAATTCCTCCGGTTTGTTGGTCGACCCGGATAAGGTGGAGGCGATTTTGCAAATTCCAACTCCAAAATCGGTGTCAGAAATTCGGAGATTGGTCGGTGTTGCTTCTTGGTATCGTCATTTCATTCCGGATTTCAGTTCTATTATTTCTCCGTTGACCGCTTTGACACGCAAAAATGTAAAATTCGTCTGGTCTCCTGATTGCGAACGTGCTTTTCGTACTATTAAGGAACATCTGGTACAGGCTCCGGTTCTGTCTTGTCCGAATTTTGACCTTTTTATTGTTCAGACTGATGCTTCTGATTATGGGCTTGGTGCGGTGTTGTCGCAAGAACAAGGGTGGGTTGGTGGAGAGGGTAATTTGTTATCTTAGCCATAGTTTATCGAAAGTCGAGAGGAAATATTCAACGACTGAGAAAGAGTGTCTGGCGGTATTGTTTGCCGTCGAAAAGTGTAGACCGTACATCGAAGGAACTAGGTATACGGTGGTAACAGATCATTATTGTTTTTAATGGTTAAACTCGATTAAGGACCCGGTCGGTCGCATAGCACGATGGGCTATTCGTCTCCAGCAGTATGACTTTGAGGTGGTTCATAGGAAAGGTAAAGATAATGTTGTCCCCGATTGTTTGTCAAGGGCGGTACCTCAGGTCAATGCTGCTGAAGTCGAAGTAAAGTCTGAACCACAGTAAACTAATTATTTATAGTAAGGAAAGCACCCCGGTCTTGTCATAATACTGTTATACATACTCCCTGTATACATTAGTTCGGAATACGAAGTTCGAGAGGCGCTATTTACAGACCGTCACAGTTCTGTGCTGTCGCAATATATATTAACCGCTACTCTTGGTATATTTTGACAATTTGTTTTTGATTATGACTGACACTGACTTTGGCGAAATGGATAAAAATATGACGGTGATGTAATTTCATTTAACTTTTTTTGTTTGTGGATGCAGTTTTTCGTTATTTTTCGACTTTTTACCTTATTTTTATGGTGTTTTTTGCTAAATTAGGACCAATCGGTATTTTGCGCCTTTTGATGGGGCCGATCCATCGCTTAAAAAATTGAAAAGAAAACAATGTTGTGTTGGTGGGTGCGAAGACTACGTTAGCAAGCGCCATCGCTTTCCCAAACGGAACCCCAAGCTATTTGATGAGATACTTCGGCCTAAAAACTGGCTAACTTTGAGGCAAGACGAAATTTAAATTAAATATATAGTGTGTGATGGACACTTTGAACCAGGACAGAGTTTAAAATGTTTAGTTTAGATTTTAATATTTAGAAAACAAGCACGGATCAAGATCAAAATCAAGGGGGGGGGGGAAGGGTTATAATTGACGATATTTTTTTATTAACATTTTTTTCAAGGAGAGAGGGGGTAATTTTCCTGTTTTTAATTTAACTATTAACAAAAAGTGCATATTTTTTATTCTAGGGGAGTAATTACCACGTTACTCCCCTCAAATCCGCGCTTGGAAAAACATAGTTTACTTCACTATATTTATATACAGGGTCCGGCATAATGATCTTCCACATTAAAAACGCCATTGGAAATGCTATTTAGATTTTTTTTTAGTGAAACTCTATTCTATACCATTTGTTTTTATTAAGTTTTGAAATTTACAGAATCCATGTGGCGGCCATTTTTTTCGATACACATTCGAAGCTGATTTCTGAAAGTTCCACTCCTACAGTAACTTAAAAGCAATATTCCTGTAATTCCTTGACGTATTGCTGCTTTCAATTCGTCAATAGTTCGGGGTTAGTGTTTAGGTATCCACAAAGGATCTGTCTACCAAGTGCGAAGTGAGCACGAAAAGTTCTTTGCGTCGTAATCACAGATTACGTATATTACTTTTAATAAATGTTTCGATAACGAAGGCACGATGGCAAGAAAATGGCAAGGCGCGAGCTACCAACCGACTACGCTAAGCTCTCTCAGTGATTCGGGCACAGTGGGGGTGCAAAATATGGGAGATCATCATGCCGGATCCTGTATAATTAAATAAACAACAAGCAATATTCCATTAACGACATTGCAGCTGTACTTTAATTTAAAAAGCTTACAATATAATATATATATATATATATATATTAATGTTTAATTTAAATACATTTTTATATCACATACATAAAAGGATCAGGCACACCTCTAATGGGATTTCTGTAATCCGTCAAACTTCATGAAATTTTGGTATGTTGTAGACTGAACCTTCCTTAACAAAAGTTCTTATGGGTCCAACTTAAAATAATAACCAGTTTTTGAAATACAGGGTGTTGAAAGTGATAATGTCCAAGAAGCATAATGGGTCTTTAGACGGCTTTTTCAAACATATGCGCAATGTTACTATTATATGTACTGTACCTTTAAAACGTTCTCTCCAGGGTGTTTAAGTAAATATTATTCGAAAGTGATAAAGAGAAACAAGCGTTAGTGTGTTTTAGATTGAACCTTTCGTATCAAAAGTTCTTATGGGCCCACCTTGAATTAATGTCCAGTTTATAAAATACAGGGTGCATTATTTTTAGACGGATTTTCCAAACACTTACGGAATGTTACTGTTACATATATTTACGATTTATTTATTATTTTTAATCTATACCTTTAAAACATTATCCACAGGGTATTTAAATAAATACTAGTCAAACTTTTTACTGAGAAACAAACTTTATAGCTTTTTACAGGGCACGGTACAGATGTACAAAACGCTTAAATATGTTTTAATATTATTTAAAAAATGATATTTGCCGAAACACCCTGTATTAAATACTTAATAAGTCAAGAACCATTAAAAAACTAATAACCACTCTCTCTATATGTAATAGTAACATTTCGTATATGTTTGGAAACTCCGTCTAAAGAGCTATTATGCTTTTTGAACATTATTACTTTCAACACTGTATTTCAAAAACTGGAAATTAATTTATGTGGGCCCATCATAAGAACATCTGATCATCAAGTTTCAATCTACAATATACTAAAGCTTGTTTCTCAATAAAATCTTTGAGTAATATTTACTTAAACACCCTGTATATAATGTTTTAATGGCACAGATAAAAAATAATAAATGTATGTAATAGTAACATTGCGTATATATTTGCAAAACACTTCTAAAAAGCTATAATGCTTCTTGGACATTATCACTTTCAACAATGGTAATTAATTTAGGTTGGGCCCATAAGAACTTTTGATACAAAAGGTTTAACCTAAAACACACTAACGCTTGTTTCTCATTAACACTTTCGAATAATATTTACTTAAACACCCTGTAGATACGGTTTTAAAAGCACAGATTAAGAGGTGTGCTTGATCCTTTACAAAATTCATTAGTTTATATTTTTCATTCAAAAACAATTAAAAAAGTTTCCGTTGATAGAAAAATAACCTATATGTATAAAGCATTGTAATAATTAAGTTAATGTATTCTATGCACTATTAAAAAGGAATTTACTGCAGAATATTCGTCAAAGAGCCTTTTTTTTACTAGAAAATTATCCTCTCAAGGAAATTTATGTACCTAAATCAATGAGAAACAAACTTCTAATCCTTAGATTTAATAAAAAAAAATTCAACCTTCCTTTTTATTGTTGCTAGTAGCCATTAATAAAAAAATTCTTTAATTAAGCTTCCTTACTAATTGGTGTTTAAAGAGTGTTTTTAGGCAAATTGAGCGTTGACACAAAATAACTCATTCTTATCAGCGCGCAAAGTTTAAATTTAACATTATGTATTTAATTGACGAGTAGAATGGGTTTTTTCGTGTTAAAATTTAGTTTAATAAAAACTTTTCAAAACACCATTTTATAAGATGTAGCTTGATTGGAGAACGATTGCATTAATGGCTATGAGCATCCGGTATACAACAATTTCAAAAGCCATGCTGTAGCTTAGAGACAAACTGCGCAAGCGTTATATTGTTTCAAATCCCCCTGTAAATGTTTAGTACGGAATACAAAGTTGGAGAGGCGCTGGTTTTTCCACGGCACCCCGGTATACTGCACCAATTGAGTAATAAAAGTCCCACCGTGTAAGTGTCTGGTCTATCTCTGTCATTCGTCTATGGTCTGAACCCATTGCCGACCCCTGGTATAAACGAATGTTAGTGGATGTTGAGAATTTTTCTTCGAAATATCCCCTCTGGCAACTTCAGAATAATAAATTGTATAAACGCGCCAGGAATCCGTACCCTTCTTTGTCGTTGTCAGATTCTGATTGGTTGGAAGTTGTACCCCGTGAGCGAAGGTCTCAGATCATTTAAAATCACTACGACCCCCCTACGTGTGGTCATTTAGGTGTTGCCAAAACTTTAGGTCGTATTACTCAGCATTTCTACTGGCCCAACATGCGAAATGATGTCGCAAAATATATAAGGAAATGTACGATTTGTTTGGAGACTAAACCTGAACAGAAACCGCCGATTGGAGAAATGCGAAGTGTGATGCCTACCCTTACTCGACCTTGGCAAGTTGTAAGTGTTGATTTGGTTGGACCTTTGCCTCGTTCCACTCAAGGGTATAAATATGTCTTTTCAGTTCAAGATTGTTTTTCTAAATACGTGTTATCCTTTCCCCTTCGTAATGCCACGGTAATGCACGTTGGATGGAGAACCACGTGATACATGTTTATGGGGCACCAGAGACCGTTTTAGTCGACAATGGAACTCAGTTTAAAAGTAGTCTTTTCCAGAAAGCTGTCATTCAGTATGGTACTAAACTTAAGTACATCTCGAATTATCATCCTCAGGCTAATCCGGTCGAGAGACCTCATCGAAATCTAAAGACTATGCTGAGTGGCTACGTTTCTAAAGATCATAAGCATTGGGACAAACATTTAAGTAAAGTGGCCTTCGCCATCCGCTCAGCTAAACATAGTGTTACTGGGTATTCGCCGAATTTTGTTGTCTTCGGGCGAGAGGTTTGTTTACCTAAGCAGGAATTTCCATTTTCCGATAGTCCATCTGGTGAATCTCCTCCAGGAAAAGCTGAGGCCTTACAAAAATTGTTTAAAGAGGTGCATATGCATATGACCAACGTTTGATTCACAATTATGAAAAGACAAGGGTTAGGTACAATCTTCGAAGACGTTCAGATCGTTTTCAGCTTAATCAGCAGGTGTGGAGAAAAACTTTGCCCATTCTGATTCCGCTCGACAAATTACGTCTAAATTTTTACCTAAGTTTACAGGTCCTTTTGTTATTTCTAAGGTTCATAACCCCTGGAATTTTGAGTTATCCGATATGTCTGGACGTAGTATTGGAATCTGGCATGCACAGGATTTAAAGGCACATCCACCTGATGATGAAAATGACGTTTAGTGGTCTAGGCTTGTTCATTTTTTTTTCTCTTTTCTAATCGTCTTTTCTTTTGTCCTAGTTCTTGACTTGGTTTTAACGCGGGTTGCGTCGGCCCTGCAGTTGGGGGCACCTACCAGCCTCGTCTTGGCAAGGTTTTCCCTTGTCAAGGCGATGTGCTAACTCTTAATGGTGGATTTAAAGAATGCCGCTGCTCCAAGGTTCCTAGGATGGGGGTTAAATAAGTCCTCCTAACAGGCCCTTCTGATGTTAACCTTCAGTTGACATTATGAGTATTGTTGGGTTGTCACATTTGGGTCTGATCGGCCTGATGATGTGGCCTAGTAACGGGTTTCTTTTTGGAGAGGCTTCTCTCCGGAAAGAGCTCGTCACCGGAGTCTATATGACGGCCACTCACCAGACCAGGATGGTCGGGCGTAGGAGTAAGTCCCTACTATCCACCCGTGATATTTTACGACACATTCAGGTATAACCAGATTTTCTGATGTGTCATCCATCCTTCTTTCCTTCGTCTGTCGTGTGTGTATTCCATTTCAAATCAGCAGGCTAAATTAAGCGCCTCGCTGAAGATGCTTGTAGTTTTAGTTTTTTTTTCCGCCATGCGTTGAGGGTAGCTTGTGTTGGAGGGTTGTTTTGTCAACCTTGGCCAAAAACTTGGTTGATTTGACAGCTGACCAAAGGTCTATCTTCACGCCTAGGAATTAGTCCCCGTGATGTCTAAACCTAATGATAGCTTCAAATCAGTAGGAGAAATTAAGGTACCTACTGAGGATTCTTGTAGTTTTAATTTGTTTACCTATCATGCGCTGTTGATAGCAGAGTTGGATTGTTGTTTTGTCAGTCTTGGCCGAAAACTTGATTGACCTAACAAATGTCTAAAGGTCTGTCTCATCGCTTAGGACTTAGTCCCCGTGATGGCTAAGCCTTATGATAGCTTCAAATCAGCAGGCTAAATTAAGCGCCTCGCTGAGGATTCTTGTAGTTTAGTTTTTTTTCTGCCATGCGTTGAGGGTAGCTTGTGTTGGAGGGTTGTTTTGTCAACCTTGGCCGAAAACGTGGTTGATTTGACAGCTGACTAATGGTCTATCTTCACGCCCAGGATTTGATCCCCGTGATGGCTAAACCTGATGGTAGCTTTGAATCAGCAGGTCAAAGTAAGTATCTGGCTGAGGATTTGGGTTTGGTTAACTGGAAACTCATCTGATTTTATTCTTGGAAGCAAGTTCTCTTTCTAAACAATATTGAAGATCGGGACTTAAAAGTTTCTTTGAAACTTTGCCGAAGAAAGAGTGGTGTTGTTACGGGCTGGATTTGCTAGGATTTATTCTAGGCCAAATTAACTTAAACTCGCCCCGTACAAATTTTGAGTCAATACTTATTTAAAAGCCAGTATTTCTCTAGTTACTAGGTATATGTTATAAATACTAGTATTAGGTTGTTTTATCTTATTGGGGAAATATCATTGCTAAAAAGTTAGTTTATTGAACCACCAAAAATGTTAATACCTACTTGATTAAGCGTCCATAAAAAGGAGAATTTTTGCGCAGCGGAAGACATGCTTTTGAAACATCACAGGCAAACAGGTAGTACAGGAAGATCAATGTTGCAAACTCATAAAATTATATTTAATTCCTTTAAGGGAAGAAAAACTGGAATTTATCTTAATTAAAGGGTAAACAAACAGAAATTTAAGTTTTAATTGAAGTTAGGTTCAAGTCATCTGTTTTCCTTGTTTTCTTGTTAACCGGCTATTTCTGACCACCTGAGTGTCCTTTGCTTGCGGGCGCGTTTACAGATTATGCTTGGGGGGAATTTTTGGGGCAATCAGAACTTGACCAAAACTTAATTAATTTCGAAATATCGATCTTTTAATTGGGTGTTGGGGTTTAACTTCAGGCTAGGCGGAACTTTGACTTGTCAGAAGACATCTATACAATTGTAAAAAAATGTGTTGTATAACGTAATTTGTGAACGTGACGAACGTGAGAACAGTGACCTTATAATAGCTAACTTAATGTTTCTACGGGTATGCTCAAGAATGGACTTTATTTCGTCATTCTTGATTGTCTATCTTTATTTGTCTTAGTGTAAAGATGAGACAAACATGATTTCAGCCGGTGGATGGTATGATTTTTGAACGTGCAACCATTTACTCGATCTATCTATTATAATGTTGATGGCTACAGATAGTTGAAAATCTAACCTCATGACCAACGTTTTCAGTCAGTCAGTCATCCTTCTTCAACTTGATATTTGGTCATTAAGTCTGTCTCTTTCTTTTGTTAAACATGTGGTTCAAAGCTAAAATGACGTGTCATTTTGATAGTTTTTATCTTCCGGTGGAAGGCTATAAATAGGGGTTTCCAGGCGAAATCTGTCTTTTTTTTTATATAACTGGATTTTGTGGAGTCTGGCTATTAATTGCTAACCATAAAAGGCCGCGTGCCAATTTCAGTTGATATTCAATGTCTAGAAATTTTAATTTGAAAGCCGAATGCTTTAAGTTAATGTCTTGTGACACATTTTATTTTGGATGTTGATTGGATTTTCATCGAATAACAGGTGAGCCCTATTTACTTCTACTTCCGATAATTCTGTTTCTTACCGAGAGCACATGTAGTTCAGGTAGAATTTAACCTTATTGTTTTAAATATTGCAAGTTGATTTTATTATATATTTTTATCCAAGATAAATGGAGAGACAGATCATTTCGAAATAAGAGATTTAAATTTTATAACTCGATAATTCACGTTTTGACTTGGCTGATTTTTATAGGTTATGTTATTGTGAGAAGTATATAAGTTGAGGTAGATTTTTGCTAAAGAAAATACAGTGATAAAATATTAAAGGTTAGATTAATATTAAAGGGTTTATTTCGATATTGAGGGATAAATGAATATTTTTCAAATTAAGGGTTTTGCAGCTTGATCTACTGTGTTTTGCTGTGTTCCAAAAACATGTTTTATTTTAGTTCCAGTTCCGCAATCCCAAAGGGAATTTTTGACCCACAGAATTTCCTACCTTCTACTAATTTTGACCAAAGTAAACTGAACGAGTAATTTTGACATTCACAACCTGAAAAGAATCGTTGAAGTGGGAATCACATGTCCAAACCGAGCTGTCAAACCCAGATATCAAACTGAGCTTACTGACCGGGTTATGGGACCCATATTGTGAGACTTTGAGAACAAGTAAGATTGTTCCTTTTATGGGTTTTTGTTAGGTTAGGTTTAAAGATAAGGTTGCAACTAGAGTGAACCTTGTAAACCAAATATGCATATTCGGTAGGGTTGATAATTTAAGAGTGACATTTAGGTAGCGATTTCTTTTGATTTCTTCCGGATATCCTGTTCCATTAGTTGAGATGTTTTTGTTTAATTTTCTTTCAATTTCTAAATTAAAATGTTAAAATTTACAGCAGGTGCCCTAGTTTTTATTTAAGAACCCACAATCACCGCTTGCCATACAAGGCAGATATTTATTAAGGTGACATGAGTAAAAGGTAATTTCCTAACAAAACTTCGTTTGTTTCATAGAACTTCGTCGTTATATAAATATATATAAAGTACAAAAAAGTTTAAATTAGTCTTTTATTGCTGTTTGTGTAAATAGGTTTTTTCTTTGCTGGTTGTGGGGCTTGGTAAGTCTCTGTTTTTTAAGACGTCATTTTAGGACTTTTAGTTTTGAATTTAGGTCATTCCTGGTCCAGTTAAGTCACTTAAGGAGAAGAGTTTGAGAGCAGTTTTGAAAATTTTAAAGTCATAATTTTACATACATACATACATATATACATAGTATATATATAATATATATATATAAGTATAAAAGGCAACTTAAAAGAGGTAAAGTCAACCACGGCCACCGGTGTTTCGAAAAAAGGCATTTCCACCCTCAGCGTGGCTTGCCTGACTACAGTAATCAAACTGATTACAAGATACAAGGTAAATTAAAAAGAATGAAAGAATAGGTGATATTATATTATTATATATTTTTTATTAACGAGTGAAACAACAGCGAACCGAGGAAACTTCGCCCATGGCGGGACGAAAACGTCCACCGCTCTATAAGGAAGAAAGACATTTCGTCTTTGTTTTATTATTGTTGTTATTGTATTATAATTGTGTTTCGGAAACAACGGTGTCCGTAATTGACTTTATCTTTTTGAAGTTGCCTTTTATACTTTGTTAACTTTTTTCGGTTCCAAACTGACGCCGTGGAGACACTGATAGCATGGTCCGGTTGAACTGTGACGAAATGTCTTTCTTCCTTATAGACCGTTGGATGTTTTCGTCCCCTCATGGACTTAGTTTCCTTGGTTCGCTGTTGTTTCACTCGTTGAATGAAATATATGTTTCACCGATCTTTTCATTCTTTTTAATTTACATAATTCTATGTATGTATTTTCTTTTTATTTGCAGGCATCTCTTTTGGTTTAACAAACAACAAATTAGTTGACTAAACATAAGTAAAGTTTGTTTCTTATTACTTTATCAAGTTTATGCTTAAACTTCCAGATTCAATTTAGAGTTTTAAAAGTTGGGAACAGGGCGGAAAAGAAATTGCTCAAAATAAACATGTTGTTTTTAGTTTGTTTAATTTTGTCAAATAGATTTAATTTTTACACATTTTTATTTTATTGTTATTTATTTGTCCTAATTGCATTTCTCTTGTGTTAATTCAAAATGCCCACTTTGTCTAGTTCAGAAACAAGACGTTGCTATTTAATAAACAAAATCATAAAAAAGCTTTAAAAACCATTCAACTGCTAAACCGCTTATTACAATAATTATTTAATGTAATAGTAAGCTTAGAGTACTTGTTCATTGTAACTAAAACTGGGAACAATCTTGGTTCTCATTAAATTAAGAAGTTTAGTTATTCTCAGATTGGTCTAATTTAAATAAGCTAAAGGTAATTTAAACTAGATAAAAATCAAAACAAAAAAACGAAAGTTTGTGAAAAAATAACATCCAATGGAGCAGCAATTGTCTATAGGTTTAATAGTTGAATTGGTGAGTAAAAGGTAATTTTCCTAACAAAACTTCGTTTGTTTCATAGAACTTCGTCGTTGCTGCTAATTTGCTCTGTTCTAGTATAATAATATTTACAGTAAAAAAATAAAGAATTATTATGGTGGCCCTAAAAATCTAAATAATTAAATCACCGTTTATTCCATGTCTCTAGCTGAAACGGTACTGAAGTCATTTTAATATTAATCTATAACTTGAATCCACACTTTTCTGGTTATTTAAGAATAAATGCTGGTATCACGCTGGATTCCGACGGTGCGTGCTATCACGAACATGGGCGCGCCGAGTCGCGCAACGTACCATGGGAAGGGCTCGAATCGCCCAATTTCGTGAAGGCCCGACGAAACCGTTAAAAGTCAGGCCGTTCGACAGTCATAAAACCGTCCGAAAAATCCTATTTGCGTTTCAGCTGGACGTTGTACTGTTATCGGACAGTCAGTTTTCTGTTCCATCAAGCCACCTAAACTAGTTTCGGACTCCTCTGAAATACATAGATTGTGTGAAATTTTACACCAGATTTGGCGATATATGATAAAAAAGTTCCTATAATGCATGGGTCAAAACTTTTTCTTTGTTGGGATACAGAGCATCAAAGTTGGCAACTTTTTAAACTTTTTTGATAATAACTTTTTAAAAAAACGCAGTAAAAATATGAAATTGGGTAGAGTCGTGTATTAGACCAAGAGCAATAAATTGAAAGGAAAAATATTTTTAAAAAAATTAATCGGTCAATAATTTTTAGAAAAAACTATTTTTTTGGTATAAACTTTTAGAAATGCCATATTAAACGCAATGTTTTTTATATTTTTTATTGATAAAAACAAGTCTCTAGCAAGACATAATAATAAAATATTATTGATATTTTTTAAAAGAATAAGCAAAAATTAATTTAAAAAAAAAATATATTTTTTATACGTTTTATTATTATTATTATTTCTCCAACTTGTAATTTTATCAAAAAAAGGAAAACCACATTTTTGAATCACAATTAGCTGAGTATTCAGCTGGCTGTGACAGATTTTCTTTTTTTTGTAAAACCCTTTTCCCCCCACTCCTCTAACTTTAAACATCCTATATCTTAAAAACAGATTTGTGTTGACGCCCATGTTCTATAAACTTTTTTCTCGGAAACAACCTCCTCTATCACCTGCTGCACTATGGCCCCTAAGTTATGGGACAATACCTACCAAAGTACAAGCTACAAATTGTGATTTTCCTAACTTGTTAGAAGTATCACGATCTCTATTTCTTAAAAATGAATAAAATCACACTTTGAAAATATTAAGGCTTTCTATAATATTTAGGCAATTTTACAAATATTTTGAGAAAATCAAATTACAAAACACAAATAAATAAATAAATAAATTTTTTAGTTTCGCCCAAAAATATGTGCTAATGCAAGTTCGTTTTAATTTTTATAATATTTAGTTTATTAGGTAGTCTGTAGTGATTTATAGTTTGTGAATATAAATTAAATTAATTCAACTTTATTTTTATTTTAAAGAGCTAACATTAAAAATGTATTGTGATAATCCTATGTAATTTTATAAAAAAATGTGTAATAAATAAATATAGTGTGGCAGTAATTTTTTTAAATGCAATTTACATACAATAAGCAATTTTGCAAAGTAATTTACAAATCTCTTTTTTTTTCTGTCAGCAACTTTAATTTAAAGCTCTCGAATTCCCACTTTGTCTTCATTCTCAAGAAATATTCGCGTGTCTGTAGGCCCCTTCAAGGGGCCAACATTTCTAGAGATTAGGACGCGCGTTCAAGTTTGCACATACTAATCTCTTGGTCTGTAGACAATCCGCCTAAAATATCTCTGGAAGATGTAGGTATTCAGTCGCCGCTTTAATTTTTGTTCGCGCGCACGATGTACTGAAATACATAGATAATATCAGTGTAGGCAATTCCACCAAACGTACATATACGCAGAGATTAGTATGCGCGTCTTAATCTCAAGAAATGTTTGTGTGTCTGTAGGCCCCTTAACGCTAGCTCACACCAATATAATAATTATAGTATAAACGTGAGCAAAAAGATTTTGACATCCTGTACTCAAAATTAAAAATATTGCGTCGTATAAAGCCCTTATTTTATTTTCTTGCCTAAAAGCTAACAAGACCGTTTCTGCAGAGCACGGTTTGTTCTTGAGCACTTCCAAAAATTTAGCTTTCACATTTTGCAACAATGATGACGGCAACGACCAAATGAACTCAAGCAGAGCAACATTCCTACGGTTTGCTGCACTAGTTTGCCAAAATTTACTAGAATTACCCGTCGTGTAAACGCCTTAAGAAGCTACGGTTGCCTGAATTGGTAACTTAATAAGTAGATATAGTCTTTGCAATACCCCAAGTCCCTTTGCTATCCTTTTTTATTTTTCTGCTATAAAGAAGACAGAAAATAGCATCAAAAATCATTGCTGGCCCCAGATTGCAGTTGGCAGTTGCAAGCCTGTCTGTCTATAAAAGTTAAAATTAATAATTAAAGGAAACAAAAAATTTCTGACAAGTAGTAAAATATTTTGTAAAGTAGATGTTTTAAAAAATCAATATATTCTCAGCAAAATGGTCAAGAAAATTTACTACTGAGATAAAATGTTAGCAGCTTTGGTAATGGCAGAGCGGAATTTCAAGAAAAACAGTAATAATGACAAAAAATATGAAGACTCTCTCATGCGATTCAAAACAACACCTTTAGAAAACTTACGTCAAAAAATATGCAAAAACCATTTTTCAAAAAGATAAAACAAATTAATTTTGGAAAACTGAGAAAATGAATAAACAGCTATTGATGTCGTTCCTCTCGTCATAACTGACTATAGCAGTTCATGAGATGAAGTTTTTTCGAAAATGAGAATAACTTATTTTTGCGTAGTTTGTTTTTTTTTAGTTTTTTTAGTTAGATTTTAGATTTATTTTATTTCATTAAACTAGGTTAGAGAACCATACAATCATTTATTAATATAAAAATTTTAGTGATTCGATTTGAACATAATCCTATGAGCTGTTCAAGTTCTATTGCAACATTTTAAACTTAGTAGTTAGTAATAGTCTCAATATAGGTCTTTATAGTTTATGATATATTGTTTCTATTTTTTTTTTAAATTCACTCACAAAGAGCCTGTTTGTCTCTTGTCCTCAATAGAGTTTTTGTTGAGATTTCCAAAGCCTTTGCAGTTAAGTCAAAACTTCTTTACAATTTTTAAAAGATCTATGTGTTAACCACAAAAAGTGTGCAATTTTAGTATAAACATTAAAAAATATAATAAAATACTGTGTTTTATTTACTTTAAACTAATAATATAAATATACTCATATACTATTATTATAACAAAGAAATAAGTAAGTACCTAGATTAATATGAGTTGAGCTAAAGATCAATTTTGGAAACTACAAATAATAATTATTTAACTTTTATTAAGTCTTTGCGCTTAGGCATTAATAATAAAAACTTTCAATTTACGAAAAAAATAATTAATTTTGCCTAACCCTCTATGAATTATAGTTTTTAACAAAACAAATTGCGAAGCTTAAATTAACTTAAAAGCTCGAAATACATTGTAGATAATAACATATTTTGTTCAAATTAAATCATCATTAGTTGGTTTGTTCATGGTTTCTGCCGGTCGCATTGAAAATCTTCCAGTGTAGAAACTTTGTTGGGTTGGCAGTGCACCCCAGTTGATTACTCAATACATGCCAGTAAAGCACATTCGCTGTACATACATTTTTCACTATTTAAAATCATTTTGGGAAGGAAACTTTTGTTAAAAAACTATTCCAAATATCAATTAAATAAAAAATAGCGATAATCTTTCAAACACCTTTCAAAGTCAAACATTTCGAAACGATTAACAGTTTAAACACCGATCCACCACCCTTATTATAGAGGGTGGTGAACGATCGTGTTAATTTTAAGGTAACTGATAATTAGTATTGCAGCACCCATTATCAGTTTACCTTAGGAATCTGTGGTTTGAAACTGATTAAGAATACACGTGCATTTTGTTACCAGAATTACGGGGTGATTAAGCAAAAGGACTAGCCTTATTGCAAGGACATACCTGTAGGTTAACAATAAAAAAATATACAGGGTCGCTAAAAAGTATATAAACAGTCGATTATTTCTTAAAATAAACATTTAAAAAATACACAAAAGTTTTAAGGTTTTTAATTATCTAAAAGCAGTAATCACTTTATTTGTACAGAGTTGGGCATAAATAAGTAGCACAACAAAATATATATTTTTTAAAGTTAAAGTTTATTAAAATATTGTGTATCTAAACTTAACCATTTCCGAGTTAGGTAATAGATTTTAAATTTAATGTAGTAACATTAATTTTATTATTATTAGCTCACACGTATACTATACCTATAATATAGTGTGTGCTATGGTTATCGTGACGAAAATAAGAAGACATAAGTTCTTTGTTTGAAACTCGTAGACAATGATTGTGTAGAAATAAAATTTCGGACTTCCATTGTCTTTATTTATTTTAAAACACGACGTTTCGGTTAGTAAGTATCTCTAACCGTTATCAAGTGTAAACTGGTAAACAGTTTTAACCGAAACGTCGTGTTTTAAAATAAATAAAGACAATGGAAGTCCGAAATTTTATTTCTAAGACAAAAGTTGGTGCGATTTCAATTTTTTTATGGATCTTCGCATTTCAAATGATTTTGAATTTTCTATGTCTGTATGTCTGTCTGTCTGTATGTTCTGTCTGTATTTATGTCTGTATTTATGTCTGTCTGTATGTCTGTCTGTATGTCTGTCTGTATGTCTGTCTGTATGTCTGTCTGTATGTATGTCTGTCTGTATGTCTGTCTGTATGTCTGTCTGTATGTCTGTCTGTATGTCTGTCTGTATGTCTGTCTGTATGTCTGTCTGTATGTCTGTCTGTATGTCTGTCTGTATGTCTGTCTGTATGTCTGTCTGTATGTCTGTCTGTATGTCTGTCTGTATGTCTGTCTGTATGTCTGTCTGTATGTCTGTCTGTATGTCTGTCTGTATGTCTGTCTGTATGTCTGTCTGTATGTCTGTCTGTATGTCTGTCTGTATGTCTGTCTGTATGTCTGTCTTGTATGTCTGTCTGTATGTCTGTCTGTATGTCTGTCTGTATGTCTGTCTGTATGTCTGTCTGTATGTCTGTCTGTATGTCTGTCTGTATGTCTGTCTGTATGTCTGTCTGTATGTCTGTCTGTATGTCTGTCTGTATGTCTGTCTGTATGTCTGTCTGTATGTCTGTCTGTATGTCTGTCTGTATGTCTGTCTGTATGTCTGTCTGTATGTCTGTCTGTATGTCTGTCTGTATGTCTGTCTGTATGTCTGTCTGTATGTCTGTCTGTATGTCTGTCTGTATGTCTGTCTGTATGTCTGTCTGTATGTCTGTCTGTATGTCTGTCTGTATGTCTGTCTGTATGTCTGTCTGTATGTCTGTCTGTATGTCTGTCTGTATGTCTGTCTGTATGTCTGTCTGTCATTGTCTGTCTGTATGTCTGTCTGTATGTCTGTCTGTATGTCTGTCTGTCTGTCTGTATGTCTGTCTGTATGTCTGTCTGTATGTCTGTCTGTATGTCTGTCTGTATGTCTGTCTGTATGTTGTCTGTCTGTATGTCTGTCTGTATGTCTGTCTGTATGTCTGTCTGTATGTCTGTCTGTATGTCTGTCTGTATGTCTGTTGTCTGTATGTCTGTCTGTATGTCTGTCTGTATGTCTGTCTGTATGTCTGTCTGTATGTCTGTCTGTATGTCTGTCTGTATGTCTGTCTGTATGTCTGTCTGTATGTCTGTCTGTATGTCTGTCTGTATGTCTGTCTGTATGTCTGTCTGTATGTCTGTCTGTATGTCTGTCTGTATGTCTGTCTGTATGTCTGTCTGTATGTCTGTCTGTATGTTCTGTCTGTATGTCTGTCTGTATGTCTGTCTGTTATGTCTGTCTGTATGTCTGTCTGTATGTCTGTCTGTATGTCTGTCTGTATGTCTGTCTGTATGTCTGTCTGTATGTCTGTCTGTATGTCTGTCTGTATGTCTGTCTGTATGTCTGTCTGTATGTCTGTCTGTATGTCTGTCTGTATGTCTGTCTGTATGTCTGTCTGTATGTCTGTCTGTATGTCTGTCTGTATGTCTGTCTGTATGTCTGTCTGTATGTCTGTCTGTATGTCTGTCTGTATGTCTGTCTGTTGTATGTCTGTTCTGTATGTCTGTCTGTATGTCTGTCTGTATGTCTGTCTGTATGTTGTCTGTCTGTATGTCTGTATGTCTGTATGTCTGTATGTCTGTATGTCTGTATGTCTGTCTGTATGTCTGTCTGTCTGTATGTCTGTCTGTATGTCTGTCTGTATGTCTGTCTGTATGTCTGTCTGTATGTCTGTCTGTATGTCTGTCTGTATGTCTGTCTGTATGTCTGTCTGTATGTCTGTCTGTATGTCTGTCTGTATGTCTGTCTGTCTGTATGTCTGTATGTCTGTCTGTATGTCTGTCTGTATGTCTGTCTGTATGTCTGTCTGTATGTCTGTCTGTATGTCTGTCTGTATGTCTGTCTGTATGTCTGTCTGTATGTCTGTCTGTATGTCTGTCTGTATGTCTGTCTGTATGTCTGTCTGTATGTCTGTCTGTATGTCTGTCTGTATGTCTGTCTGTATGTCTGTCTGTATGTCTGTCTGTCTGTATGTCTGTCTGTATGTCTGTCTGTATGTCTGTCTGTATGTCTGTCTGTATGTCTGTCTGTATGTCTGTCTGTATGTCTGTCTGTCTGTATGTCTGTCTGTATGTCTGTCTGTATGTCTGTCTGTATGTCTGTCTGTATGTCTGTCTGTATGTCTGTCTGTATGTCTGTCTGTATGTCTGTCTGTATGTCTGTCTGTATGTCTGTCTGTATGTCTGTCTGTATGTCTGTCTGTATGTCTGTCTGTATGTCTGTCTGTATGTCTGTCTGTATGTCTGTCTGTATGTCTGTCTGTATGTCTGTCTGTATGTCTGTCTGTATGTCTGTCTGTATGTCTGTCTGTATGTCTGTCTGTATGTCTGTCTGTATGTCTGTCTGTATGTCTGTCTGTATGTCTGTCTGTATGTCTGTCTGTATGTCTGTCTGTATGTCTGTCTGTCTGTATGTCTGTCTGTATGTCTGTCTGTATGTCTGTCTGTATGTCTGTCTGTATGTCTGTCTGTATGTCTGTCTGTATGTCTGTCTGTATGTCTGTCTGTATGTCTGTCTGTATGTCTGTCTGTATGTCTGTCTGTATGTCTGTCTGTATGTCTGTCTGTATGTCTGTCTGTATGTCTGTCTGTATGTCTGTCTGTATGTCTGTCTGTATGTCTGTCTATGTCTGTCTGTATGTCTGTCTGTATGTCTGTCTGTATGTCTGTCTGTATGTCTGTCTGTATGTCTGTCTGTATGTCTGTCTGTATGTCTGTCTGTATGTCTGTCTGTATGTCTGTCTGTATGTCTGTCTGTATGTCTGTCTGTATGTCTGTCTGTATGTCTGTCTGTATGTCTGTCTGTATGTCTGTCTGTATGTCTGTCTGTATGTCTGTCTGTATGTCTGTCTGTATGTCTGTCTGTATGTCTGTCTGTATGTCTGTCTGTATGTCTGTCTGTATGTCTGTCTGTATGTCTGTCTGTATGTCTGTCTGTATGTCTGTCTGTATGTCTGTCTGTATGTCTGTCTGTATGTCTGTCTGTATGTCTGTCTGTATGTCTGTCTGTATGTCTGTCTGTATGTCTGTCTGTATGTCTGTCTGTATGTCTGTCTGTCTGTATGTCTGTCTGTATGTCTGTCTGTATGTCTGTCTGTATGTCTGTCTGTATGTCTGTCTGTATGTCTGTCTGTATGTCTGTCTGTATGTCTGTCTGTATGTCTGTCTGTATGTCTGTCTGTATGTCTGTCTGTATGTCTGTCTGTATGTCTGTCTGTATGTCTGTCTGTATGTCTGTCTGTATGTCTGTCTGTATGTCTGTCTGTATGTCTGTCTGTATGTCTGTCTGTATGTCTGTCTGTATGTCTGTCTGTCTGTCTGTATGTCTGTCTGTATGTCTGTCTGTATGTCTGTCTGTATGTCTGTCTGTATGTCTGTCTGTATGTCTGTCTGTATGTCTGTCTGTATGTCTGTCTGTATGTCTGTCTGTATGTCTGTCTGTATGTCTGTCTGTATGTCTGTCTGTATGTCTGTCTGTATGTCTGTCTGTATGTCTGTCTGTATGTCTGTCTGTATGTCTGTCTGTATGTCTGTCTGTATGTCTGTCTGTCTGTATGTCTGTCTGTCTGTATGTCTGTCTGTCTGTATGTCTGTCTGTATGTCTGTCTGTCTGTATGTCTGTCTGTATGTCTGTCTGTATGTCTGTCTGTATGTCTGTCTGTATGTCTGTCTGTATGTCTGTCTGTATGTCTGTCTGTATGTCTGTCTGTATGTCTGTCTGTATGTCTGTCTGTATGTCTGTCTGTATGTCTGTCTGTATGTCTGTCTGTATGTATGTCTGTCTGTATGTCTGTATGTCTGTATGTCTGTATGTCTGTATGTCTGTATGTCTGTATGTCTGTATGTCTGTATGTCTGTCTGTCTGTATGTCTGTATGTCTGTATGTCGTCTGTATGTCTGTCTGTCTGTATGTCTGTCTGTATGTCTGTCTGTATGTCTGTCTGTATGTCTGTCTGTATGTCTGCTGTAGTCTGTCTGTATGTCTGTCTGTATGTCTGTCTGTATGTCTGTCTGTATGTCTGTCTGTATGTCTGTCTGTATGTCTGTCTGTATGTCTGTCTGTATGTCTGTCCTGTATGTCTGTCTGTATGTCTGTCTGTATGTCTGTCTGTATGTTGTCTGTATGTCTGTCTGTATGTCTGTCTGTATGTCTGTCTGTATGTCTGTCTGTCTGTATGTCTGTCTGTATGTCTGTCTGTATGTCTGTCTGTATGTCTGTCTGTATGTCTGTCTGTATGTCTGTCTGTATGTCTGTCTGTATGTCTGTCTGTATTCTGTCTGTATGTCTGTCTGTATGTCTGTCTGTATGTCTGTCTGTATGTCTGTCTGTATGTCTGTCTGTATGTCTGTCTG
>OY755038.1:178556137-178609751 GCA_963576565.1 Aspidapion aeneum | reverse complement strand
TATGTCTGTCTGTATGTCTGTATGTCTGTATGTCTGTATGTCTGTATGTCTGTATGTCTGTATGTCTGTATGTCTGTATGTCTGTATGTCTGTATGTCTGTATGTCTGTCTATATGTCTGTCTGTATGTCTGTCTGTATGTCTGTCTGTATGTCTGTCTGTATGTCTGTCTGTATGTCTGTCTGTATGTCTGTCTGTATGTCTGTCTGTATGTCTGTCTGTATGTCTGTCTGTATGTCTGTCTGTATGTCTGTCTGTATGTCTGTCTGTATGTCTGTCTGTATGTCTGTCTGTATGTCTGTCTGTATGTCTGTCTGTATGTCTGTCTGTATGTCTGTCTGTATGTCTGTCTGTATGTCTGTCTGTATGTCTGTCTGTATGTCTGTCTGTATGTCTGTCTGTATGTCTGTCTGTATGTCTGTCTGTATGTCTGTCTGTATGTCTGTCTGTATGTCTGTCTGTATGTCTGTCTGTATGTCTGTCTGTATGTCTGTCTGTATGTCTGTCTGTATGTCTGTCTGTCTGTATGTCTGTCTGTATGTCTGTCTGTATGTCTGTCTGTATGTCTGTCTGTATGTCTGTCTGTATGTCTGTCTGTATGTCTGTTCTGTATGTCTGTCTGTATGTCTGTCTGTATGTCTGTCTGTATGTCTGTCTGTATGTCTGTCTGTATGTCTGTCTGTATGTCTGTCTGTATGTCTGTCTGTATGTCTGTCTGTATGTCTGTCTGTATGTCTGTCTGTATGTCTGTCTGTATGTCTGGCTGTATGTCTGTCTGTATGTCTGTCTGTATGTCTGTATGTCTGTCTGTATGTCTGTCTGTATGTCTGTCTGTATGTCTGTCTGTATGTCTGTCTGTATGTCTGTCTGTATGTCTGTCTGTATGTCTGTCTGTATGTCTGTCTGTATGTCTGTCTGTATGTCTGTCTGTATGTCTGTCTGTATGTCTGTCCTGTATGTCTGTCTGTATGTCTGTCTGTATGTCTGTCTGTATGTCTGTCTGTATGTCTGTCTGTATGTCTGTCTGTATGTCTGTCTGTATGTCTGTCTGTATGTCTGTCTGTATGTCTGTCTGTATGTCTGTCTGTATGTCTGTCTGTATGTCTGTCTGTATGTCTGTCTGTATGTCTGTCTGTATGTCTGTCTGTATGTCTGTATGTCTGTCTGTATGTCTGTCTGTATGTCTGTATGTCTGTCTGTATGTCTGTCTGTATGTCTGTCTGTATGTCTGTCTGTATGTCTGTCTGTATGTCTGTCTGTATGTCTGTCTGTATGTCTGTCTGTATGTCTGTCTGTATGTCTGTCTGTATGTCTGTCTGTATGTCTGTCTGTATGTCTGTCTGTATGTCTGTCTGTATGTCTGTCTGTATGTCTGTCTGTATGTCTGTCTGTATGTCTGTCTGTATGTCTGTCTGTATGTCTGTCTGTATGTCTGTCTGTATGTCTGTCTGTATGTCTGTCTGTATGTCTGTCTGTATGTCTGTCTGTATGTCTGTCTGTATGTCTGTCTGTATGTCTGTCTGTATGTCTGTCTGTATGTCTGTCTGTATGTCTGTCTGTATGTCTGTCTGTATGTCTGTCTGTATGTCTGTCTGTATGTCTGTCTGTATGTCTGTCTGTATGTCTGTCTGTATGTCTGTCTGTATGTCTGTCTGTATGTCTGTCTGTATGTCTGTCTGTATGTCTGTCTGTATGTCTGTCTGTATGTCTGTCTGTATGTCTGTCTGTATGTCTGTCTGTATGTCTGTCTGTATGTCTGTCTGTATGTCTGTCTGTATGTCTGTCTGTATGTCTGTCTGTATGTCTGTCTGTATGTCTGTCTGTATGTCTGTCTGTATGTCTGTCTGTATGTCTGTCTGTATGTCTGTCTGTATGTCTGTCTGTATGTCTGTCTGTATGTCTGTCTGTATGTCTGTCTGTATGTCTGTCTGTATGTCTGTCTGTATGTCTGTCTGTATGTCTGTCTGTATGTCTGTCTGTATGTCTGTCTGTATGTCTGTCTGTATGTCTGTCTGTATGTCTGTCTGTATGTCTGTCTGTATGTCTGTCTGTATGTCTGTCTGTATGTCTGTCTGTATGTCTGTCTGTATGTCTGTCTGTATGTCTGTCTGTATGTCTGTCTGTATGTCTGTCTGTATGTCTGTCTGTATGTCTGTCTGTATGTCTGTCTGTATGTCTGTCTGTATGTCTGTCTGTATGTCTGTCTGTATGTCTGTCTGTATGTCTGTCTGTATGTCTGTCTGTATGTCTGTCTGTATGTCTGTCTGTATGTCTGTCTGTATGTCTGTCTGTATGTCTGTCTGTATGTCTGTCTGTATGTCTGTCTGTATGTCTGTCTGTATGTCTGTCTGTATGTCTGTCTGTATGTCTGTCTGTATGTCTGTTGTCTGTCTGTATGTCTGTCTGTATGTCTGTCTGTATGTCTGTCTGTATGTCTGTCTGTATGTCTGTCTGTATGTCTGTCTGTATGTCTGTCTGTATGTCTGTCTGTATGTCTGTCTGTATGTCTGTCTGTATGTCTGTCTGTATGTCTGTCTGTATGTCTGTCTGTATGTCTGTCTGTATGTCTGTCTGTATGTCTGTCTGTATGTCTGTCTGTATGTCTGTCTGTATGTCTGTCTGTATGTCTGTCTGTATGTCTGTCTGTATGTCTGTCTGTATGTCTGTCTGTATGTCTGTCTGTATGTCTGTCTGTATGTCTGTCTGTATGTCTGTCTGTATGTCTGTCTGTATGTCTGTCTGTATGTCTGTCTGTATGTCTGTCTGTATGTCTGTCTGTATGTCTGTCTGTATGTCTGTCTGTATGTCTGTCTGTATGTCTGTCTGTATGTCTGTCTGTATGTCTGTCTGTATGTCTGTCTGTATGTCTGTCTGTATGTCTGTCTGTATGTCTGTCTGTATGTCTGTCTGTATGTCTGTCTGTATGTCTGTCTGTATGTCTGTCTGTCTGTATGTCTGTCTGTCTGTATGTCTGTCTGTATGTCTGTCTGTATGTCTGTCTGTATGTCTGTCTGTATGTCTGTCTGTATGTCTGTCTGTATGTCTGTCTGTATGTCTGTCTGTATGTCTGTCTGTATGTCTGTCTGTATGTCTGTCTGTATGTCTGTCTGTATGTCTGTCTGTATGTCTGTCTGTATGTCTGTCTGTATGTCTGTCTGTATGTCTGTCTGTATGTCTGTCTGTATGTCTGTCTGTATGTCTGTCTGTATGTCTGTCTGTATGTCTGTCTGTATGTCTGTCTGTATGTCTGTCTGTATGTCTGTCTGTATGTCTGTCTGTATGTCTGTCTGTATGTCTGTCTGTATGTCTGTCTGTATGTCTGTCTGTATGTCTGTCTGTATGTCTGTCTGTATGTCTGTCTGTATGTCTGTCTGTATGTCTGTCTGTATGTCTGTCTGTATGTCTTCTGTATGTCTGTATGTCTGTCTGTATGTCTGTCTGTATGTCTGTCTGTATGTCTGTCTGTATGTCTGTCTGTATGTCTGTCTGTATGTCTGTCTGTATGTCTGTCTGTATGTCTGTCTGTATGTCTGTCTGTATGTCTGTCTGTATGTCTGTCTGTATGTCTGTTTGTATGTCTGTCTGTATGTCTGTCTGTATGTCTGTCTGTATGTCTGCCTGTATGTCTGTCTGTATGTCTGTCTGTATGTCTGTCTGTATGTCTGTCTGTCTGTATGTCTGTCTGTATGTCTGTCTGTCTGTCTGTCTGTCTGTCTGTCTGTATGTATGTCTGTCTGTATGTCTGTCTGTATGTCTGTATGTCTGTCTGTATGTCTGTCTGTATGTCTGTCTGTATGTCTGTCTGTCTGTCTGTCTGTATGTCTGTCTGTATGTCTGTCTGTATGTCTGTCTGTATGTCTGTCTGTATGTCTGTCTGTATGTCTGTCTGTATGTCTGTCTGTATGTCTGTCTGTATGTCTGTCTGTATGTCTGTCTGTATGTCTGTCTGTATGTCTGTCTGTATGTCTGTCTGTATGTCTGTCTGTATGTCTGTCTGTATGTCTGACTGTATGTATGTCTGTATGTCTGTCTGTATGTCTGTCTGTATGTCTGTCTGTATGTCTGTCTGTATGTCTGTCTGTATGTCTGTCTGTATGTCTGTCTGTATGTCTGTCTGTATGTCTGTCTGTATGTCTGTCTGTATGTCTGTCTGTATGTCTGTCTGTATGTCTGTCTGTATGTCTGTCTGTATGTCTGTCTGTATGTCTGTCTGTATGTCTGTCTGTATGTCTGTCTGTATGTCTGTCTGTATGTCTGTCTGTATGTCTGTCTGTATGTCTGTCTGTATGTCTGTCTGTATGTCTGTCTGTATGTCTGTCTGTATGTCTGTCTGTATGTGTGTCTGTATGTCTGTCTGTATGTCTGTCGGTATGTCTGTCTGTATGTCTGTCTGTATGTCTGTCTGTATGTCTGTCTGTATGTCTGTCTGTATGTCTGTCTGTATGTCTGTCTGTATGTCTGTCTGTATGTCTGTCTGTATGTCTGTCTGTTTGTCTGTCTGTATGTCTGTCTGTATGTCTGTCTGTATGTCTGTCTGTATGTCTGTCTGTATGTCTGTCTGTATGTCTGTCTGTATGTCTGTCTGTATGTCTGTCTGTATGTCTGTCTGTATGTCTGTCTGTCTGTATGTCTGTCTGTATGTCTGTCTGTATGTCTGTCTGTATGTCTGTCTGTATGTCTGTCTGTATGTCTGTCTGTATGTCTGTCTGTATGTCTGTCTGTATGTCTGTCTGTATGTCTGTCTGTATGTCTGTCTGTATGTCTGTCTGTCTGTATGTCTGTCTGTATGTCTGTCTGTCTGTCTGTCTGTCTGTATGTCTGTCTGTATGTCTGTCTGTATGTCTGTCTGTATGTCTGTCTGTATGTCTGTCTGTATGTCTGTCTGTATGTCTGTCTGTATGTCTGTCTGTATGTCTGTCTGTATGTCTGTCTGTATGTCTGTCTGTATGTCTGTCTGTATGTCTGTCTGTATGTCTGTCTGTATGTCTGTCTGTATGTCTGTCTGTATGTCTGTCTGTATGTCTGTCTGTATGTCTGTCTGTATGTCTGTCTGTATGTCTGTCTGTCTGTATGTCTGTATGTCTGTCTGTATGTCTGTCTGTATGTCTGTCTGTATGTCTGTCTGTATGTCTGTCTGTATGTCTGTCTGTATGTCTGTCTGTATGTCTGTCTGTATGTCTGTATGTCTGTCTGTATGTCTGTCTGTATGTCTGTCTGTATGTCTGTCTGTATGTCTGTCTGTATGTCTGTCTGTATGTCTGTCTGTATGTCTGTCTGTATGTCTGTCTGTATGTCTGTCTGTATGTCTGTCTGTATGTCTGTCTGTATGTCTGTCTGTATGTCTGTCTGTATGTCTGTCTGTATGTCTGTCTGTATGTCTGTCTGTATGTCTGTCTGTATGTCTGTCTGTATGTCTGTCTGTATGTCTGTCTGTATGTCTGTCTGTATGTCTGTCTGTATGTCTGTCTGTATGTCTGTCTGTATGTCTGTCTGTATGTCTGTCTGTATGTCTGTCTGTATGTCTGTCTGTATGTCTGTCTGTATGTCTGTCTGTATGTCTGTCTGTATGTCTGTCTGTATGTCTGTCTGTATGTCTGTCTGTATGTCTGTCTGTATGTCTGTCTGTATGTCTGTCTGTATGTCTGTCTGTATGTATGTCTGTCTGTATGTCTGTCTGTATGTCTGTCTGTATGTCTGTCTGTATGTCTGTCTGTATGTCTGTCTGTATGTCTGTCTGTATGTCTGTCTGTATGTCTGTCTGTATGTCTGTCTGTATGTCTGTCTGTATGTCTGTCTGTATGTCTGTCTGTATGTCTGTCTGTATGTCTGTCTGTATGTCTGTCTGTATGTCTGTCTGTATGTCTGTCTGTATGTCTGTCTGTATGTCTGTCTGTATGTCTGTCTGTATGTCTGTCTGTATGTCTGTCTGTATGTCTGTATGTCTGTATGTCTGTCTGTATGTCTGTCTGTATGTCTGTCTGTATGTCTGTCTGTATGTCTGTCTGTATGTCTGTCTGTATGTCTGTCTGTATGTTTGTCTGTATGTCTGTCTGTATGTCTGTCTGTATGTCTGTCTGTATGTCTGTCTGTATGTCTGTCTGTATGTCTGTCTGTATGTCTGTCTGTATGTCTGTCTGTATGTCTGTCTGTATGTCTGTCTGTATGTCTGTCTGTATGTCTGTCTGTATGTCTGTCTGTATGTCTGTCTGTATGTCTGTCTGTATGTCTGTCTGTATGTCTGTCTGTATGTCTGTCTGTATGTCTGTCTGTATGTCTGTCTGTATGTCTGTCTGTATGTCTGTCTGTATGTCTGTCTGTATGTCTGTCTGTATGTCTGTCTGTATGTCTGTCTGTATGTCTGTCTGTATGTCTGTCTGTATGTCTGTCTGTATGTCTGTCTGTATGTCTGTCTGTATGTCTGTCTGTATGTCTGTCTGTATGTCTGTCTGTATGTCTGTCTGTATGTCTGTCTGTATGTCTGTCTGTATGTCTGTCTGTATGTCTGTCTGTATGTCTGTCTGTATGTCTGTCTGTATGTCTGTCTGTATGTCTGTCTGTATGTCTGTCTGTATGTCTGTCTGTATGTCTGTCTGTATGTCTGTCTGTATGTCTGTCTGTATGTCTGTCTGTATGTCTGTCTGTATGTCTGTCTGTATGTCTGTCTGTATGTCTGTCTGTATGTCTGTCTGTATGTCTGTCTGTATGTCTGTCTGTATGTCTGTCTGTATGTCTGTCTGTATGTCTGTCTGTATGTCTGTCTGTATGTCTGTCTGTATGTCTGTCTGTATGTCTGTCTGTATGTCTGTCTGTATGTCTGTCTGTATGTCTGTCTGTATGTCTGTCTGTATGTCTGTCTGTCTGTATGTCTGTCTGTATGTCTGTCTGTATGTCTGTCTGTCTGTATGTCTGTCTGTATGTCTGTCTGTATGTCTGTCTGTATGTCTGTCTGTATGTCTGTCTGTATGTCTGTCTGTATGTCTGTCTGTATGTCTGTCTGTATGTCTGTCTGTATGTCTGTCTGTATGTCTGTCTGTATGTCTGTCTGTATGTCTGTCTGTATGTCTGTCTGTATGTCTGTCTGTATGTCTGTCTGTATGTCTGTCTGTATGTCTGTCTGTATGTCTGTCTGTATGTCTGTCTGTATGTCTGTCTGTATGTCTGTCTGTATGTCTGTCTGTATGTCTGTCTGTCTGTATGTCTGTCTGTATGTCTGTCTGTATGTCTGTCTGTATGTCTGTCTGTATGTCTGTCTGTATGTCTGTCTGTATGTCTGTCTGTATGTCTGTCTGTATGTCTGTCTGTATGTCTGTCTGTATGTCTGTCTGTATGTCTGTCTGTATGTCTGTCTGTATGTCTGTCTGTATGTCTGTCTGTATGTCTGTCTGTATGTCTGTCTGTATGTCTGTCTGTATGTCTGTCTGTATGTCTGTCTGTATGTCTGTCTGTATGTCTGTCTGTATGTCTGTCTGTATGTCTGTCTGTATGTCTGTCTGTATGTCTGTCTGTATGTCTGTCTGTATGTCTGTCTGTATGTCTGTCTGTATGTCTGTCTGTATGTCTGTCTGTATGTCTGTCTGTATGTCTGTCTGTATGTCTGTCTGTATGTCTGTCTGTATGTCTGTCTGTATGTCTGTCTGTATGTCTGTCTGTATGTCTGTCTGTATGTCTGTCTGTATGTCTGTCTGTATGTCTGTCTGTATGTCTGTCTGTATGTCTGTCTGTATGTCTGTCTGTATGTCTGTCTGTATGTCTGTCTGTATGTCTGTCTGTATGTCTGTCTGTATGTCTGTCTGTCTGTCTGTATGTCTGTCTGTCTGTATGTCTGTCTCTATGTCTGTCTGTATGTCTGTCTGTATGTCTGTCTGTATGTCTGTCTGTATGTCTGTCTGTATGTCTGTCTGTATGTCTGTCTGTATGTCTGTCTGTATGTCTGTCTGTATGTCTGTCTGTATGTCTGTCTGTATGTCTGTCTGTCTGTATGTCTGTCTGTATGTCTGTCTGTATGTCTGTCTGTATGTCTGTCTGTATGTCTGTCTGTATGTCTGTCTGTATGTCTGTCTGTATGTCTGTCTGTATGTCTGTCTGTATGTCTGTCTGTATGTCTGTCTGTATGTCTGTCTGTATGTCTGTCTGTATGTCTGTCTGTATGTCTGTCTGTATGTCTGTATGTCTGTCTGTATGTCTGTCTGTATGTCTGTCTGTATGTCTGTCTGTATGTCTGTCTGTATGTCTGTCTGTATGTCTGTCTGTATGTCTGTCTGTATGTCTGTCTGTATGTCTGTCTGTATGTCTGTCTGTATGTCTGTCTGTATGTCTGTCTGTATGTCTGTCTGTATGTCTGTCTGTATGTCTGTCTGTATGTCTGTCTGTATGTCTGTCTGTATGTCTGTCTGTATGTCTGTCTGTATGTCTGTCTGTATGTCTGTCTGTATGTCTGTCTGTATGTCTGTCTGTATGTCTGTCTGTATGTCTGTCTGTATGTCTGTCTGTATGTCTGTCTGTATGTCTGTCTGTATGTCTGTCTGTATGTCTGTCTGTATGTCTGTCTGTATGTCTGTCTGTATGTCTGTCTGTATGTCTGTCTGTATGTCTGTCTGTATGTCTGTCTGTATGTCTGTCTGTATGTCTGTCTGTATGTCTGTCTGTATGTCTGTCTGTATGTCTGTCTGTATGTCTGTCTGTATGTCTGTCTGTATGTCTGTCTGTATGTCTGTCTGTATGTCTGTCTGTATGTCTGTCTGTATGTTTGTCTGTATGTCTGTCTGTATGTCTGTCTGTATGTCTGTCTGTCTGTATGTCTGTCTGTATGTCTGTCTGTATGTCTGTCTGTATGTCTGTCTGTATGTCTGTCTGTATGTCTGTCTGTCTGTATGTCTGTCTGTATGTCTGTATGTCTGTCTATATGTCTGTCTGTATGTCTGTCTATATGTCTGTCTGTATGTCTGTCTGTATGTCTGTCTGTATGTCTGTCTGTATGTCTGCCTGTATGTCTGTCTGTATGTCTGTCTGTATGTCTGTCTGTATGTCTGTCCGTATGTCTGTCTGTATGTCTGTCTGTATGTCTGTCTGTATGTCTGTCTGTATGTCTGTCTGTATGTCTGTCTGTATGTCTGTCTGTATGTCTGTCTGTACGTCTGTCTGTATGTCTGTCTGTATGTCTGTCTGTATGTCTGTCTGTATGTCTGTCTGTATGTCTGTCTGTATGTCTGTCTGTATGTCTGTCTGTATGTCTGTCTGTATGTCTGTCTGTCTGTCTGTATGTCTGTCTGTATGTCTGTCTGTATGTCTGTCTGTATGTCTGTCTGTATGTCTGTCTGTATGTCTGTCTGTATGTCTGTCTGTATGTCTGTCTGTATGTCTGTCTGTATGTCTGTCTGTATGTCTGTCTGTATGTCTGTCTGTATGTCTGTCTGTATGTCTGTCTGTATGTCTGTCTGTATGTCTGTCTGTATGTCTGTCTGTATGTCTGTCTGTATGTCTGTCTGTATGTCTGTCTGTATGTCTGTCTGTATGTCTGTCTGTATGTCTGTCTGTATGTCTGTCTGTATGTCTGTCTGTATGTCTGTCTGTATGTCTGTCTGTATGTCTGTCTGTATGTCTGTCTGTATGTCTGTATGTCTGTCTGTATGTCTGTCTGTATGTCTGTCTGTATGTCTGTCTGTATGTCTGTCTGTATGTCTGTCTGTATGTCTGTCTGTATGTCTGTCTGTATGTCTGTCTGTATGTCTGTCTGTATGTCTGTCTGTATGTCTGTCTGTATGTCTGTCTGTATGTCTGTCTGTATGTCTGTCTGTATGTCTGTCTGTATGTCTGTCTGTATGTCTGTCTGTATGTCTGTCTGTATGTCTGTCTGTATGTCTGTCTGTATGTCTGTCTGTATGTCTGTCTGTATGTCTGTCTGTATGTCTGTCTGTATGTCTGTCTGTATGTCTGTCTGTATGTCTGTCTGTATGTCTGTCTGTATGTCTGTCTGTATGTCTGTCTGTATGTCTGTCTGTATGTCTGTCTGTATGTCTGTCTGTATGTCTGTCTGTATGTCTGTCTGTATGTCTGTCTGTATGTCTGTCTGTATGTCTGTCTGTATGTCTGTCTGTATGTCTGTCTGTATGTCTGTCTGTATGTCTGTCTGTATGTCTGTCTGTATGTCTGTCTGTATGTCTGTCTGTATGTCTGTCTGTATGTCTGTCTGTATGTCTGTCTGTATGTCTGTCTGTATGTCTGTCTGTCTGTATGTCTGTCTGTATGTCTGTCTGTATGTCTGTCTGTATGTCTGTCTGTATGTCTGTCTGTATGTCTGTCTGTATGTCTGTCTGTATGTCTGGCTGTATGTCTGTCTGTATGTCTGTCTGTATGTCTGTCTGTATGTCTGTCTGTATGTCTGTCTGTATGTCTGTATGTCTGTCTGTATGTCTGTCTGTATGTCTGTCTGTATGTCTGTCTGTATGTCTGTCTGTATGTCTGTCTGTATGTCTGTCTGTATGTCTGTCTGTATGTCTGTCTGTATGTCTGTCTGTATGTCTGTCTGTATGTCTGTCTGTATGTCTGTCTGTATGTCTGTCTGTATGTCTGTCTGTATGTCTGTCTGTATGTCTGTCTGTATGTCTGTCTGTATGTCTGTCTGTATGTCTGTATGTCTGTCTGTATGTCTGTCTGTATGTCTGTCTGTATGTCTGTCTGTATGTCTATCTGTATGTCTGTCTGTATGTCTGTCTGTATGTCTGTCTGTATGTCTGTCTGTATGTCTGTCTGTATGTCTGTCTGTATATCTGTCTGTATGTCTGTCTGTATGTCTGTCTGTATGTCTGTATGTCTGTCTGTATGTCTGTCTGTCTGTATGTCTGTCTGTATGTCTGTCTGTATGTCTGTCTGTATGTCTGTATGTATGTCTGTCTGTATGTCTGTCTGTATGTCTGTCTGTATGTCTGTCTGTATGTCTGTCTGTATGTCTGTCTGTATGTCTGTCTGTATGTCTGTCTGTATGTCTGTCTGTATGTCTGTCTGTATGTCTGTCTGTATGTCTGTCTGTATGTCTGTCTGTATGTCTGTCTGTATGTCTGTCTGTATGTCTGTCTGTATGTCTGTCTGTATGTCTGTCTGTATGTCTGTCTGTATGTCTGTCTGTATGTCTGTCTGTATGTCTGTCTGTATGTCTGTCTGTATGTCTGTCTGTATGTCTGTCTGTATGTCTGTCTGTATGTCTGTCTGTATGTCTGTCTGTATGTCTGTCTGTATGTCAGTCTGTATGTCTGTCTGTATGTCTGTCTGTATGTCTGTATGTCTGTCTGTATGTCTGTCTGTATGTCTGTCTGTATGTCTGTCTGTATGTCTGTCTGTATGTCTGTCTGTATGTCTGTCTGTATGTCTGTCTGTATGTCTGTCTGTATGTCTGTCTGTATGTCTGTCTGTATGTCTGTCTGTATGTCTGTCTGTCTGTATGTCTGTCTGTATGTCTGTCTGTATGTCTGTCTGTATGTCTGTCTGTATGTCTGTCTGTATGTCTGTCTGTATGTCTGTCTGTATGTCTGTCTGTATGTCTGTCTGTATGTCTGTCTGTATGTCTGTCTGTATGTCTGTCTGTCTGTATGTCTGTCTGTATGTCTGTCTGTATGTCTGTCTGTATGTCTGTCTGTATGTCTGTCTGTATGTCTGTCTGTATGTCTGTCTGTATGTCTGTCTGTATGTCTGTCTGTATGTCTGTCTGTATGTCTGTCTGTATGTCTGTCTGTATGTCTGTCTGTATGTCTGTATGTCTGTCTGTATGTCTGTCTGTATGTCTGTCTGTATGTCTGTCTGTATGTCTGTCTGTATGTCTGTCTGTATGTCTGTCTGTATGTCTGTCTGTATGTCTGTCTGTATGTCTGTCTGTATGTCTGTCTGTATGTCTGTCTGTATGTCTGTCTGTATGTCTGTCTGTATGTCTGTCTGTATGTCTGTCTGTATGTCTGTCTGTATGTCTGTCTGTATGTCTGTCTGTATGTCTGTCTGTATGTCTGTCTGTATGTCTGTCTGTATGTCTGTCTGTATGTCTGTCTGTATGTCTGTCTGTATGTCTGTCTGTATGTCTGTCTGTATGTCTGTCTGTCTGTATGTCTGTCTGTATGTCTGTCTGTATGTCTGTCTGTATGTCTGTCTGTATGTCTGTCTGTATGTCTGTCTGTATGTCTGTCTGTCTGTATGTCTGTCTGTATGTCTGTCTGTATGTCTGTCTGTATGTCTGTCTGTATGTCTGTCTGTATGTCTGTCTGTATGTCTGTCTGTATGTCTGTCTGTATGTCTGTCTGTATGTCTGTCTGTATGTATGTCTGTATGTCTGTCTGTATGTCTGTCTGTATGTCTGTCTGTATGTCTGTCTGTATGTCTGTCTGTCTGTATGTCTGTCTGTATGTCTGTCTGTATGTCTGTCTGTATGTCTGTCTGTATGTCTGTCTGTATGTCTGTCTGTATGTCTGTCTGTATGTCTGTCTGTATGTCTGTCTGTATGTCTGTCTGTATGTCTGTCTGTATGTCTGTCTGTATGTCTGTCTGTATGTCTGTCTGTATGTCTGTCTGTATGTCTGTCTGTATGTCTGTCTGTATGTCTGTCTGTATGTCTGTCTGTATGTCTGTCTGTATGTCTGTCTGTATGTCTGTCTGTATGTCTGTCTGTATGTCTGTCTGTATCTGTCTGTCTGTATGTCTGTCTGTATGTCTGTCTGTATGTCTGTCTGTATGTCTGTCTGTATGTCTGTCTGTATGTCTGTCTGTATGTCTGTCTGTATGTCTGTCTGTATGTCTGTCTGTATGTCTGTCTGTATGTCTGTATGTCTGTCTGTATGTCTGTCTGTATGTCTGTCTGTATGTCTGTCTGTATGTCTGTCTGTATGTCTGTCTGTATGTCTGTCTGTATGTCTGTCTGTATGTCTGTATGTCTGTCTGTATGTCTGTCTGTATGTCTGTCTGTATGTCTGTCTGTATGTCTGTCTGTATGTCTGTCTGTATGTCTGTCTGTATGTCTGTCTGTATGTCTGTCTGTATGTCTGTCTGTATGTCTGTCTGTATGTCTGTCTGTATGTCTGTCTGTATGTCTGTCTGTATGTCTGTCTGTATGTCTGTCTGTATGTCTGTATGTCTGTCTGTATGTCTGTCTGTATGTCTGTCTGTCTGTATGTCTGTCTGTATGTCTGTCTGTATGTCTGTCTGTATGTCTGTCTGTATGTCTGTCTGTATGTCTGTCTGTATGTCTGTCTGTATGTCTGTCTGTATGTCTGTCTGTATGTCTGTCTGTATGTCTGTCTGTATGTCTGTCTGTATGTCTGTCTGTATGTCTGTCTGTATGTCTGTCTGTATGTCTGTCTGTATGTCTGTCTGTATGTCTGTCTGTATGTCTGTCTGTATGTCTGTCTGTATGTCTGTCTGTATGTCTGTCTGTATGTCTGTCTGTATGTCTGTCTGTATGTCTGTCTGTATGTCTGTCTGTATGTCTGTCTGTCTGTATGTCTGTCTGTATGTCTGTCTGTATGTCTGTCTGTATGTCTGTCTGTATGTCTGTCTGTATGTCTGTCTGTATGTCTGTCTGTATGTCTCTCTGTATGTCTCTCTGTATTTCTGTCTGTATGTCTGTCTGTATGTCTGTCTGTATGTCTGTCTGTATGTCTGTCTGTATGTCTGTCTGTATGTCTGTCTGTATGTCTGTCTGTATGTCTGTCTGTATGTCTGTCTGTATGTCTGTCTGTATGTCTGTCTGTATGTCTGTCTGTCTGTCTGTATGTCTGTCTGTCTGTATGTCTGTCTGTATGTCTGTCTGTATGTCTGTCTGTATGTCTGTCTGTATGTCTGTCTGTATGTCTGTCTGTATGTCTGTCTGTATGTCTGTCTGTATGTCTGTCTGTATGTCTGTCTGTATGTCTGTCTGTATGTCTGTCTGTATGTCTGTCTGTATGTCTGTCTGTATGTCTGTCTGTATGTCTGTCTGTATGTCTGTCTGTATGTCTGTCTGTATGTCTGTCTGTATGTCTGTCTGTATGTCTGTCTGTATGTCTGTCTGTATGTCTGTCTGTATGTCTGTCTGTATGTCTGTCTGTATGTCTGTCTGTATGTCTGTCTGTATGTCTGTCTGTATGTCTGTCTGTATGTCTGTCTGTATGTCTGTCTGTATGTCTGTCTGTATGTCTGTCTGTATGTCTGTCTGTATGTCTGTATGTCTGTCTGTATGTCTGTCTGTATGTCTGTCTGTATGTCTGTCTGTATGTCTGTCTGTATGTCTGTCTGTATGTCTGTCTGTCTGTATGTCTGTCTGTATGTCTGTCTGTATGTCTGTCTGTATGTCTGTCTGTATGTCTGTCTGTATGTCTGTCTGTCTGTATGTCTGTCTGTATGTCTGTCTGTATGTCTGTCTGTATGTCTGTCTGTATGTCTGTCTGTATGTCTGTCTGTATGTCTGTCTGTATGTCTGTCTGTATGTCTGTCTGTATGTCTGTCTGTATGTCTGTCTGTATGTCTGTCTGTATGTCTGTCTGTATGTCTGTCTGTATGTCTGTCTGTCTGTATGTCTGTCTGTATGTCTGTCTGTATGTCTGTCTGTATGTCTGTCTGTATGTCTGTCTGTATGTCTGTCTGTATGTCTGTCTGTATGTCTGTCTGTATGTCTGTCTGTATGTCTGTCTGTATGTCTGTCTGTATGTCTGTCTGTATGTCTGTCTGTATGTCTGTCTGTATGTCTGTCTGTATGTCTGTCTGTATGTCTGTCTGTATGTCTGTCTGTATGTCTGTCTGTATGTCTGTCTGTATGTCTGTCTGTATGTCTGTCTGTATGTCTGTCTGTATGTCTGTCTGTATGTCTGTCTGTATGTCTGTCTGTATGTCTGTCTGTATGTCTGTCTGTATGTCTGTCTGTATGTCTGTCTGTATGTCTGTCTGTATGTCTGTCTGTATGTCTGTCTGTATGTCTGTCTGTATGTCTGTCTGTATGTCTGTCTGTATGTCTGTCTGTATGTCTGTCTGTATGTCTGTCTGTATGTCTGTCTGTATGTCTGTCTGTATGTCTGTCTGTATGTCTGTCTGTATGTCTGTCTGTATGTCTGTCTGTATGTCTGTCTGTATGTCTGTCTGTATGTCTGTCTGTATGTCTGTCTGTATGTCTGTCTGTATGTCTGTCTGTATGTCTGTCTGTATGTCTGTCTGTATGTCTGTCTGTATGTCTGTCTGTATGTCTGTCTGTATGTCTGTCTGTATGTCTGTCTGTATGTCTGTCTGTATGTCTGTCTGTATGTCTGTCTGTATGTCTGTCTGTATGTCTGTCTGTATGTCTGTCTGTATGTCTGTCTGTATGTCTGTCTGTATGTCTGTCTGTATGTCTGTCTGTATGTCTGTCTGTATGTCTGTCTGTATGTCTGTCTGTATGTCTGTCTGTATGTCTGTCTGTCTGTATGTCTGTCTGTATGTCTGTCTGTATGTCTGTCTGTATGTCTGTCTGTATGTCTGTCTGTATGTCTGTCTGTATGTCTGTCTGTATGTCTGTCTGTATGTCTGTCTGTATGTCTGTCTGTATGTCTGTCTGTATGTCTGTCTGTATGTCTGTCTGTATGTCTGTCTGTATGTCTGTCTGTATGTCTGTCTGTATGTCTGTCTGTATGTCTGTCTGTATGTCTGTCTGTATGTCTGTCTGTATGTCTGTCTGTATGTCTGTCTGTATGTCTGTCTGTATGTCTGTCTGTATGTCTGTCTGTATGTCTGTCTGTATGTCTGTCTGTATGTCTGTCTGTATGTCTGTCTGTATGTCTGTCTGTATGTCTGTCTGTATGTCTGTCTGTATGTCTGTCTGTATGTCTGTCTGTATGTCTGTCTGTATGTCTGTCTGTATGTCTGTCTGTATGTCTGTCTGTATGTCTGTCTGTATGTCTGTCTGTATGTCTGTCTGTATGTCTGTCTGTATGTCTGTCTGTATGTCTGTCTGTATGTCTGTCTGTATGTCTGTCTGTATGTCTGTCTGTATGTCTGTATGTATGTCTGTCTGTATGTCTGTCTGTATGTCTGTCTGTATGTCTGTCTGTATGTCTGTCTGTATGTCTGTCTGTATGTCTGTCTGTATGTCTGTCTGTATGTCTGTCTGTATGTCTGTCTGTATGTCTGTCTGTATGTCTGTCTGTATGTCTGTCTGTATGTCTGTCTGTATGTCTGTCTGTATGTCTGTCTGTATGTCTGTCTGTATGTCTGTCTGTATGTCTGTCTGTATGTCTGTCTGTATGTCTGTCTGTATGTCTGTCTGTATGTCTGTCTGTATGTCTGTCTGTATGTCTGTCTGTATGTCTGTCTGTATGTCTGTCTGTATGTCTGTCTGTATGTCTGTCTGTATGTCTGTCTGTATGTCTTTCTGTATGTCTGTCTGTATGTCTGTCTGTATGTCTGTCTGTATGTCTGTCTGTATGTCTGTCTGTCTGTCTGTATGTCTGTCTGTATGTCTGTATGTCTGTCTGTATGTCTGTCTGTATGTCTGTCTGTATGTCTGTCTGTATGTCTGTCTGTATGTCTGTCTGTATGTCTGTCTGTATGTCTGTCTGTATGTCTGTCTGTATGTCTGTCTGTATGTCTGTCTGTCTGTATGTCTGTCTGTATGTCTGTCTGTATGTCTGTCTGTATGTCTGTCTGTATGTCTGTCTGTATGTCTGTCTGTATGTCTGTCTGTATGTCTGTCTGTATGTCTGTCTGTATGTCTGTCTGTATGTCTGTCTGTATGTCTGTCTGTATGTCTGTCTGTATGTCTGTCTGTATGTCTGTCTGTATGTCTGTCTGTATGTCTGTCTGTATGTCTGTCTGTATGTCTGTCTGTATGTCTGTCTGTATGTCTGTCTGTATGTCTGTCTGTATGTCTGTCTGTATGTCTGTCTGTCTGTATGTCTGTCTGTATGTCTGTCTGTATGTCTGTCTGTATGTCTCTCTGTATGTCTGTCTGTATGTCTGTCTGTATGTCTGTCTGTATGTCTGTCTGTATGTCTGTCTGTATGTCTGTCTGTATGTCTGTCTGTATGTCTGTCTGTATGTCTGTCTGTATGTCTGTCTGTATGTCTGTCTGTATGTCTGTCTGTATGTCTGTCTGTATGTCTGTCTGTATGTCTGTCTGTATGTCTGTCTGTATGTCTGTCTGTCTGTATGTCTGTCTGTATGTCTGTCTGTATGTCTGTCTGTATGTCTGTCTGTATGTCTGTCTGTCTGTATGTCTGTATGTCTGTCTGTATGTCTGTCTGTATGTCTGTCTGTATGTCTGTCTGTATGTCTGTCTGTATGTCTGTCTGTATGTCTGTCTGTATGTCTGTCTGTATGTCTGTCTGTATGTCTGTCTGTATGTCTGTCTGTCTGTATGTCTGTCTGTATGTCTGTCTGTATGTCTGTCTGTATGTCTGTCTGTATGTCTGTCTGTATGTCTGTCTGTATGTCTGTCTGTATGTCTGTCTGTATGTCTGTCTGTATGTCTGTCTGTATGTCTGTCTGTATGTCTGTCTGTATGTCTGTCTGTCTGTATGTCTGTCTGTATGTCTGTCTGTATGTCTGTCTGTATGTCTGTCTGTATGTCTGTCTGTATGTCTGTCTGTATGTCTGTCTGTATGTCTGTCTGTATGTCTGTCTGTATGTCTGTCTGTATGTCTGTCTGTATGTCTGTCTGTATGTCTGTCTGTATGTCTGTCTGTATGTCTGTCTGTATGTCTGTCTGTCTGTATGTCTGTCTGTATGTCTGTCTGTATGTCTGTCTGTATGTCTGTCTGTATGTCTGTCTGTATGTCTGTCTGTATGTCTGTCTGTATGTCTGTCTGTATGTCTGTCTGTATGTCTGTCTGTATGTCTGTCTGTATGTCTGTCTGTATGTCTGTCTGTATGTCTGTCTGTATGTCTGTCTGTATGTCTGTCTGTATGTCTGTCTGTATGTCTGTCTGTATGTCTGTCTGTATGTCTGTCTGTATGTCTGTCTGTATGTCTGTCTGTATGTCTGTCTGTATGTCTGTCTGTATGTCTGTCTGTATGTCTGTCTGTATGTCTGTCTGTATGTCTGTCTGTATGTCTGTCTGTATGTCTGTCTGTATGTCTGTCTGTATGTCTGTCTGTATGTCTGTCTGTATGTCTGTCTGTATGTCTGTCTGTATGTCTGTCTGTATGTCTGTCTGTATGTCTGTCTGTATGTCTGTCTGTATGTCTGTCTGTATGTCTGTCTGTATGTCTGTCTGTATGTCTGTCTGTATGTCTGTCTGTATGTCTGTCTGTATGTCTGTCTGTATGTCTGTCTGTATGTCTGTCTGTATGTCTGTCTGTATGTCTGTCTGTATGTCTGTCTGTATGTCTGTCTGTATGTCTGTCTGTATGTCTGTCTGTATGTCTGTCTGTATGTCTGTCTGTATGTCTGTCTGTATGTCTGTCTGTATGTCTGTCTGTATGTCTGTCTGTATGTCTGTCTGTATGTCTGTCTGTATGTCTGTCTGTATGTCTGTCTGTATGTCTGTCTGTATGTCTGTCTGTATGTCTGTCTGTATGTCTGTCTGTATGTCTGTCTGTATGTCTGTCTGTATGTCTGTCTGTATGTCTGTCTGTATGTCTGTCTGTATGTCTGTCTGTATGTCTGTCTGTCTGTATGTCTGTCTGTATGTCTGTCTGTATGTCTGTCTGTATGTCTGTCTGTATGTCTGTCTGTATGTCTGTCTGTATGTCTGTCTGTATGTCTGTCTGTATGTCTGTATGTATGTCTGTCTGTATGTCTGTCTGTATGTCTGTCTGTATGTCTGTCTGTATGTCTGTCTGTATGTCTGTCTGTATGTCTGTCTGTATGTCTGTCTGTATGTCTGTCTGTATGTCTGTCTGTATGTCTGTCTGTCTGTATGTCTGTCTGTATGTCTGTCTGTATGTCTGTCTGTATGTCTGTCTGTATGTCTGTCTGTATGTCTGTCTGTATGTCTGTCTGTATGTCTGTCTGTATGTCTGTCTGTATGTCTGTCTGTATGTCTGTCTGTATGTCTGTCTGTATGTCTGTCTGTCTGTCTGTATGTCTGTCTGTATGTCTGTCTGTATGTCTGTCTGTATGTCTGTCTGTATGTCTGTCTGTATGTCTGTCTGTATGTCTGTCTGTATGTCTGTCTGTATGTCTGTCTGTATGTCTGTCTGTATGTCTGTCTGTATGTCTGTCTGTATGTCTGTCTGTATGTCTGTCTGTATGTCTGTCTGTATGTCTGTCTGTATGTCTGTCTGTATGTCTGTCTGTATGTCTGTCTGTATGTCTCTCTGTATGTCTGTCTGTATGTCTGTCTGTATGTCTGTATGTCTGTCTGTATGTCTGTCTGTATGTCTGTCTGTATGTCTGTCTGTATGTCTGTCTGTATGTCTGTCTGTATGTCTGTCTGTATGTCTGTCTGTATGTCTGTCTGTATGTCTGTCTGTATGTCTGTCTGTATGTCTGTCTGTATATCTGTCTGTAGGTTTGCCTGTCTGTAACGACCAACGCGCATAACTCAAAAACCGCTTGCCCGATTTGAATGAAATTTGGTATCTAGGCTGGGTCTCAGGTCGAGATGGTCCTATTTAAAAATGAACAAAATCCACCGAGCGCAAGCCAAATAAAAGGGAGGGGGTGGATTTCAAAAATTATAGTTTAATGTGAAAATATGGCGTGTGCGATATCAAACGAAAGGTAATTGAGTCTGGAGTTAAACAAAATACATTTTAGTTTATTTTAAAAAAAGGGGTTGGGGTATATGTCAAAAATTAGAGTTTAAGTGAAAATCTGGCCAGTGTGATATCAAACGAAAGGTAATTGAGTCTGGAGTTAAACAAAATACCTTTTAATTTTTTTTAAAAGAGGGAGGTGGTTAATTTACAAAATTTGAGTTTAAGTCAAAACATGGCTTGTGTGGTATCAAACAAAGGTCTTCGGTAGAAGGCTTCGAGAAAAATCGGTAGATTTCGGTAGATTTTTTAATCATCTCAGCAAGCAGTGCTGGGAGAACTATCGATAGTTTCGATTGATTTAGTAGGTAAATTGTATTTCTACGATTTGTTTTTACTGACAAAATACCAAAATTAAGAATTACAAAAAAAAATTAGGTACATACTAGGGACCTATTGCAATAAAGCCAGGCACAAATTGTGCCGGGCACTATATTGACAGTTTCGCATTAAAAACTGACAGTTGATCTTTCAAAATTAACATACCAAAGTCGAATTTAGAATTCCAGTCGTTTATTTTCCATTAATTGTGGCGTCACTATTAATTCCGGCTCTTATAATAAACAATGGCCTTATTTTGAAAGAAGACAGCTGTTCTTATAATGTGAAACTGTCAATATAGTGCCCGGCATAATTTGTGCCTGGCTTTATTGCAATAGGTCCCTATTAGGTAGATATTATAAAAAAAACCTCAGGGTTTATAATATGTAAGTGATCTTTAATGCCGCTTGCGGCTGCCGGCTGAGTATATCGCAAAATCCAAGAGAAGGCGCCATAAATACACTTTTAAAAACAATGGCTTAAAATAAAATTTTTATTCTACATAAAAATAATATTTTATTTATGGTGTTTTTTTTAATCGCGGTTACGAGGCGTATAAAAAAAAACAAGTTTATATTGAAAAAAAATCGGTAGAAAACTATGGTAATTCGGTATATCGTAAAGTAAAAGGCTAAATCGGTAGATCTACCGAAAAATCGGTAGAGGTGGCAACACTGGCGGACTTCATACAGCGTATCGACTTTATTTAGGTCCGCACTGTATGTATCTAACAATCGATCTAACTAACAAAGTTGCCCAACGGAGCTCTCGCATAAGAAACCAAGTAATTAGGGATAATTAAAGTTGCAAATATTCAAATATTGCCTTCAATGTGACGCGACGCGAGTCCCAGAATGTGACGCGATGCGGGAATACTTGACGCTAATGTCAGACGATTTTAAATTTACGACGCGGAATTTATTTAATAAAATCTAAATGAAAACACAGAGCCTCCCTTTGTAGTTTGACGCTTTATGGCATACAATCACGTCTCTTTTTGCAGCTTTACTATATTATAACAGCAGTGGCGTAGTCAGCTGCAGTGGTAAAGTTTTTGCAGTCAGTTGAACAAAGGTTAAAGCCGACCATCGGCATATCCTTTAAAGAAAGTGACATGGGCGGTGGTAGATATACTCATGAAAATTATTTCATTTAATTATGGCGTAAATAATACTTTCTATTCCTACACCTACAGAAACGACACTGATTTATTTTCTAACTCTGCATACTGCCGACTAAAGGGGTCCCGAAAGAAACACCTGAAAGCAATTAAAAGCCCGGGCTGGGTCTCAAACAAATACTTTGCCGTCGGACTGCAAAGAGTCGCGGCTTTTCTCTGTCGGTAGGGTTGAAATTGTGCCGGCTATCCACCTGTGCTGGGTCGGTCAGAAAATAAATACTTTGTGCGAGGACCGCCAAAAGCCGCGCCTTTTCTCTGTCGGTAGGGTTGAAATTATAACAGAAAGATTTTATATGAATTTGGATAACTTTTGAAGGGCAGATTGAAGCAAAAATTCATGAAATCGATAGAACCCCGTATTAGGAGCATTTCAGGTGACTTTGCAAAAACTATACTTGTGTTCCGGATATAATAATAGAAAGTATTAAAATTGTCAAGTTTTGCATGCAATATAAGGTTGATGTTCTTGAGATAAATAGAAAATATATTTAATAAAAAAATACTTTGGAAAGTTTAGATTTGGAAAAAAAAGGAGAAAATAAATATAAAAAACTGGCACAAGACAACAATGAATCACAAAATATTTTGTAAAAAGATATGGCGCAAGAAAAAATAGCTCAGCTCACTTTTAAAAATTACAAAGTGTCTAAAGGAACCTTAACTGATCCAACAATAGATAGTTTTTGGTCGGGCCAAATTTAGTTCCGATAACTTCGCCGAAAACGATAACTTCAACGATATTTGACTGTTCGAAATAGCCTTTCTGGTACCAGTTTTAGTCGAGGCCGCGCCGACGGGGAGTATCTGGTGTGTAAGAATATTAAAATCGAGACAACAGGGTGAGATAGAGGCGTAGGGGAAGTGGGGGACCATTTTTTTTTGTCTGCAGGAAAGACTTTATTTGCAGGTTTAATTGTTTGTGGTTTAATTTAAGTCTTTCTATGTATTGGTTTAAAACTCTCCTTGTATTAAACAAGTAGTTTAGAATGGAAATGTTTCTTACCACCCCTTCGTTTTGACAATCGTGGGGTAATAGGAAACATCGTAATGGGGCAATAAGAAATATATTCTTTTTTGTTGCATATTGATTTGAGTAGTGATGTTACCTTCAAATTTAACTAAAGTAACTTATGTAAACCTTTAAACAATACACCGGTCTATTTTTAATTAATAACTAACAGGCTGTATTCTTGTCATAGCTTTATTTGGCCGATACGCGTAACTTTTTTTAACAGAATGCGCGGGCGCAAAAGTTTTTTGAGCTTCGATCTGACTAAACCCAGCATATAATTTAGGGGACAATGTTGCCATTTACTTTCGAAACAGGTATTAAATGTAAATGTAAAACGCTCCATTAAAGGATTAGTAACCGGATTTTATTTTCTGTAGCCTAAAAAAATGCATTTAAAAGTGAATGCCAATATTGTACAAATCCTATGCTTGCTTTAATCAGTCCGATGCACGAAGAATGTGTACACCTGCGCACTCTGTTAGGAATCACTTTTAAGTACTCTTGATGGGGAAAAACTTAGGCGTCTCGTCCAAATAAAGCTATGTAAGAAAATTCAGTCAGTTAGTAATCACTTAAAAAATAGACCGGTGTACTGTGGACTATTTGAGTTAGATGCAATTTAATAATTTTGCAGCTTGCCATTTCTAAAGCTTTACGTAGGTCATTTTTGTCAAATTTGATGGCAACTTCACTAAGTACTGAAACAAATCTGCAACAAAAAATAATATATTTCTTATTGCCCCATTACAATATTTTTTATTACCCCACGATAGTCAAAACGAAAGGGTAGTAAAAAAATTTCCATTTTGAACTACTTGTTTATGACAAAATTTAAAACAATTTATAGAAAGTCTTACATTTGACAACAAACTTAATTATTGACCTATATAAATTAAAGAACACATCAAGGTTAAATTAACGTGAACAAAAATAATAAAGTTATTTTTTACTAGAAAACAACCTCATACCATGTAATATTTGTTTTCTTAAATCTAAATTCCTAAAGATAACTTAGAAACAAGGAGGAATCAAGCTATAAAAATTTAATTTTTGCTGAAGTTTCTGGTGCTGTGTATATAACGTCTTTTTTGCCCTCGTTATTTTGGTTTGCCAACTTTACTCTTGAGAAGTCCTCCATATGTTCTAAAACGCCACTAAGACTTCTCAAACCTACTAACTTTTTGCGTATTATTTTGTCACGTTTTTTTCTCTAACTGTTTTTTAATTAGAAAAAGGCGCGAAAGCCTGTTCTAAAAGCCTTCTAGGTAAAGTTAAACGTAATAATTTTTGGGGTCTTTTTATCACGTTTTTTTAATAACTTTTTCAACTTCAAATTGACTTGAAAGAAAGTTCTAAAAGTTCACTAGTTTAAGACTACAACACTTCAAGAAAATTTTAAAAGATTGCGCTCAGCAAGACAAAAACTAAAAATATAATGTGTTTTCTTTAAAAGCTAAACAAGATTTTTTAATAGTAAACACTTTCGCACAATATGAATGTGAAGGATCAGGGATCAGTTCATTAACTGGGTTTTGGAGTTTAGAGGCCAAAGCACTCCCGGATAGATTTCGTCGAAGTAAAAAAGTCGCGCTGCTTTTAGTAAAATTTCAAAATTATTTGATAGAAATGCCATGCAAGTCGCGTTTTAAAATTCATGTAGAAAAGGCGCGAACTTAATATTATTTTGACGTTGGTAAAAGTCTACTGAGAATTCACTTGAACATAACGTAAAAACATTGCTATTTTGATTTGATAATGGCGTTATTACAACGCCGTGTTTAGCAACGTTATTTTTTATAACGTTAATAAATGACTTATTAGGCTTGCTTTCATATAAATATTTTTCTAGCAGCTTTTAAAATCAACGTTTTTTTTTCATACGCGTTTTTATCTATTAAACACGTGATTGTGTGATGTGGGAAAACTGAAAGTAAAGTGTTTCCTACAAAAAAAAATTATTTGAAATGGTTTGCTTGTGAAAATATGTTTAAAAACAGCACAAAAGTGCTAAAACTTTACTAATATTGTAGTTGAAGAACTTCATAGTTTTTTTTTTCAAATGGCAATGACTTCTATGAGGTTAATTTAAACTATCTTTAGATAGAACAAACTCAACATAGATACCAAATTCCATCAAAATCAATCTAGTAACTTAAAGTTAAATGCACGTTTGTTACCGACCAACAAACATACAGACAGACGCTGTGCGACCAGAAAAGCTCAATATTCTCTGAAAAGCAAAAATATATAAAATGTTTTATACGTGTGCTGAGCTAATAATCGACCTTATAAAAGCAACGAAATATATGTAAAAAAGTATTTTCTTTTATTCCTTATTCCAAATTACATGTAAACAATCAGCCTTAACCAGAGAGCGGAGAAAAATGTATCATTTAAGCTGGCGACGCAGGCAATTCCAATGTAACAAAGGAGGGTAGAGCGTCCGTTTCAACTGAAAAAATCCACTATAGGCTAGATACGCCACTGAAGGCGATATATTTCTATTTCATAGTGTACCACTCTTTGAATGCGTTATACACCCACGAAGCACAGTTAAGTTGGGCGAGTTCGTAAAGGCATCGATGAGCTCATCGATGACAACAATCAAGTTTTTAAATTAATCAGTGCAATTCGTTGAAATCCATCGGGTTCGTAAATTATCTGATGAATTTCACCAAGGCACCAATTGATGGCATCAATGCTCACCGACCCTAAGAGTCGGTGAGCAATCATCGATGAACGTCAATTACGTCAAAATCAGCTGTTTTTTGTGTTTTTTTTCGGCTGTGTAATTTCATATCTTTTTTGTTGTTTTTTTTTTGTTAAATGCTCCACAGTGTGGTAAACAAAGTTTCGATGGTCATCTTAAAAGATATAAATAGTGGCTCAAGACTCGGATGATGAAGATCTGGCGTTAATTTCAATTTCAATTTCTTTATTTATATATGAGTTAAAATTTTTATAAAATCATTTACATTTTACAAACTTATTATTAATTTGTTTGGTTTTCGTATCCCTCCATAGTAAAATTGGTTGTGTTCGTGGGTTATGGGATTAGCTAAATTGAAAGACTATTTATTCCTTGGGACGTTTTGATTCTATATTGAATCTTTTTCAACCCTACAAACAAAACACACTGATAACTATATTAAATAAAGATTTGTGTTAATTTTTTGGTGATAACCGATTTTAACCTTAATTTTATTACAAAACCGATTTTAACCTTAATTTTATTACCAAAAAGGAGGTTCTTTTTTATTTCCTGGTGTTCATCGGACTCACCGAATGAAAATGTTAAATGAACGTTAAACGTCATATGTCAAAAAACCGATGTAATCGGTGAGCAAAATTAGATTACTTTACAAACTCGCCCATTGCGGATTCGATCATAAACAAATTTATCGGGTTTTTATTTGTTTGTTAAAAAATACATCGATTTCATTAATAAAAATTAAGTATAATCAAATTGTTATTTATAAGTTAACAGTGCTCTTAAGGGAGTGATATAAGTTAAAAGAATCTAACCTAATACTTTTTTTTTCCACATGTCTATACCAAACAGCCAAATTTAAATTTTAACGGAATCTGAAACATAGACGTGAACTGCCTAAGAAGTTTTTGGGCTTAGTTTTTTCAAAAACCTGTTAGTCGCTTAACAGCTTAATGGAACGCCCATTATTGGTTAAATAATTTAATAGACTAATGTGTCATAAGAAAAACGAAAATAAAGGTTTTTTAACAAGTAATTTTTTAGTTTAGTTTTTTTGTCAAATAAAAATTGAACATTGTATACTTGTCATAAAAAGTAATCAAGCGTTTTTAAATACTCTCTGATACCTTCCTAGTCCATTAGCACACTCCATGCTATATCAACCTTGTAAACAGTTTTTTGTAAATATCTCCGAATCGAAAGCTCCTTCGAAGTTTTCGGTTATAACCTAAATTTTTGAGCAAAATGTACTTTACTACATTTTAAAAACCGCATATTGATACGACGCTTGGTTACAAAGTCAGCATTTTTTAATCTTTTATACTGTCAAAAAACTGCCAACAGCATTTATGAATTTTGACCAAAATCTAATCAGCTTGTCACAGTATTGAACACTACTTAAACTAAAAATTGCAGGCAAATCAGTTCAGCGGTTTATGAGCTATCGTGTTACGGACAGACATACACACACACAGACAGACATCACGACGATATTGCTTAAAGACACCCAAATGGTGTTATCTTAAAAAGTTTCCTCGAAATTAATACCTTCTCTGTACAATAACATCTTGCACAGCATTGTGCAAAAAAAACACTTCGAGTAGTCCTCCCTTCAACTCATCCTACTGCCGAGTAGGCAAAGTTGCATAGGAAATGTCGACACGAGTCACCAAAGGAAGGGTTAAAGACGAATCTATGATGCCGCTCGGGATCTTCTCAGGCCGCAAGTCATGGCCTGCGTTACCATGGGAACGGGGTGGTGGCGTAGAGAAGGCAAACCGCTGTTTTAAGGCAAGGAAAGGCGCAATTACTTTGCGGTCGGCTTCTTGATTTAGGTGAGTCCATCCATTTTTTGAACTTTACGAAACTAAAAAGGAAAATTAAAAACAATAGATAAATATGTTGGTTTAATCTCTGTTTTTTTAAAGATAATTTTTTACACGGTAAGAAATATATCTCAGGGAGAATTTAGTGGCATAAGGGCAAGGAATAAATAAGAAAAATAAGATAACAAGAAAATTTTACCTCAGGCTGGAATTGAACCAGCGACCTTCCGCTAACCAGCCTGGTTATATTAGTAATATTATTAAACATGATTACCAGCATTTACTAAAAGGTCTAAAATGCGAAATCACTCTGCAGCCAGTCTGATTAATGGCTCCGTTACAAAACAGAGCTGTACAAAATAGCGCGGAACAAAATAGCATAAGATAAAATGGCGCGAGACAAAATAGCGCCCCTACACAATAGCGCTGCAACAAAATAGTGTTGGGACCCTGGTTCAACGAGATTACTTGTGTGTCGAACGAATAAATCGTCGCACTTTTATAAGTTTTATTTAGATTAAATTTATTAAAGATTAAATTAATACAATAGGACTACTAAACGAAGTTTTAAGTTTGGAGTTAAAAATCAGAATGATCATTGTTTTAGAATGTATTTTTTTTATAAGCTCGGTTTCGTATATTTCCCATCTAGTGTAATAACAGTAAAATCAATAAAGGCCCAAAGTTTGAAGAAAGGTCATTAAGGAAAAGAGTGAGCTTGAATTTTATATTAGATAAAATTTGGTAATTGATATGAGCGTTTTAAAATAAAACTCATTAAAGAAAGTACGCGGCTATAACAACAAAACGTGATTTTTGGAGCTTACGTTTTGCGAAATATACGTTATTGAGATTTAATAATTATATAACTATAAATGGTCAAATAAGCAAATAAGAGCAAAATAATGAAATATCTAACATCTCCCTCCATAAGTGTTTTGATGAGGGTTTGTTAATTAAACTTATCAAGACAAATATTTGAAATGACAAAATATGCCTTAAAGTATTTTAATAAGTTTGCAAAATTTCTAAAAATAAAATGCAATAATATATCTTAAGAAAATACAATGTAAATTAAAATAGTTTGTTATATTTAAAGTGTTTTTTCTCTTTACTGGTGAAGAATCATCGCAGCTTATTGTTCCAACAGTGAGCTGTGTAATTATATATAACCATTCATTAGGCGACATTGTCTTAGTATTACAGCTTTTTGTCTTAGTATTACAGCTTTTCGGGATTTTATTCTTGGTTCAGTTTCGCAAGTAGGACGATTTTTGACCATTTATACTGTGGTACCCATACAAATTTAGTCAGCGGGTGGTATTTTCTCGCAGCTTGAAAATTCTTTCAGCTCGCCGTAGTAGGTACGTGTAGTACTTATTATTAAGTAGGGTAAGTAAGGGTACGATGGGTTTATGAATGAGTATATTAAGGACGAATTAGGGAATTTTATGGGTAAAGGTACAATATTATAAAATAAAAGTTCCTTAGTAGTAGAGTAAATTTGTAGGGTATTTCAATAAAAAGCTGCAAAAAGGGTATATTTTTTATATTTGGCATGGTAGTAGCTAACATCAAAAGCTAAATTTTCAATCGAGGATCCCCTGATTTCCGGCATCGGAATCCAAGATGGCGGCTGTCAGTTAAGGAAAAAAATGAATTCCCTGTTTTACGAGAAATTAAATTAATTTTGATAAACTTACTTTAAGTGGGACATACTTAATTCAAAAATGTAAAAAAATATTACACCTGTCACTTTAAAACAAAATGGCGGCTATATATTAAAAAAATCGTTTTTCTTCGATATTTTATTTATTTCTTGCGCGATATTTATTTTTAATACCTCATATACTCATACCTTAAAGTAAATTTATCAAAATTAATTTAATTTATTTTAAAACAAGGAAATCATTTTTTTTCTTAACTTTGGCAGCCGCCATCTTAGATTCTGAGGCCGGAAAATCGGGGATCCTCGAATGAAAATTTAGCGTTTGGTGTTAGGTACTACTATGCCAAATATAAAAAATATACCCTTTTTGCAGCTTTATTTTACAAATTTATTCTACTATAGTAACTAGTGGAATCTTGATTGCGTATATGAGAATTTTATTTGAATAAATTACAGATAATTGGCAAATTTCAACTATTTCTAAATATTTTCCGTCATTTATAGTAATTGGAAACTTGTAATTTGTATTTGTTTTAACAGTTGAAAGTTCTTTATAAATATGTTTGGTGTTATTACGGATGGGTGTAAAACATTTTGTTTTGAAAATAAAATTCAATTCTATTTTAAGTTGAGAAAATAGGTTGAAGTGTCTGAGATAGAATTGGATAAAATGTGAACTTGTTTTTTCATTCAACACTTATTTCGTGATTTTGTTGAGATACGGATTTGATTGGTTCGTTATAAAATTTCGCGTTAACGGTATCTGGTGTGCCACAAAGCCATTTGAAGGCACAGGAAACGCCATAAAAAAATCCCTTTCTAAATCGATTAATATTTAAGTCATTTACCTGATGTGCTGTTAAGTGAGATAAAGAATCATATTTTTCATTTAGGCTGTCGATTTGCATTTGCAATTTTTTCAAAGTTTCAGAACACTTAAAATTATCATATGTGAAATTAAGCTTTTTATTTTTATTCTGACACAACGATTCCGATATTTAAAAAGTTTTATTTATTAATTTTCATTTGAAATCTAGTACCCTTATATTTGTATAGGAAGGAAATGTAAAATAATCATGCGAGATTTTTCCATGTCCAATAATATAAAAGAAAATGCCTGATTTGCCATTAATTTCTTGAATGTTATAAGATTGTTACATTTTATAAAAAAGGAAGCTAAGTACGAGAAGTAGTTGGCTTCGTACAGGTATCATCTAAAAAAAGGTTTTATCAAATTATGATGATAGACGGCGGTTTTCTTTCTTTTTGTTAAAACTTAACAGTTTGATTAGGATATATTTCATAAGGACCTGAATAATTATTTTGCAATTTTCGGTTTTTTCCTGGCTTAAAATTTTTATTTAATACTAAAATTTTATCTTCTATCTTATAATCTACTTTTTTGACATTTTTATCATAATACTTTTTAGATATTTCTTTTGAATCAATTATTTTTTTTCTTGCTAATGAAAAAGAATTTTGTAATTTCAATTTAAGGTTTGAGTAGTAATCGTCATAAGTATACTTAAAGTGAGGTGTTTGATTGAATAAGGCGCTGACTGTAACGTAGGCCAGCACCCCGATGACGTCACTAGCACCCCGATACAAAATCGACACAAAATATGATTCTGGAACTTACTAATAGTTTCATTAACTGTAGTCACACATTATCATCCAAATATTTACTGTCTTTTTTTAAAGTAATGTACTAGTAAGGGCGCATAATAATCTAAAACAACCATGACATCAGTAACTACACAGTAGTTGACTCGTTTTATTTACGAAACTCACACACATCATCCAGCTATTTACTCTCTCTTTTTAATTCAATGTAGTGGGGCGGGCGCATATGAGTCTAAAACAGCCATGGGATTATTTTAGTAAGAAAGGTATACGAGAAGTCAAATTTATGGGGTTATATTTATTTATTTTGATATAACTGTTTTTTCTTAAATTTTTATAAGAAATACGTTGTGTTTGGCTAATTATCTCATTAAAGGCTGTAAAAGTAATGTAGAAGTTCCTTATGCAGATCATAAAACAGAGTTAACCTTGACAGTGATTCAGTTTTTGCAGTAATTTTAAATGAGGACTACCTCATTGCAAGATGTGATGCTTATGTGCAGTATGCCAAGAGGAAATAAATTTAAAAAAAGACAGGTATGTATCATTTTGTGTAACAGAGTGCACTTTTTATTTTGTGTTGTGCAAATAAAATATAACTTTTTCAGCCCCCGGCAAGCTAGCTTGCTTGCCACCGTCAGACAAATAATGTTAGGTATTTCATGATGTTTACATTGGCGCACCCAGGGGGGGGGGGCAAGCCTAAGATTTTTGTCCATATTTTTTACATATTTAGCAAAAAAACACAAAAAATAGCTTAAAATATGACATCATGAGGCTTCGGCCCCTCCCCCAGAGGCCTCGGGCTGCACGCTTTAAGGCCGCTTGACATGGTGCATGACGCGCTGCAAATATTTGCAAGCAAAAAATTTCTGTCAAATTGTTGCCTGCAAAAAATCTTCTTTTCATTTGACATTGTACATGGCCATGCATGGATTCCCCAGAATCTAGGTAAAAATTCCCCAGTTTGCATGCAAGTACAGTTTGCATGCAAAAAAATGGCACCGGATTGATAAAAATGGATTGCCTGCAACAATCAGCTGGATTTGTACTGCGCATGCACCTGGGCAAAACTTCATGCATTTGCCTGCAAATTAATATAGGTAGCGAAGCCTGACAATAAATTTCTATTTTTTGGTTGTTATTTTTGAAATGTTTTCCTCAGTTTCGCATTGGCAGCTGACTCGTTCTTATTTTAAAAATGTGGTTAAATCACAATCTAAAGATCTATTTAATAATAACAGAGTTTCAAGATAGTTTGAAGCATAACTTTTTATTTTAAAAACATAAATATATACAGGGTGTTTCAAAATTCAGTAACATAATTTTAATGTTCAATTCCTCAAGTGATTTCAAGACAAAATTTTTATATTGTGCAAACACATATAAACATAGGTCCTCAAACGCCTTATTTTCGAGATACAGGGTGTTAAAGTTTAGTTTTTTATATATTTTCTTGTTTATTGCTCGTGCAGTTTTTGAGATATTTAGTTCAAATTTGGCACGTGTATTAAGCTATAGACACTACACTATTAGACATGCCAAATAATAGTAAAAATCTACAGTGATACTTTTCAGGGCTCATATCGCCTTTTTCCCCAGATTTTTGTTCCTTGTAAGCCACTGGTAGGCAGAACTAGGTACTTAAAATAAGAAATAAATTCCTTGTTTTATTTGCAAACTTTTTTGTTTTTTGCAATTTTTTGCATCTTTAACCATTTTAGAGAAAGTTGCTGTTTCACAAAAGGCTATTATAAAATAAAAAATGTGCCAGTATGGCATCGCGAGTATATCAAAATAAACAAATTAATTAAAACTTATTTGGCATGCCTAATATTGTAGTACCTATAAGTAAATATACGTGCTAAATTTAAGCTAAATATCTTAAAAACTGTAAGAGCTATAAAAAAACAACATTTTAACACTCTGTATCTTGAAAACTAAGCGTTTGTGGATCTATGTTTATACGAACTTTTTGTCTTGAAATCACTCAAGGAAGTTTAGTTTAGGCACCTTTGTACTGTGTAAAACAACATTTTCAAAATAAAACCGTGCTGCCAATGCGAAACCGAGGAAGTCAAAAATAATAAACAAAAAATAGAAAATCATTGTCAGGCTTTGCTTCCTGTAAAGCTTACCTTTACAATGAGTGTCCTTACCCCAAACCCCCCTGATAGTCTAGCAGAATAAACCAAAACAATAATTTTGTTTCTCCAAGAATTTTTATAAAATCACAAAAGGAGCCTCTAACCTATAATTTAGTACTAATCTGATAAACCAACCCCCCTCTCATAGTCTAGCAGAAAAAGCCAAAACACGCGATTTAAATTATACAGGATGTCGCATAACTTAAGTGCCTTTAGTGCAGCAGGTGATAGAGGAGGTTATTTACGAGAAAAAAGTTTATATAACATGGGTGTCAACACACATCTGTTTTTAAGATATAGGATGTTTAAAGTTAAAGGAGTGGGGGGGGGGGAAACTGTTTTACAAAAAAAAGAAAATCTGTCATAGCCAGCTGAATACCCGGCTAATTGTGATTCAAAAATGTGGTATTCCCTTTTTTGATAAAATTACAAGTTGAGGAGATACAGGCTGTGAAAAAATAATAATTTTTTTTTAAATTTTTGCTTACTCTTTCTTTTAAAAAATATCAATAATATTTTATTATCATGTCTTGCTAGAGACTTGTTTTTATTAACAAAAAATATAAAAAAATATTGCGTTTAATATGGCGTTTATAGAAGTTTATACCAAAAAATTGTTTTTTCTGAAAAGAATTACCAACTAATTTTTGTCAAAATAATTTTTATTTCAATTTATTGCTCTTGTTCTCTGCCCAATTTCATATTTTTACTGCTTTTTTTTTAAGTTATTATCAAAAAAGTTTAAAAAATCGCCAACTTCAATCTCGACAAAGAAAGAGTTTTGACCCATGCATTATAGGAACTTTTTTATCAGACATGACCTCCTCTATCACCTGTTGGCCTATGGCCCCTAAGTTATGGGACACCCTGTATACAAAAAAATCACAAATAATTGAAGACAATTTTGTTTCACCAAAAATTTTTATAAAATCAAAAAAGGTGACAATGGTTTGTGTATAAACAAGTGTATAACTCTTCTCAGTTTGTGATATTTTTTTAGAGGTGCAACTTTAAGACCCAAAGACTACATTCTTTGAAATCAGAAGACCAGAAGTAGACAATTTATGAATCAACACCAGAGGACTATAAGCATGTTCCTAACTTGCAATCCAATCCTTTAAGACATAAAAAAGCTGTAAGGTTGGTGTATTAAACTTTTTCATTAACATAATTGAGAACAATATTTATTTGATTTTGTACATGAGAAAAATTGACTTGGACTGTTAAAATATCAATATAAATAGTGTTAGGAAACATTCATAAATTATGTAACACAAAAATTTAGGATATTTGACCACCCCCTTCATAAGACATTTTAAGAAAAAAGAAACCCCCTTTGAGTGTTATGTAAATTATGTGTGTATGTGTATAAACAAGTATATAACACTGTTCGGTTTATGTATTTTGTTTAGAAAATCAACTTTAAAACTCAAAGAGAACATTCTTTAAAATAAGGGGATCAAAAGTGCACTGCACATATGTCACCACCAGTGGGCTTTTAGTCCAATTATTACAGATATATATAAAAGCTGTGTTAGTGCAAAAAACACGAAAGTTTGGAAACACGATTAGAAGGTTGGTAATCTTACTACTCCTGTAAGTTTGTGACCTCGAGCGACAGCCATCTTAAAAATATGATGCCTTAAATGGTTGCGGTCGGATTTATAGGAAAAAGTTTTAAGTTATAGTTTTTTATAGTTTTACAAAAATAAGTATAAAATAAAAATGAATGAATTACTTATAAAATACTTATTATTAAAAGTTGACTGGCTAGTGCCTTTGCAGAGCTGCAAACCCTAAATTTTTAGCAATTTGCGCATTTCCTTTACGTACTACCACATTATATTCCAAATAAACAGATAATATTAGATTTTACCTAAATTTCTCAGAAACTAAGCATTTTAGCCCAAATGCGAAAATGTATTTATTTATTGCAAAAACCAATTATCTTTTAAACAATTAATTTAAATAAGACCAAGTTTATGATTACCTAGCACTATTTTCATTGGCGTCCCTAAATTGGTAATATTCCAATGAACAACAAAAAATTGTATAGGGTTTATTAAATTTTCTGAAACACTTTTGTAAGAAATATAATTTTGTTGTAAAAAATGCACCACAAAGTGGTATTAAATAATAATATTGCAATTAAAGTTATTTATTATTATAAAATGAAATAAGATAGTACCAATTTACAGACGCCGACCCCTAAAGTGTTTAAAAGGACTATGTATTCCGGCATAGGTTTTAGTTTTAAGGAAAATTAAATTAAAAATTCATTACCAGCATATATTTTGTATAGAATTTAAATACTAACCACAGCGAAGTTAAGTGCGATTTTGTATCTGGAGAACGCCCCCCAGCATGCGATTGGTTAATCAATAATTTGGTTGGCCGCGATTGATTTGCCTTTACAAGGCAATAGTATTTGAACAGAACCAATCATGAAAAACCAAGGTCTTAATCAACCAATCGCGTGCTGAAGGGACTCTTTTCTAATATAGTTTATAAGCTCTATCTACAGCAAATATTGTAAAATAGTTAAAAATATTTCAAAAATCGATAGAATGTGATAGTAACATGAAAGTCATAAGACTTAGAGTACATATAAGTTCTTTATCACCAAAGAGTTTTAAATATGGTGTAAGATAAGAGTTGTTAAAAAAACTGATTTAAGGCGATATTTCTTCAAAGTGATGGCAGTAAAAAACTTCGGTCATTCTATATCACACTCTATTTGGTGATAAGTAAACAATTTTTACGAATTAAATGTGTGTTATTTTAAAAAAATGCCTATTTTGACTATAATAATATAATTAGTTTTCTATTTATTGCTAACAGGTAAATATGACAATGATTTAAACTAATGCGCAAATAATAAAGCCTTATAATACTTTATTTTTTAGAATTGTCGCACAAACCCTTGTAAATCTTGGTAGACCCCTCCTAAAACTGAAATGGTCCCCTTGTACTCTGGGCCATTAGGGTCCCAGTGTGACACTGTCCTTTAGTGATGAGTTTTAAAAAAAACAGTGACTTATTGTTTCTTTTTCAAATGTTGGTGAAAGTTTTTTAGTTTTTATTTTTAAGATTAACGAAAGTGACATTATTACTGTTTCGAACCCTATAAAAAGTAGACTCATTTCCAGTAACCATATTTATGTTTTTCATTGTTTTTTGTACATAATATTTTAGTTCAGGCCTTATATTATGAGAGTTGAGTTAAAAACTGCATTGAATTAGAGAAGCAACACACTTGGTATGGATAGATATGAGACTCCCCCAAACATTTTTCGGAGGAGAATAATACAAATAAATGTATATTTTTGTTGCTACTTAGCAAGCTCATTACCAGTAACCCTATTTATGTTCTTACTTATTTTTTGTACATAATAGGGACTTACTGCAATAAAGCCAGGTACAAATTGTGCTGGGCACTATTCTGACAGTTTCGCATTATAATAGCTATTTTCTTTCAAAATTAGGATTTTGTGTATTATAAGAGCCGGAATTAATAGTGACACCACTATTAATGGAAAATAAACTACTGATATATAAATTCGACTTTGGTATGTCAATTTTGAAAGATCAACTATAAGTTTTCAATGGGAAACTGTCAGAATAGTGCTGGGCACAATTTGAGAGAAGCAACATACTCTCCCGAATATTTCCAGAGGGTAAACCACCCCCACCCTGGCAAGGTTGATTGTTCCCTCTTAACGGTTTTTTGCTAATAACTCGAAAACTGTCGTACAAGTGTTAGTTTTTCTTGTGGTGTTTTTTATCCTTCACATATTGTTTTTCCCAAAAACGTGCCCCACTGCTTCCAGGGATACCCATGTACATCATTGGAAAGGATGTTTTGTCGACTTCAAAAATGATTTCAAAAATATATTTTTTTAAAATTTGAGTTTTCCAGTTATTAACAAAAAACTGTCAAGAGGCATATTTAAGTGGGGAGCCACCCCCGTCAGTGTTACAGAACACTAAGTGTGTTGCTACTCTCATTAGTACATATTATCTAATACTCTATTCGCTTAGCAATATGAAGAATAGGATAATTTTGGAAAATTCACAACTTTTTTATTTCTTAAATTAAATTTTGTTTTATTTGGATTATAGTGCACTTTTATAAAAACTAATAATCACATGCATTTTTAATGTTTCTGTATCTCAAAAAGAACAAAATTCCTCAACATCATGTCTTTTTTCCTTGTTGTTTGCGTTTTATAGAGAAACTGCTGATTTTACAAAAAAATCGCAAGATACAAAAAAGATGTGTATTAAAAAGTTGTTTTCACATTTTCACCATAAGTTAAAAAGTTTTCAAGGTACGCTCAAAAAACTACGAAATTGGAGTGTACCTCTAGACACCAAAAATTCACTTTTTCATGAAAGTTTCAAAAGTGGAAAAAATGCTTCAAAAATTAAAAGGCTCTACCATTTTAAATAAAGTTAGCTAAGTTTTTATATTTTGTAGTCTATATTCTGTCAAATATGACGGCTTACATAATGACCTACCCACGATTTTGCACCAATGTCTTCCCGACTATTTTTTATACCCTAGGGCAACATCTAGGAACCTAAACGTATTGGTGGAAAGGTAATATAAACTTTACAAAAAACTACCAAATCATTTTGTTTTTAAAGTGACAGCTTTCGTCAAAAATCTAAAAGTCTGTTTAAAAATAATAAAGTTCTGAATTTTCCAAAATTGTTTTTTGACATTTTTGAGATGTTTCTTGTATTTGGCATGAGTTTGAAATATGTCGAATAAGTCAAATTGTGTTCCAAAAAGCAAGGGCTTTTGGCCTCTGACGTCAAATTTGCATTTACACGTTAAGATAACGGAGGTCACGAACCGACTATTAATATATGATATGAAATTTTTTAGATTTTTGACAAAATTTGTAATTTTAAGAGAAAAATGGTTTAGTAGTTTTTTTTAGAGCTTTAAATTACCTTTTCACCGATGTTCCTTTTTGGTTTATAGAGGTTGTCCTAAGGTATAAAAATTAGTCGGGAAAACATTGGGTCAAAATCGTAGGTAGGATGACATATTATATTTGACAGAATACAGACTAAAAAAATAGTAATTTAGCTTAAGTTATTTTTTAATTCTTAAAGCATTTTTTCACTCTTGAAAGTTTTATTAAAAAGTAAAATTTTGGTGTCTAGGGGTACCCTCAGGCAAATTTTCTAACTTGTGGTAAAAATGAAACTCACTGTGGATACAACTTGTCAGTAAACAATTTTTTTGTATCTTGTGATTTTTTTTTGTAAAATCAGCAGTTTCTCTATAAAACGCAAAAAACAAAAAAAAACACGATGTTGAGGAATATATTTTTTTTGAGGCACAAAAACATTAAAAATGCAAGTTTTTATAAAAATGCACTATTATCCAAATAAAATAAATCTGATCTGGTTTTGGTTGTTTGATATCCCAGATAGAAATATATAAAAAAAAGTCTGCAATATATTATGCAGGATTTTTAACATGTGTAAACATTTAAGTGGTTTTATAAAATTTTATTTTATATTTTAAATTAATAACAAATTTAGAAATTATATTATTTTATTATTTTTTAAAAACTGTTTATAACTTTCACCATACAAAGAATAAATGTAATATCCTACTAACATGTATAATTTATTTGCTCCAGCAAGTTCTCTTGTATTCTATCCAAACGGCCACAAAGTTTGCTAAAAATAATAATATAATGTTGAGATATTTAAATATTATTTTTGCTAAGACTTATAGTCCAGTCATTATAGAATTTTAGCTTGCAAAACGTGGTGTAGTCGCGATTTTGACATATGTTGTTCACATTGCCCTAAAAAAATTGAGTTATTTATTATTATTAATTATTTAGTTACTGTTCATTTTAGAAAAATAATAGTTGATGATAACAAAAGTTCCTATAAAAGCGTTTGTATACGTATTTTCGTCAGACGAATGGTTTTCGAGTTATGAGGCTAAACATTTCGCCGCCAATATGGATATTGACCAATTTTCTTAAAGCATTTTTTCACTCTTGAAAGTTTTATTAAAAAGTAAAATTTTGGTGTCTAGGGGTACCCTCAGGCAAATTTTCTAACTTGTGGTAAAAATGAAACTCACTGTGGATACAACTTGTCAGTAAACAATTTTTTTGTATCTTGTGATTTTTTTTTGTAAAATCAGCAGTTTCTCTATAAAACGCAAAAAACAAAAAAAAACACGATGTTGAGGAATATATTTTTTTTGAGGCACAAAAACATTAAAAATGCAAGTTTTTATAAAAATGCACTATTATCCAAATAAAATAAATCTGATCTGGTTTTGGTTGTTTGATATCCCAGATAGAAATATATAAAAAAAAGTCTGCAATATATTATGCAGGATTTTTAACATGTGTAAACATTTAAGTGGTTTTATAAAATTTTATTTTATATTTTAAATTAATAACAAATTTAGAAATTATATTATTTTATTATTTTTTAAAAACTGTTTATAACTTTCACCATACAAAGAATAAATGTAATATCCTACTAACATGTATAATTTATTTGCTCCAGCAAGTTCTCTTGTATTCTATCCAAACGGCCACAAAGTTTGCTAAAAATAATAATATAATGTTGAGATATTTAAATATTATTTTTGCTAAGACTTATAGTCCAGTCATTATAGAATTTTAGCTTGCAAAACGTGGTGTAGTCGCGATTTTGACATATGTTGTTCACATTGCCCTAAAAAAATTGAGTTATTTATTATTATTAATTATTTAGTTACTGTTCATTTTAGAAAAATAATAGTTGATGATAACAAAAGTTCCTATAAAAGCGTTTGTATACGTATTTTCGTCAGACGAATGGTTTTCGAGTTATGAGGCTAAACATTTCGCCGCCAATATGGATATTGACCAATTTTCTTTTTTAGTTGCCTTTATCTTAAAAACTGCTTAATTTTGAGAAGAACGTGAAATAAAAACTAACTACATATGGTTATTACCCTTGCTGAGATATGAACTCTGACGTTTCCTTAGTATATGCAAAATAAACCGAACTTATTAAGTTTTAACTCATTTTCTTAAAAGGTAAGAACTGAAAATATGTAAGCAACTTTATTGTAGGAAATTAAATTATCTTTTAAACGGTGTATCATTTGAATGGGTCAATTTCAGGGTTAGCACTTAATTAATTATTAAGGTCATGAAAAAAATGTTTTTTTTAGGTTTCATTTAGGTTTCAAGAAAACCAAGCATTTTTGGGAAAATTTTTAAAACACAAATGTTATTTTATAAAATTTAATTTAATTTTTTATTTGTTTTATAAAAAATTTTTAAAAACTAAGTTTATCGAAATATTTAGTTTTACTCTGTATTATTAAAAATAAAATTATTTTTAAAACAATATGAATTTAGTGTGTTTTTGTAATCGGGGAACACTCAAGGAATATACGCATGTTTGGTGATTTTTTTTTACAATTCAGGTTTTATACGCCCCTGGGGTATTAACGGTTGCCTTAATGTTATAAATATACACACTGTTCGAAAGAAAATTTAATTGTCTATAATATAAAGTAAAACTTTTTACTATCGGTAAAAAGAGCTTGCTTTAAAAAAAATGATAAATCACATACTTTTTTTTAATTAAAAAAACCAAATATGCGTAGGTTTCTTAAGTGTTATCCGTTAACAGAAACCACTAGATATAAAGTAAACGGGAATTCTTAAAAAGCTTAGTTTTTAAGAAAATTAATTAAAACAAAAAAAAAATAACCTTAATATGCGGAAGCCCCTGAGGTATAATAGGGTGAGTAATAGCTTTCACAACTTTGTGGTACACTGTTTAAAAGTACAACTTATTTTTTCTGAAAAGGGTGTTTTTTTCCTAAAATGTTTTTAGATGTCAGTTAAGTGCTAATCGTGGAATTGGCCCATCTAAGTGATACATTGTTTAAAAGATAATTTAGTTTCCTACATTAAACTTTATTACATATTTTCTGTACAATGCTTACCTTTTGAGAAAATGACAAATATTAATGATTTCGGGGTTTATTTTGCATACACTATGGAAATACATAGAAAACGAGTGGACTGCTACCACATCAAGGTTCGTATCTCGGCAAGAGTACTACCCAGACCATTCAGTAATGTCTCCTTTTATATGCCATTAATCAGTCTTTATTTTATACAAAAATTGGTTAACATACAAAATTGCGGCTAAATGTTTAGCCTCATAACTCGAAAACCATTTGTCAGACCAAAAAGTGTATATAAGGGCTTTTGTAGAAAATTTTATTGTCTTCGACTTTTGTTTAACACTTATTTTTTTCTAGAATGTACAGGAAAAAGGTAATTTTTCAAAAATCATTTTTGTTTACACTAAATCCGAGATGAAGGGGCGAGCCGCCTCCCTACGCCAAGGTGGAAAACTGAATTTTTTTATAAGGCGTCCAATGTAAACATATGTCAAAATCGTCACTACACCAACTTTTATGCTCTAATGACTGGCCTATTAGTGCAAATTATTTTTTTATTGTGACATGGCTACTGGTACTCTTTGTTTGAAACTCGTAGACAATGATTGTGTAGAAACAAAATTTCGGACTTCCATTGTCTTTATTTATTTTAAAACACGACTTTTCGGTTAATAAGTATCTCTAACCGTTATCAAGTGTAAACTGACAGTTTTACACTTGATAACGGTTAGAGATACTTATTAAACGAAACGTCGTGTTTTAAAATAAATAAAGACAATGGAAGTCCGAAATTTTATTTCTATGGCTACTGGTATTATTGCCAAGAGTTTTGGCAAAAAATAAATACCTTGTACCTTTTGACATGGGAAATGCCTTAAATTTTTGTATTTTTAATCCTACAAGGAATAAAAACTTTAAATAAAAGTGACACTTCTTATCCCGAGACGACAATTTTGTACCACGAGCGTAGCCATGTCTAGCCATCACTTTTCATTCTGAGGATTTTAAGTGGAACAGTTTTTAATTCCTAAACATGAGGATAAGAAGTGCACTTTTATTCTAAAGGTGCAAAAAATGTATTAACTAAAAATGATGTTACCCATTGGGTCATTTCAAATTAAATCTTGAAAATTTTTGGCCCAGTAGTTTATTTTTAAAATAATTTTTAAAAATTAAAAAATTACCAAGTTTTGCTCCTACATAGGTAAAGAAAAACCGAACCGAACCCCCCCCCCCCAAGGCTTAGATTTTTTTAACATATTTTCCACATATTTCATGAAAAAACACAAAAATAGCCTAAAATTCGACATCATAAGGCTTCGCCTCCCCCACTACGAGGCCTCGGGGCCCCCCAAGACATATTCGTGGGTGCGTCACTGGGTGTAGGCTAAAGTATATGAAGACTTAAAAAAATGCTTTTTATATCGTACTAGATGAATTTATTTCAGCGCCATCTACTCCTCACTGTTGCGAAGCTTGCCAGTTGCCACTTTATATGGGTCATATACTCATTGATATTACAAAAATCATTTTTTATTCAATATTCAAATTATTTTAGACAAATGAAGTAAATGTGAGTTTTTTGCACCCAAACGGGTCAGCTCCCTCTTTTTATTACCCTAAACCTAAATCAGATATTTTAATTATTAAAAGAAAATATTTGAAGAAAAGTTTAACCCATTACCGCTACAGGTTAGACCTACAAATTTTGGAAATAAAAATAATTTAAAAAATATTTAATTTACTTGAAATTTTGAGAGGCGTGCTTATTACTTATAAAATATTATTTTTTCCTATTGTTACAAATTTAAGTTATTTAAATTTTATAATTGGAATTTATTTAGGTTTAGTGTAGTATTAGGTTGATTTATCTTAAGGTTGTATTATTAGTCTAGGTTTTAGTTGCGTTATCTGTGACTTGCGGTCGTAATAATACGAGAACTTTCCGGACGTCGAAGGCTGCCGGAAAGTTCGAGAGAGATGGACGATCCTATATATAGGGCCGGGGTCGCGCACCAGTCGGTCAGTCACAGACAACGTACTGTCGTGAGATATTAACACGAAGTTAATAGACCGATTATAGTAGTGAATTATTAGCAAGTTATTCGTAAGTTTAAGTGCGTGTTTTTGTACATAATTTGTCGAAATAAATTGACGTATCGTTTTCAACAATTGCGAGTTTTAATTTGTCGTTGTGAACCCGTAACACTATATTATAGCATTTATCTTTGATTCTTATATGTTTTGCCTGAAAAAGCTACCATTGTTTACCATTTTTCTCCATCTTGAAATTTGGTGAGTCTCTTAGTAAAACATTGAAAAAAAATTATATATTTTTTTGAAAAAATTTAAAAATGGTATTTTTCCAAAAAAAAAAGTTTTTTTATACTTTTTTAAATTTTAAAAAAAATATATTTATTTTTTAAATGTGTCATGCTAGACACTATTTAAAAGGTCTTTGAAAGACCTTTTAAACAAGGTATCACTCATATAGAGAGGTCCTAATTTTTCTATACTTATGTAAGAGCAAAATTTGGTCATTTTATAATTTAAAAAAATTTATAACAAACTACTGGACCAAAAATTTAAAAAATTTAGATTTTTCATCTGCTCTATGAATAAAATAAGTGTATCAAAAATTATCAAAATCGGAGAGGGTGTCTGCCAAACCGGTGGTTGATTTCATATGAAATGACCCCATTCAGTCACTCCCTAACCCTCCTTTAAACCTCCTTTATGTTGGTTTGTTCCATCGTAATGGAAAAGGATCTATTACTTTCCATTCTGAGGATAAAAAGTAAGTTAAACATCCCTAAAATGGGGGATGAAAGTTCAGTCATGCTCTAACCGTCCTTTAAACCCCCTTTATGTTGGTGTTAAAACTGAGGTTAAAACTTAATTTCTTATGAATTCAAGGTTTATTGTTCAATATTTGCTAAATCCAATCACTAAAAAGGTCTGGGTACAATAAAAGGTGTGTTCGTTTACTCAATTACCTCTCTAAGATGACCCTAGCACCACCCTTTCCCCCTGGGTGAAATGGCATGAAGCTAATATTAAAATTTGTATATAGAAGTTACTAGGGTTAATTATCTATAGGTGCGAATTTTATTTTGAACCCCTCAACCTCCCAGGGGACTTATTATACTAAGTGATTGGAAATAGTTTTTGTAGTTCTGGTTAGATTTACCAATTATAAATATAAAATATTGTATATAAGAACTAACCTTCATAAAAAGTTTAAAAAAAGTTTAAACCAAAATACCTTACCTATCAATTTTCATTACTTATTGATAATATCTACCTTTTTCCTGCTTAAACCATTCCACTTAATCTATAGTATCATGTAAATGTTCCAGTTGCTAAAGTATGTATGAGTTTGGTGGTTTTCCAGCCTGTTTTGTCCAAATGGTCATCAAAGTTTTGTCAATACATGTTTTTGTCTTCCCTAAATTGGGTAGATTACTTTTTATTATTTATGTCGCATATAACAGGAAACTGTGCCGGAAACCTTAAAAGCATAAAATAGTGGATTTTTATATAACTATTTTGATTGGTACTTTTGTACATAGCAAAAAGAGAAAAATGAACATAGTTCTTAAAACATTGCGGTAAGTATAATTTAAAATAAGTAAGAATAAAATTAGTCATATTATGTAAGTTAATAGATCATTAGGCAAAAACCTAGAAACAAATTTTGTTTCCTACTTTTAAATGTGTATATATAATAAAAGGGATGAAAATATTCCAAGTAAGAACCTTTACATTGAGGCCATCAAAATAATAATTAGTCTTTGTGAAACATAATATGGGAATACATAAACTACCACAGCGATTGAAGAAAACCTTTTTTCTCTGGAATACATCCAAACAGTTAATAAGAACCTTTTCACTGAAGCCATCAAAATAATAATTTAGTCTAAGCTTTTCACTAAACTAAAATTTGAGCATAAAATGTATTGTCTCTGTAGTATGATTATGTCTTTTTTATTATTTTCTAGATTATATTGATAGCCTCAGCATGTAAGTATTTACGCCTTATGCCTGATTTACTCAACAATGTAAGGGACCATTCTTAACTTATGTAATGCCAAAGGGAGGGAGGTTTACCCTTGTGTGTTTTTTTAATGTATTTTATACCAAAATGCCTTATTCATTATCAGGGGAAGAAGGACGAAAATATTGCATTTTTGAGTTAAATAATTTAAGAATGTGCCCTAATTTAAGTGCTTTCATGTTTCATTAGTGAACTTCCAGGGCTCTCAACAGATAAACAGCAAAATAATATGAAAAATATGAACTTTTTTAAATAAAATTATGAAAAATATGAAATTAAGAAAACAAAATATGAAGGAAATATAAATAAAAAATAAAGTTTTTTTTGAGTCCTCTACCAAATGGCTTGTTAGGTCAAACCCAACTTTTTTTTAGGAAAACTCATTTATTAAGCAAAAATATATATTTCTTAATTTTATTTATTAAGAAAAGTATTAAGAAACATTTTCAAGTTGAATTAGGCCTGGATGGGGTATGGCCAAACAAGGCACATTTTTTAAAGCATATTTTACAACAAGGTAAGTATAAGGTGTTTTCGTATTTTTAAACCAAGGTTTACTGGAATTATTCAAAGAAATAGAAAACAATTATAGATGCAGAAGTTTAGGCTTTATCCTATACCATCAAAAAGTTATAAAAAACCACAAACATTGTAAATCTCTTACGGAACATCCTGCAAATGAATGATTTAACTTTTAAAAAATAGATATTTTCTTTCTAAACTCAAAAATATATGACAAACTGCCATTTGGTCAAGCCACTGTTAAAATATTAGCATCTACAATTTCTAGCAGTTTGGGATGTACTCTACATTTCTTGAAAATTGGTACCCTATTTTCTATCTCTTGAAATAAGTGCAGTAGACCTTTTTGGAAATTTATCGAAACACCCTGTACATCTCAACTAAACTCAACTCAACTTTATTGCCATAAATCATATAAAAATACAAACAGCAACATCAAACTTAGAATAGGTATTTAAGTAAAAAACTTAATAAATATAGTTAACATATTAATAAATAGCAAACATACAGGCACACATACATAAATACACTTTTAAGATTTTATAAGTTTCTTTGGATTAATTCTCTTGAAAATTAAAACTATAGTAGCACTTTTTAGAAGAAAAGCTGTAACTGCTGTTTTAAAATTTTCTAAATTTTCAATTTGCTTGATTGCATTTGGAAGTATTTCAAAAGCTTTTATTGCACTATAGTGAGGTGATTTATGTACTGGTAGAACAAGTTCTTGCCTATTTCTGGTAATTATTTGTAGTTCTTCGGAGTAAAAATCTTGATATGTGCGAAAGTTTTCTCACACTTACACAGAACACTTAAGTTTACTCGATGATATACTTGGTATAACTTTAAACACCTATTCCGAGCTTAAACATTTAAAAAAACTTAATATTACAATTAGACTTTTTTAGAACTAACCATGGATGTCCAAAACAACTAATTAACATAAAAAATGCAACAAACATAAGAATAATAAAACAAAAGGCAAAAACGCACTACTTTATTCAGACTTTCTCAAAGGCAACAAACTAATAATAAACTAAAAGGAACTCAAAATTCAAGACTAGTCAAAATATTGAAAATTTCCACACTTATTCTATGACTGAAGTTTCTTCATTGGGAAAAATATAAAAAATATGAAGGTTTTTCATAAAGTATGAAGGTGTTGAGAGCCTTGAAATTCATATGTCTTAAGCACCATTACTACATAGGAGGAAAAAAGATAGATACCTACGAAACGAGGCAACAAGCTTAAATTATGTCCATTGCATTTCTAAATAAATCAGCCCTTACTTATACTAGATGACACAAACTATTATTTAAAATTCCTCCTTTTATATATTTTCAGTATTTTGTCATGTTTTCGCTTCCTCTAGTATGATTTTAGGCAAAAAATTAAAGTTTTTATTTGCTTACACTATGGCTATAAAATTTATAGCAAAGTTTTTTAGTCAATTTCACTCTTTTTTAATACTATAAACTAAAAAAGCTTACCTTTCTAGATAGCGGGAAATCCGCTTTGCATCAAGATACTAAAAGATCGTTTTCACAATTAACACAGTCGAAATAAACTTTTAAAAACATTCTGTATTGAAGAAAAATTATCTAATGGCATCCATTTTGCCAAATTTTTGACAATCCGTCTTCCGCTATGAGTTAGACAGCAATAAAATGAATATACTGTGCATTAAAAAGAGATGCAAATGAGTATGTTCCAAAATTACAATTCATGTCGGGGTGCTAATGAGGTGCTAATGTGAACCAACGTCACGAGTAAGCGCCTAATTGACTAAGGATTTGTGCTTTATGTCCAAATAATAAGTCAAAAGGAGTAAAGCCTGTTGTTATATGGTAATGTGTGTTGTAAGTAAACATAGCTAATGACACATATTCATACCAGTCGCAGTCGGTTAATTTTTCATTTATATAATGTTTGAGATATTCTTTAAGAGTTAAATGAGATCTCTCTAACGCGCCATTTGTTTGAGGGTGATAATGACTGGTAAATATATGTCTAATTTTAAATAGTTTATTTAATTCTTTTACGGTATTGGAGAAAAATTCTGTCCATTTTCTGACAAGAAAGTTTGGGGTATTCCGAATATTGTAATACATTTTAAAAGTTCGTATGCGATCGTAATTGTCTCATGATTTGGGACGGGTACGTCAAGTTGTTGGGTCGTCTTGCATATAATTACATACTTATTTCCATTTTGTGTCAAGTCTAGTGAACCAACGACGTCGATTGCTAACCTTTGAAATGGAAATTCGCGTGTCGTCGTTATTTCCATTGGAGCTTTAAAATTTTTAGATTAATGTTTATTAATTTGACACGAAGAACAACATTTAATTAGCCTGTATATATCAGATTTTATATTTGGCCATTTATAGTTTTCTTTTATTATTTTAAAAGTACGCAAGAACCCAGCGTGACCCGCTAGGGCTGACATATGTTTTTCATGAAAAATTTTATTTACTTCGTCTTTTGACTAGGAGAAAAGCGAGGTATATTTACCAAAATTATATTAATTTTTGTTTTTAAAAATAAAAATTGAATTATTTCGTTAAGCATGTCTTGTTTTATATTTGGATTTTCTTCTGTTTGAAAGGAATAAAATAAATCTTTATAGGAAATTTTGTCAAAATGATTTAATTTAGATAACATTAAAAACGTTAATTTATTTTCTTGGTTTGTTAATTTAATGGTGTATTGTTTTAGGTTTATGACTTTGATTCATCGAAATCTTTAGAAAATAACAAGGCATATGGAAATTTTGAAAATAGATTATCTTTGACCATTTGTATTTCTGATGCGGTTTCAATTTTGTAATGATATGTAATAAACTTATTGTATTGCTCTTCACATGAGCTTGATCAAAAGATGGGATTAGAGTTAATCGGATTTCGAGACAATGCATCAGCACTAGAATTGATTTTCCCTGGCTTATATTGAACAGTAAATTCGTTTCTAATTTAATTTTCCAACGTAAAAGACGTGAACCTGCATCTTGACACATTTAACGATATTTTTTACCTTCCCAATGACAAATTAACTTGCACCAATGTTTTTAAATATAAAATTAGGGTAACCGATTCTACTTATATTCCTTAAAAAATTTATCAATTTCCAGAGGTTAATAAAAAAGAACTTGACAAACAAATTAATAAAATGCTGAAACACAGTATTATTCAAAATTCCGTTTCTCCCTATAATAGTCCTCTATGAATTGTTCCCAAAAAGCAAGACGCTTCTGGAGAGAAGAAATTGAGAATTGTGGTTGATTTTAGGAAACCAAATGACGTCACAGTTGGTGATAGATATCCTCTCCCAAATATTGAATCGGTATTAGATCAACTAGGTTACTCTAAGTACTTTACCACTCTGGACCTTGCTTTTGGTTTTTATCAAATTCAAATGAAAGAGGAGGATATTTGCAAAACTGCCTTCTCAACACCTTAGGGACATTACGAGTTTTGCCGAATGACATTCGGATTAAAAAATGCTTCAAGTTCTTTCCAAAGATTGATGAATATTTCACTTTCTGGTTTACAAGTCCTTCGATGCTAAACAATGACAATTTTTTAACCAGAGTGGTCGATGATCTGCAAGAACTGTAAATTTTCTACCATATAAATAAGGGCGGAAGTGCTGAACTGCCCAAACGATTACAAATAATTCTCGTTCAACAGTAAAATAGTTGCATTCGGCTTTATTCAAAGTCCTAGATTTATCGAGTTGTAGAAGTATCGTGTTTGATCCTAAGCGTTCGAAAACATTTTTAGTTTTTCTGTATGTTCAGAGATGGTAATGGCAAAGATTACTATGTCATCAAGATAAATAAAGCATTAAAGTCCTTGTAAACTAGAAAGTGAAAGATTCATTAATCTTTGGAAAGTACTTAAAGCATTTTTTTCCGAATGGCATTCGGCAAAACTCGTAATGTCCCGAAGGTGTAGAAAAGGCAGTTTTGCAAATATCCTCCTCTTTCATTTAAATTTGATGAAACCCAGAAGCAAGGTCCAGAGTGGTAAATTATTTAGAGTGACCTAGTTGATCTAACCAACTGTGACATCATTTAGTTTCCTACAATCAACCACAATTCTCCATTTCTTCTCTCCAGAAGCGTCTTGCTTTTTGGGAACAATCCAGAGAGGACTATCATAGAGAGAAACGGAATTTTAAATAATACCCTATTTCAGCATTTTTTTAATTTGTTTGTCAAATTCTCTGGAAATCGATACATTTTGGAAGAGATAGGAGTAGAATCGGTTACCCTAATTTCATGTTCAAAAACATTGGTGCAAGTTAATTTGTCATTTGGAAGGTAAAAAACATCGTTAAATTTGTCGCAAATATCTAATATGGCAGACTGATAGAAACTATGATAAAACAATGGAAAAAAATTTAAAAACATCAACATTTTAATTTACTTCCCCCCCTATAAATGTAAAGTTATGTAAAGGTAACATTGCCCTCTTTCCAAAAACGCTAGAAAGCTGAGCTTTGGAAGGCTCCCACATAGCACAATCACGTGTTTAACACGTAAAAAAGACGTGAGAAAAAAAAACGTTGATTCTAAAAGCTGCTAGAAAAAACGTTATAAAAAATATAAAAAATAACGTTGCTAAAAACTGCGTTGTAATAACGTACATTATACATTATAAAATTAAAACAGCAATGTTTTTACTTTAGTTTCAAGTGATTTTTAAGTTAAAATCACATTAGATTCACGCCTGTTCTACACGAATTTTAAAACGCGACTTGCATGGCTTTTCTACTGAATATTTTTGAGATTTTACTAGCAGCAGCGCCACCTATTGTCGGGATTTTTCACTTTGACGAAATCTATCAGGCAGTGCTTTGGCCTCTAAACTCCAAAAACCTTTTAAGGAACTGATCCCTAATCCTTCACGATCACGACGCATCTGTTATTAACCTGATAAAGACACATTAATATTCTGTGAAAGTGTTTACTGTTAAAAAATCTTGTTTAGCTTTAAAAAAAACATAATGTATATGATACATATATAGATAATTTCTCTTGCCTTGAGCGCCATTTTAAAATTGTCTTGAAGTGTTGTAGCCTTAAACTAGTGAACTTTTATAACTTCTTTTCGCGTCTCTTTCAAGTTAAAAAAATGTTATTAAAGAAACGTGACCAAAAAAGACGCAGAAAGTTAGTAGCTTTGAGAAGTCTTAATCTAGTGGCGTTTTAGAACATTTTACCAACCGAACCCGTACTTGGCTTTTTTACATGAAATGCTTTTGTTATGATACAATTTTTTCTGTACATTAATTGAAGATTAAAACCGGTTATTAAAGGATCATCTTCATTTAGTTATTCAAGTAATAAGCATAGGAATTGTTCGCCTTAGGGCTAAAACATAGTCCACATCCATCATCCAAATTGAATCCAAATATTTAAACTGTAAGAAAACCAAACTTTGTTGTTTTAGCATATTATTATGTCAAATCTTATAGCTGCGGCAGAGCGGAAGTTCGCATTTCTCATATCTATAAAGTTGTTTCAGTTAAGACAGAGTTTGGGAAATTAAAAAATAAGAGTTAAGACACTTTGCCCAAATAACTAACGATATACAGGGTAGTCCAAGTTAATGTACATTAATTTTAAAACGTGATAGAACGTCAAGGAAAAAGTAGAGTTTCATTAGAAAACTTGTTTAAAAAACGTTTCCTAACAAAGATACAAAGTGCCAAAATTTAGAAAAAAAAATGGGTTTTTCGTCATAACTTTTAAACGGTTACATAGAATTCCACAGACTATTATGGTACATCTATAAGTACCGACTGTACTCGTTTTCTGAAATTCTCCAGTGGCGTAGATATTGGGGTTAGGCACCCCATTTTACCCTTCCAATCTTTGGCGCCACTGAATTTTTTTAAAATAAAATTCTTGTTTTGTGTTCCTTGTTTAATTTAGCAAAAACAAGTACTTTGCAAGAAGTTTAATTTAAATAAATTTAAACTGATGTAAGCACGAAGTGGCCCAGTGGCGTGGCCACTAAAATCACCAGAGATTACGCCGTTAGACTTTTATTTGTGGGGATATTTAAAAAATATTGTTTATGAAACGACAGTGGAAACACACAAAGAACTAGTGGAACGTGTTGAAAAGGCGTGCCGTCAGCTTAAGGAAAGCCGTCACCAAGGGTACGTTCAGATAGCACGTCGGATGTAGTCGGGCGCGCTCAAATCCGTTCAGATTACATACTGGGTGAAAGTTACTCTCGTTCATATTGGCCGAAAATAACGTCGGGCGAATCGCCTTTTACACCCTTCTCTATGAGGTGGGTGACAAACGCTCGACTTGCGCAGTAGGTATATAAACCAACCCCCAATTTTTTTATTTGTTGTTTTATATTTTTGAAAACATATTACATAAAAATGACATTTTCCATAAATAAATAACTAAATTTTACTTTTTCTTGAAGACAAAAAACACTTGTTTGACTTTTGACAGGTGAGTTCTAAGTTCTTTAGAAGGGTTAAGTCCTTACCTCTGACAAGAAACCCACATAAAAACATCACAAAAGTTCCTATTTTCAAAAGATTTTAGAAGCCAAATTTGTTATGGTTGGGTTTGTTTTATATCGCGTATAGAAAACATTAAATGTAGTTACCTATTAGCTCACACAACTACTAAACTATAGTAGTGTGAGCTATGGTGGTCCTAATTTTTTCGAGAAAAAAAAAATGCTCTGATTTTAAAAAAATTTATATATCTGCGTTTCAGATGATTTTGAAACTTTTTTGTCGCGCCGCGTGTCTGTCTGTCTGTAACGACCAACGCGCATAACTCAAAAACCGCTTGCGCGATTTGAATTAAATTTGTTACCTAGGCTGGGTTTTCGGTCGAGATGGACCCGTTTAAAAATGAACAAAATCCACCGAACGCAAGTCAAATAAAAGGGTGGGAGTGATATTGTGTGATATCAAACAAAAGGTAATTAAGTCTGGAGTTAAACAACCTACATTTTAGTTTTTTGAAAAAAAAATGGTGAAGGTAGATTTCAAAAATTAGAGTTTAAGTCAAAACATGGCTTGTGTGGTATCAAACGAAAAGTAATATATTTCAGTTTTTAGTTATATTAGCTCACACGCACACTATAACTATAGTACCTAGTGTGAGCTTAGGTGCCCATAGATTGACAGAGTATTTTTCTTTGTGGGATTTTTGCCAGGGTATGCATGGTTTACCCATAGTAACATAGCACAATGGATAAAGTTAATGCCTTGTTTAAAAGCTCCATTTTACCATAATCAGCTGCCAGAAAAAAAAAACGAAAATACCAAAATTAACCCTAAAATTCAATTTTTTGTTATGTTGCTGCGTAAATCGACCCTCAAAACTGTATTGGTTACAGGTTTCACATCGCTCCATGCAATGAAGACAATTGACTTCGGAATAACCCTAGGCAGTGTGAGTTGTTTTTAGAGTATCAAGCAGTTTTTCAAGCAGAATCCTCTTGCAGCAGCACTCCTTTTAGGAAAACACTCTTTAAGATGCAAATGGACCTTTACAGAATTTCCTTTTGACTGTTTAGTTTCTACTTAGGAGAATGTAGAGAATGGATTTTTATTTGGACAAATTGTTATAGGAATATAAATAATATTAGACCTAGATATTACTTTGTGCTTTCAAATTAAAATAAAAGACATTTTAAACGATGTATATTTGTATTCTTGATTTAATAGTAGATAATGTAACCATATAAAGAGGTTTGATATAATGTAATTGCAGATCTCTCAACGCCCCAGCAAACACTTTGAGAATTTGTCTTCTTTCGCATTCTCATTGTCATACGCTATTATATTATATTGCACATGTATGTACATATAACTATTAATTTTCAAATTTATTTATTTCCTTTGAAAGTGTTGAGCAGAGGAACTTAAAACCTTTATTGCTTGTACAACAAAGAAAATAAATTTACAGAAAACACAACTTTTAAATCTAAAACAAAACTTGTCTATAATAAAACTCTGTCAGCCACCAAAAGTCGGGTACTCCAAAAGACTCTCTATTTCCATTTTTCAAAACAAAAAAATCACTTATTTGTTTTTATGTTAACTCTACTAAATAAACTAACAAATTTTTTAATCTGATCAAATTTATCAATATTTTTGAAAAAAAATATATTTTAAGGTTATGTTTATTACATCCATACCGTTCAGAAAGGCAAGACGTCCGGCGATTTACCCATGACGTCATTCGCTCGGCAAGACGTCTCGCCCGACGTTTCAATCTGATCGTACCCCAAGTGTTAATTGCAACTAATTCCGTGGCTACAAAAATTTAAAAATGCATTGAAGTCGGTCGATTTCATGTTGAAAACTTACTCTAGAAATAAATTTATCTATTTGTTAGGTTTTAGAAGTTTGGGAGGGTACAATGGGTTGCCTACCCCCAATATTTACGCCACCGGTCAATTTCCTGAAATAAATTTAATTACTACGTTAATCTGTTGGAAATCGATCTTGGTTAAAAACCAAAATTTTGTATAAGTCGTTTTTTTGCTAAATTAAACAAGAAATAACATTTTTTTTTTATTTTTAAAACATTCAGTGGCGCCAAAGATTGGGAGGGTAAAATGGGGTGCCTACCCCCAATATCTACGTTACTGAAGAATTTTAGAAAACTAATACAATCGTTACTTAGAGATATACTAGAATAGTCTACGAAATTTAGTAACGGTTTAAAAGTTATGACAAAAAAAACATTTTTTTCTAAAACTTTGACACCTTGTACGTTTGTTAGGTAACGCTTGTTAAAGTTTTGTTAGGAAGCTCTACCTTTTGTTTGGCATTCTATTACGTATTAAAATTAATGTACTTTAACCTGGACCACCCTATAAGCGTTATTAATTATTAGGGAAAAAAGCAGCACTATAC